>CM042880.1:1385192-1885192 GCA_023653495.1 Melastoma candidum
CACGACCAACGACCATCTCAGCCAGAGGCAGTACTGTCCACCACAGAAACGCCTCTCGAAGATCTCGTATACCGGGTTCATCATGAGCGGGAAAGTAAAGAACAGGTTGATGCAGAGGCCTAACTGGACGAGCGTGCTGATCAGGCCTTCACCAAAGTTGGCAGTGATTATGTCTTTGGTATTTTCCCCAAAAGCAAAGTACCCCAAGAGTCCGAACCCTCCATACATCAAGAAGATAAACGCCATTGAAATGGACAGAATTTTCCCAAACTTTGTCTTATCCTTCATCTCGGCCTCCAACGGGATAACCATCCCCACTCCTTCAAAAGCATACACTGCTACTCCCATCCCATAAAAGAACATCGACAACCCGCCGAAAGCCACGAGGTCCACCCTATTCCTCATCATCTTTATCACATCCTCGACCATAACCACACCCATCGCACCGAGATCGACCACATCGGCGAAAATGCTGATCGGGGCCAAATGCGTCAGCGTCTTGATTGAGTTAAGCCCCAGCTGAAACGGCACACACACCCATATAACCAAACTCTTGGCTGAAACGCCAAGAATCTCAACTCCGCCCCTCAAGTACACATGCAGGCCACGAACAGCACTCCCGTCTCCGTTCATCAGGTTCGCCACAGTATTCCCGATGAATATCAAGTACCCAATACAGAAACCCACCTGGGACAACACTATAAGGAAATCAACGACAACCCTACCGGGAGAGCCACAGACTGCGAAGCCCAAGTCCCCAAAAGACCCGATGCTGGAGTACTCTACGCCGGCGTCCAGCCTGCGTTTCGTCTTGACCAGGAGCATCATGCAGTAGCACGTCAATAGAGCGATGAAGGAGAGGAGGAGTAGGCTCATTACCCACCCCATCCGCATAAACGCGTAGGGGAGTCCGAGGACGCCGGCTCCCACGATGGCAATGAACACGTTCGCGAAGGTTTTGGGAGGAGAGGAAAGCGCCGGATGGGGGTTCTTAGAGCCACCGGTGACCTTGACCAGGAGAAGGGTTGCTCCATCCGAGGGGTTGAATTCCAGCGCGTTGGAGGAAGAACCGGCGACATTGGGGGACACCATTGCTGTCGAAACGAAACGGACGGAATCGGGGTTCAGAATCGAAAGAGAAGAAGCGGCCGAGATCTCCGACTATGACCTCCACGATCGACGAAGGAGAATGAGAGGAAGACGGCGGCGGCGGCGGCGGCGGCGGCGGAGATGGCCACCGAGAATCGAATCTGTTGTACGGTAGATGGAGAGAAAAAAACGAAGATGGAAAATTGATTCACAGCTAATTCATTATTTCCCCGGTAGCTTCTTTTGCTCTCCTCCCTTCTTTTTCTCCTTCCCCAGTCCCCAAATTATACCTTCCAACTAACATCAAGCCGACATGGATTCGGCCCTTACTGGGCCTCACCCGGCTCATTATAGGCCCATCTTGCTCCCCCTCCTCCCCTAGTGGGAGTGACTCGGTTCCCCTTTCGTCCTTACGCCTGTCCTTTCAAATTTCAGATCTTCTTCAAATTCAACGATCTAGAACGACGGAAATTCCAGAAGACCCGCGCTGTACTCTAAGCCTCCTCCACATTTATACGCCTCCAGGCGGGATAAGGCTCCCCGTCGTGCCGACAACGAACTCCGGTACGACCGCGCCGCCGCCACTCTCAATGCCAATGAAGTACTTGTGCGACTTAAAGTTTCCTCCTCTTCATCTCCGCCACCACCTTCATTTACATCCAGGTATTGTTCCATCGATCCGTTTCTCTGCTTTCTTTGCTAGCAATTGACTGTAATTTAGGCATCGAGGTCTGGTGTGCGTGTCACATGTAAGAGCAAAATTAGGATGGGTAGGCATTTGAGAGTTGTTTTGATGTTAAACTGTTAACTTTTACTTATGCTTGAGTATGGATCCACCTCTGAAGACATTCAGAAAACCAGCTGATTAGATGAAGATGACGGGAAGAAATAATAACGAGATGTAGAGAAGGAAGACGCTAGGAGGAAAAATTATTTGTAATCCCACACTTTTATTTCCTCTTCACTTTTCCTTTTTGTATTACAGGGAATAAAAAAAATATCTATCAACAAAATTTGTTCCTTGTCCTTTGGTTGCTGGTTCTATGACTTGTGCTTATCTTCACACTGAATCAGAGAGGATGGGATGATCTTCGTATTGGCTCATTCTTTATTCTTATTTTTTCTCCTATTGTGCTTCCTTGGGTCAAACATTTCTTCACTCCCCTTAAATTCTGTCCTGTCTCTTCTTTTTTTTTTTTTGCCGTATGTGACCACTCTTGCTCTAGTCGGGATTTCAAAACTCCCCAGCAGTTTGTTTGTCCTCATGGGTTGTATCTACTTCCTTTTCCCGACTCCTGGTTTGAATCTAACCCCATTTTCTTTCATGTTTCTTCCTTTGTCATTATGACCCAACAATGCGACTTTCTTAATTTTCTTTGATACGGATAACAAATAATATTAGGTTTATAATCTTTGTATTATTTCTATATTTTGATTTATTTATATTTTATTTTGAAGGCCTATTTATAGGTCTAATTATCTATTAAATAAAACATGAAGGGAAAAAGTTGGATTTATTCTCCCCTAGAGAACTAGGTGTCATACTCCCCGGAGCATGAGAGGTCAAAGATTTCTCTCTAACGAGCCCTCGTATGTCCGAATAGCCCGTGCCATCCCGGAACAGTATCGGTGTTGGGATTCATGCTTTGCCTCGTGAAGAAACTGCAGCTGTGATACCTGACCGATGAAGTCTCGTCTTTCATTTACCATGGGGCTGGGTCGTCTGTCATGCACAATGTTCTTAAGGCGCTAAGGCGCCATCAATGCGAGAAGGCCTCTCACCGCCCGAGGCACTAGGATTTAAGGCACCAATGCATAGAACATCTTTTATAATTGAAAATGTCAAATATTAATGTCTTCTTAAATAAAAAAGACTACTTCAAGGTCTAAATACACATCATGTGTATTACATCCGAATAACAAAAAAGAAGAAATAAATGGATTACCAAAAGCATTATCATCCACATTAGTTCCAAATCTGCATCAGCCACATCTGCATATTGAGATCGAGATTAGTACAAACATCTTCATCATTCAAATAATATCAGTTTCAAGTTGTGATTCATTAACCTCTCCAGCATTGGAGTCGACTTCATCTCTTAGTATACTCTATGAGCTATTCGAAGTAGCTTATCGCCTAGTTATCCGAAACGGTTCACTAACACTCGATGCTCCCTCCATTGGTCTCCACGTCGAAGTGTCGTCGGGAAAAACTAAGCCATCCGTTTGTTTCACCTCATCATCTATTTCTCCTACAATCCACTAATTATTTGCATCAATGTTATCCATCAGTGAATCTATACCATCCGTGACATTATATCGAGCCTTTAGCTTCTTATTATACTTGACATAAACCAAATCAAGTAATCTTTGATGTTGAAGTTGATTTCTCTTCTTTATATGAATTTGTAAAGAAGAAAAATATCAATATACTAATTGATAATAAGAAGAGTCAATGTAATACTTCAATAAGAGACACATACATGCTCAAATGCACTCACATCTACTTGAATTGCAACTCAAGCTTAGAATTATGACTACAAGAAGACATAGATTTGTAGTATTATCTCCCCACATTATCCACCACTCAGTTGTCATTCAAAATTATAATTTGTGACAATTATAACACTTAATTAAGAATTTTGAAAATGGTCATAGAAAAAGTACCTCGTAATCTCAACTTCCGTGATATATTGACTAGAGCCATACCAAATTTCCCTTCAGATCGCATGTGTATGGAAGTTCATAAAGGATCATATCCTGATGTTCGATAGTTGGAGAGAACTTCTCAATACAAGCATACAAACCATTGGTTACTTTTGAATCTGTTTCACACACAAAAATCTTATCAAAGTATGTCGGGTTCAAGTCGTGCGTAGCTTGCATGTAAGGGTTAATGCAATTGACAATTTCATCAGTCGTCAATGATCTTGAACATGGTTGTATATTTATCTTCTTTGTTGTTAAAAGACTTTTGGATAATCTCTTTAGACGAAGAACGGATTGACGTGGGTGGTGGGATGGTCCGTTTGACCAACTAAAAAACGAACCACGATGGTAAATGAGGACTGGTTAGGGTGATATAGAAAAATAAAAGATAATGACGCGCCGACCTATGGAGACAAGCTAAGCCAGCACCGAAGAATAAACATGTCCTGTCTGGATCGCGTACGGATACAACAACAACACCACCGTAGTTAGACTCGGGGTTGTAGGACACCACGACCGGATAAAGCTATTCACCACTGGTGTAATGATCGCTCGGGTAATATCGCCACACACGGAATTCGCCGAGTGATAAGAGAAAGAGAGACTTAAAGAGTTTCTAAGGTTTAATTCTGATTTAAAGATAAGTTGTCCTCAAGGGTTACAGGGCAAGAACTTATATATGCTGCCCAAAGAAAAGATAATAAGGAAAACAAAATAAAAGATAAGAGAATAAAATTTGATGACAAGGAAAGAAAATATATTATTTCCCTCGACAAACTCTGAAAAGGTTGGTGGAGCAAGCGCCGTAGTTGGGCCGCAAGTTGTAGACCGTCAGATCGTACCCATCTCTTGGGTTGCCCGCCACTTCAACTTGCATTCACTCGACGAAACTCCCTTCGCCAGACAGCTTCGCTCCTTCGCCCATTACTCGATCCGTCCACTCCAGTAGTATGAAACCAGCTTGTCGACCGGTCGACGCAATCAAGGCGAGGCCAACACCATCCTGCTCGCTCTGGCCTATCCATCTCCCATCATCCTTCCTTTACTAAAAAGAAGGTTTTGTCCTCAAATTTAGGGGGGTCTTCATCACCTTCGTACGTCGCATGATCCTAGATGTTAAAAGTTGCCGAGACATCACACTCTCCAAGTAAATCGATCTTCTAGGCATTGTTGTTGAACCTCTCAACAAAGTGGAAAAGTCCATAAGCCCTTTGCATTAGCTTGTTCTTTCGGCTAGCAAGAAGTCACTCTTTCTGCAAATGAATCCACACCAACTTACCAAGGTGAAATACTTTCTCCCGTCGACCTCGATTAGCCTTGGCCTTGTACTTCTCATTTTGCTACTCAATGATGGTACGAAACTTCTTGTGCAACTTCATCATCTCTTCAGCACGACGACTGGTCTACCAAACCTTCCTGCGACAATGACGAAAGATCAACCGGAACCATCGGGTCAATCCCGTACACTATCTCGAATGGGGAAGCCGGCATTATTGAATGGGGACTCGATTGTAAGCGAACTCAGCCTGGGAGAGCTTGATGTTCAATCCTTCTGGTTTATGGACACAACTGTACGCAATATTGCTCCCACAGTTCAACTCATGACCTTAATTTGCCCGTCAGTTTGTGGGTGTGAACTAGTGATGAATAAGCGCTTCGTGTTAAGCTTATGCCATAATGTCTTCCAAAAGTAGCTCAAGAACTTGGCATCTCGATCTGACATAATCGACGTGGGCACTCGATGTAGTCGAACAACTTCCCGAAAGTAGAGATCTGCAATGTGTGAGGCATCGTCCGTCTTCTTATAGGGAATAAAATGAGCCATCTTCGGGAATCGATCCACAAATACCATGATTGAATTCTTTTGTCGTTGGGCACATAGTAATCCTAGGACCAAATCCATGCTCATGTGTTCCCAAGGCCAATCAATGTCTAGTACCGACGTGTAGAGTAATTGCGGTTGGACATAACTCTTCGTTCGCTGGCAAGTAGCACATCGTCGAATCATCTGCTTGACGTCTTTTCCATCTTCGACCAATAGAAATGCTCTTGTAACATCACAAGAGTTTTCTGGACTCCAAAGTGTCCTTCAAGTTCTCCTTCATGCACCTCTCGGATCAACAATTCTCTTATGGAACTCTGTGGGATGCACAGCTTGACTCCTACAAATAGAATTCCGTCAACCAGGTTGTAAGGATCCTGGGCTTTCTCTATGCAAGCCTTGTATACAACTCCAAAGCTTATGTTGGTCGAGTAAAACTCCATTAGCAGCTCGAACCCAATAAACTTCGACTCCATTCTAGCCACTAAACTCGATTTTCTCGATAAAGCATCTACAACGACGTTTTTCACACCCGACTTATGCTTTAACACCAACATGAAAGACTGATGAAACTCCACCTACTTCGCATGTCTTCGCTTGAGTTTTGTCTATCCATTGATATACTTCAACGTTTCGTGATCAGTGGGAATGACAAACTCTCTCAGTAATAAGCAATGGCTCCACATCTCCAAGGCTCGAACAATCGAGTGGAACTCTTTGTCGTAGGTAAGGTAGTTTAGGTGAGCACCTACCAACTTCTCGCTGAAGTAGGCGATTGGTCGTCCCTCTTGTAAAAGTATTCCACCAATGCCAATTCCAATTCCAGAGGCATCACACTCAACTTCGCATACCTTCTCGAGATCGGGAAAAGCTAACACAGGTTCTTCGCTCCAACGACGGTTGAGCTACTCGAAACTCGACTAGGCTATCGTCGACCACTCGAAGTTCGTGCCCTTCAAGAACTCGAACATAGGGGCTGTAGTAGTGCTGAAGTCCTTAGCGAATCTTCGATAGAATGAGGCAAGCCCATGGAAACTCCGCACGTCGTGTGCTAACTTGACGTAGGCCAATCTCGAATAGCTTGGACCTTGCTGTCGTCGTCTCGAATGCCTTCTCCCGATATAACAGAGCCCAGAAAGACTCATCTCGATGTCATGAACTCACACTTCTTGTTGTTTTCATACAATCATTCTCTCTCAGCTTCTCAAACAATTGTCAAAGATGATCTAGGTGTTCTCTTTCGCTGCGATTATACACGAGAATGTCATCGAAATAGACAACAACAAACTTTCCAATGAAATGCCGAATTACTTGATAAATATGTCGTATGAAGGTCTGCGTTTGAGAGTCCGAATGGCATGACCATCCACCCGTAGAGACCAAACTTAGTCCCCATCTCTCATTTGGATATGATGGTAGCCGCTTATGAAGTCTACCATTGAAAATACAGTTGATCCATCATCAGGCATATCATCAAGTCGATGAGTAAGAAAGCTATACTTGATGGTGATTCAGTTAATCGCTCGGCTGTCGACGCACATTCGTCACGAGCCGTCCTTCTTGGGAACAATGATTGCTGGGATAAAATATGGGCTAAGACTCTCCCGAACAACTCCTCTTCACCTAGGTTCTCCAAGAGAGTTTTTATTCTTTGATTAGGACACTCCGCCACTTTATGTCCAATCCCTTGGCACTAGAAACACTTCTTCACTCCATCGTTGATGGGTGGGGGACGAAGGTCCACCTTCGCTTTTCCCCTTATCCATCGATGGGTTGGCTCTCAAAGACGTACTCCCTTTACTGAAAGGCGTCATCCTCATAGTCGCTCTTGTACTCGCCCTCTTCGCTTGTTGCTTCTCAACCTTGTGGGCAAGATTACAAACGTCCGAGAAACTCCAATAAGATTGAAGTTCTACTACATCGGCAACGTGTTGTTTTAAATCTCTTAGGTACCTAGCGATGCTATGTTCTAGAGGTTTAGAAAAATAGCTTTGTATCACCAACTTCTCAAACTCGTGAGTGTATTCTGCCACACTCGATGTTAGCTGCAATGAGTCTTGTCGATATCGCTCCGGAAGAAACCGCTTCATCATCCCTCGCTTCATCTTTCCCCATGAGTGAATATTCTCTTTTCCTTCTCTTCCACACTAAAGATTAAGGTTCTCTAACCATATACTCACTTACTTACGGAGTCAGAAAGTTGCTACCTTCACTTGGTGATTCTTCGGGATTTCCTCATACTCAAAGATTCGCTCAATCGACTGAAGCCAGTCGACGAACTCTTCCAGATCTAACTTTCCTTCAAACTCTAGGAAGTCCACTTTGATATTAACAGGTTGAGTGAGTTTACCCCTGTAACTCCTCCTCGAATATTCTCCGTCACTTGAGTAATCCACAAAGGGGTTGTATTTCTCCCCTCCTTCCAAGGGTTGCCAAGAACGTTGCCTGCGATTTCTTCTCTCTCCAAGGCGTTGCTGCACTTAAGTGTCTCAACTCCTCTACTTCTTGCTCAAGGAGGGTTGAACGAGTTTCTTCCAACGTCATTCCACGATGGAACGGGTTCGCCATGACAACCTTGTGCTCTGATACCAACTGACGCGGGACAGGGTGGGATGGTTTGTTTGACCAACAGAACGAATCACAATGGCGAATAGGGACTAGTAAGGGAGATAAACAGAAACATAAAATATAGTGACATGCAGACCTTCGGATGCGAGCTAAGCAACCATCGAAGAACGAATGTGCCATGCCTGGACCACATACGGATACCGAAACAGCACCACCGTAGTTAGACTCGGGGTTGAACGACACCACGACCAGATCCAACTACGTGACATCGGTGTAATTATCGCTCGGGTAATCTTGCCACACACGGAATCCACCGAGTGATAAGGGAAAGAAAAACTTAAAGAGTTTCTAAGGTTTAATTCTGATTTCAAAGTAAGTTGTCCTCAAGGGTTACAGGGCAAGGGCTTTATATGCTTCCACGAAAAAATTTTAGATAGGGTGTCCATTTCAACATCCCACTAAAATTCATGAAAACCACAACTCCCCATTACAACTAACATTGCCAGAAACAACAAAGCCACTCCCCAAGAAATTTTATTCTTTTAAGAAAAGTTACAACTTTTTACGGGGAAACAAATGAAAAATCACCTAGAATTTTAAGAGATGAGAAGTACCCAGATGGAAGCAAATGAAGGAGAAGGGGTTAAATGTTGTCGGGGAGAAAGGAGGAGCAGGGCAGACGTATCGGTGGAGAGAATGGGGGTTGGCGGGATGAGGGGTTGACGGGGTGGAGAGACATGGTTTAGGGATGAAAGTTGGTGGTTGGCTGAGAAGACTTGATTATGAAGACAGGTAAAAAATAAAGATTTGGGGAGGAAGGTGACAACTATATAAAAATATGGTTAAGGGATCGCATTTTAGACTTAATGTTAAATATTTTATGTGATTTAGTCTTCCTTTTATTTGTTTTTGTAATATTTTAGTTATTGTCTCATCAATGTGCTTTTCGGTATTTTGATGTAGGAAAATAGGAGGAAGGAAAGCACGATGAGGGACTGCGGACCAAGAAGTAGGAGCATGAAGAGTAAGAAGTGGCCGAAATCTTATAGCAAGATGGTGCAGGTACACGAGAAAGTGTTGCAACTGCACGATGTGGTTAGAAATTGCATAGAAACTTTGTGCAGCTACACGAGAATTTGGTGCAGTTCAACGAGACGCAAGGAAGGCAGACAAAGTTCAACATAAACTTTGTGCAAGTGCATGAGAATTTCGTGCAGCCGCACCAACACTGGAGATTCTCTAAGGTTTTTCTTAGTGGTATAAAAAGATCTTCCACCATCTCTTTAAGGGGGGAGGCGACTGAGGAGGCTATTGGTGACAATGAGTCGTCAACAGAGACATCGCCGACTTTCTTTTAGTTTTTCTTTGTGCCGTTTTCGATGTTTAGATGGACTAGGGTGTTTTCATTTACTTCCGTCATGAACTAATTTCTTTACCTAGGGTTAAGATGGATCGTGACAATTAGTCAAGAGTTTATCTCTTTCGATACTCTTGAATGGTTTATGTTTTGATTATTCTTATTTGTTCTTAATTCTTTCTTATTGACTAATCACCAATAGGATTGAACAGTGAATTTAGGTTAACTCGGAAGGGGAATCCTAGGTTGAGCACGGGAATAGGGATAACCTAAGTTAATCTTGGTTGGAAGATGGGATAATTAACGAACGGGATAGGAATATACCTAATCGTCTTAGTTAATCAAATTGGAATTGAATCATAATGGATTCTCGATAGTTAATCTACCTAAGAATAGAGTGGATACTAGTTCCAGAGATGTACGTTCAGATGACCTCGGAAGGGGCGTAAGGAGATAACCGAATTTTAGATTATCATTTCAGTGTGTTGATTGGAATATGACTTGTGATTAATTGTTAGGTGAAATCATTACCCTATGTATTTTCTCATTCTGAACTTTAATTCGTTAGAACTCTCATTTTCCTTAATTCAACATTTAGTTGATTGGTTCTATAATAGAGTTTTGGCATATTTTGATAATTGGTAGAAGTTTAGAACAGTCATCGTGGGAACAATATCTTACTTACACTCTATTACTTGTACTATCGCAATGACTTACGTGGTGAAAACATTTTCGACGTGATAGAGGGCGTCCGAAGTGCCTTTTTGGCGCCTTGGAGCCTTGGGTCGACTGCTTGCCTCCTTAGTGCCTGCCCGAGCCTTGAAAAGGCGAGATGAGGCCACCTCGCCTGAGCACCTAAGCGAGTGTGGTGCCTCGCCTTAACAACACTAGCCATGCATAGCAAGCCTGGCTCTCAACTCTATAAACTTGCGTGACAATAAAATTTTAGTTAGAAGGTTTGTGATACGATCATTTGAGGAGACATGGTAGAATACCAGTTGCTCTACATCACTTTCTCCAGCACAAAATGGTAATAGATCTCTACATGCTTAGTCCAAGCATGTAGATAGGGTTAACATCAATATGAATAGTGGTACTCAAGTTGTCGTTGTATATAGTCGAAACTTAGTTTTAATAGTAGCTATTTCATCCAAGTTACTTCAGCCGCCCCATCAACAAGAGCCCTGAATTCTGCCTCAGTACTTGATTTGGAGACAACCTTTGTTTTTTAGATGACTAAAAGACTAGATTAGGCCTTAAGAAGGTACAATAGGCACATGTACTTATCCTTTCATCATGACAGCTCGCCCATTTCGCATTCATATAATATGAAATAACCAAGGATTCACCAATAGTTTTGGTAATTCCATGAGTAGAAGTTCCTTTAAGATATCTAAGGATCATTTTAACTACCTGAAGATGTTTTGTAGTTGGTTATTGTAGGAATGAATTGGTACACTTTGTTGACAAAAAAATTGATGTTCGATTGTATGTTTGTGCAATAATGTAACGCCTCAACCGTGCTTCTATAGTAAGTAGGATATGAGAGTAGGTCTCCATCAAGTTTAGTTAGTAACCCTGTTGTAGCCATTAGAGTGACACCGGTTTGCAATATGTCCTTCTAGCCTTTTACAACAACTCCTTGATGTACTTTTCTTGGCTAAGATGCAATAGCCCCTCTTTCCTGATTGTTTGTGCATATAAGAAGTAAGATAGATGTCCCATAACCTTCAAAGCAAAACTATCATACAACTGCGGTAACAGGGCATTAACACCCTTGGAATCTGACCCGGTTATAATTATATCATTCGCATATATAAGAAGAATGATTAGACCGTACCCTTAAGACCTTGTTCCTTAAGACAACCTCGATTTTAGTTTCCATACTCTTGGACTTATCTTTAACCCATATAGAGCCTTATTTAGTTTGCATACATGTGTTCATAATTGTTTACTTATCCACCTCGGAGGTTGTTCCATTATAAATGTTTCTTGAAGGTCACCATACAAGAATGCATTATGCACATCCAGTTGTCTTAGGACCCAACTTAAATTCACTGTCAGACAGAACACAACTCTGATTGTTTGATGCTTCACTACTTTACTAAATATTTCAATTTAGTCCAATCTAGGGGTTTGACTTACATCTTTTTAGAGTTCCATATGATTATAGATTCACTTTGAACGCCAATTTTTAACCTATAATCCTTTCTAATGCACCCAGTTCGGCTTCCATTGTACTCTTACAAATCGGTAGGGCTAAGGCTTCAACTAGATTTTTTGGTTCAGTTATCATAGTTGGATGAGGGTGTACTTGTTCTAGTACAGGTGTAGGGAATTGGTTTAGTTTGCTTGTGTAGAGCTTGGGTTTGAAAATTCTTGATTTGAATTGGTTTGCATATAATGAGTATTTCCTGCATTTATATGGTTAAAGATATGCTCAGTGGTGGATAAATCCTCTATCATTGTTGGTTGTGCTTCTTATGTGATATCTCTGACATTGGATCTGCATTTCCGAAATGCATAACACAAGGTAGTGGAATGATTTGAGAAATGAGAATAGACTTTGTCAGGACACAAGGAAGAGTAGGATTAATCAGGAGCGATGGAGACTATTGACTTGCCGAAGTAAGAATGCATGTTTTAGTAACACCGAAAGGGAAAATATCTTCATGAAATAAGACATCCCTTGATCAATTTTCTATATTCTTTTTCTAGGCTGATATGCTTTTTATGGAAAGCACTTTTCCCTTATGGGTTCTAAACTGTAAGGGTCTGGTTGGTAAGATGCTTATGAGGGACACAACTTCGGTGACAGCATAATGCAGAATTTTAAAGGTACTTCAGAGTGATTCAACAAAGTAAGTCCCATTTCTACAGCGTGCATGTTTTTCTTTGCTACCTTCCCATTTTGTTGTAGTGTGTAAGGGCATGTTAGTTGGTGAATAATGCCATGTTGTAAGAGATAAGTATGTAGTGTGTGAAACTCACCACCACAATATGATATAACTGTCTTGATTGAGGTTGTGAATTGGGTTAGGATGACCCGGTGAAACTGGGTAAAGGCCTTTAAGGCTTAACATTTGTCTTGAAGAAGGTAGACCCAGGTAAAAAGGGTACAATCATTAATGAACAACATGAAATATCTGCCTCAAGTGATTTAATTAATTGGTGAAGGCGCTAATGTATGAGGTCAAATGGGATTTCTAAATGTGAGGTTGACATATGAAAAAAGAAGCTTATGATACTTGCATATTGCACCAGTTTAACACGATGGGACTTCATTTAACTTGATTTTTTGACTGACAGAGAATAAAACACAATTTAATATTTTCTTGCAGGGATGACGAATGCTAGAATGTCGTATTAACATGTTTGACTTGGAATGTTTTGTAGAAAGTACATAAGGTGTGACAATGTTTAAAGACTAACTCGAAAATTCAGGCTTGTCTTGCTCGATTGGTGTTATAGGAGGGAGAACTGAAAGCTAGATGACTAGAAACTAGACTTGGACGTGAAGGTGGAGTGTGGAAGTGGCTTTACGTAGATGAGGTGATAGAATGTTTATAAAATCCTCTTTGCACTTTGCCTTGGAATAGTATTTGGACGAGGATGAGGTGAGTTCTTATCCTTAATAAAAGGTATGATAGTGAAATTCAACACTGACATTGTTATCCTGACATAATTTAGAGACATTGATAAGCTTTTGTAATGGTTGAGGAGTATGAAGGACCTGTTGGAGATTAAGGACGGCAAGACCAATGTATAAAGACTTACTGTGAGATGTTAATGACATCACCATTATCAACCATGATAGTGGACTTACCAAGGTTAGGGCTCACAATTTGTAAATCCACGGTAGAAGGTGTCACATGATGCGTGGCTCTTGAGTGAAGGATCCAATCACTTGGTGTTGATTCAAGTTGGTAATCTTTAATGGTTTCAAAGGACTTATTTAGATAGAAGGATAGGATGAATACAATGTTTCTGAGTTGGCGTAAGAAGGATTTGACTAGCCTGAAGGAAGTGCTGCTAGTGTCGGCTAAATGTGGGGTAGGTCTGAATGGAAGCATTAACAAGCTGGTAGTCTAGGGTAGATAATGGTTTAGTAAGTCTGGAGATGTGAATATATGGTCTTCTGTTGGAAACAATGCATGAATGTGTGGTCTGTCCTGAAGCATAGATGACACTTGGTTTTGGGATTGAATATACTTCTATCTTCCCATCTCTCAAGTAGAGGATGGTGGGATGCAATTCTAACTGGTTGTGGACTGTAGGATGCAAGTATAATAGGTTACTTTCTCAAAGTCATGTCTGGTAGGTTGATGGTGGTGTTTGATTGTCCCATCTGGGTTGGTTTTGGTAATTTGGAGATATTTTTGTTTTGTAGTAAGTTGGGGGTGAGGCCTAGATAAAGTTATACTCATACTAGGTTAGGAAACCAGCAGCTGATCTGGAGATAATAAGTGGAGAACAATGTGTTGAATTTGAGGCAAAACCTACTTGTTGACATGCCTTTTATCTAGTCTCAGCTTAAAGCTCAAAAGCAAATACTGAACTTCACTTACACACAACTGGTCCATTTTAATAATTAATGCACTCATTATTGGAATCATATTTGACAAGTAACCCTTCCATCATGCACCATATAGGTCTTTGCACTTCACAACTTTCCTTATTTCTTTAGTGGAAGCATATGCATTGTTAAGCTAATTATTCTAGTTGTAGAGTTTGATTCATGCTTACCACGAAGGTTTTCCCATACTTCACTTGCACTTTGACAACTTGCCATTTATTAGAGTTCAGGAGACGGAGAAGAGAAAACTAGGCTCATTATTGACTTGTCTGTTTGCAACCACAATTTATAGTCCAAATTTATCTTTCCTGAGTTGATATCGAGGACCTTGGGGAGAAGTGTCACTATAGACAAAAACTCATCATCCTGCTATAATGGCCACCAGAATTTGACCCTTCCAAAGTTTGTAATTGTTGTCATCTGGTTTCAGGTTTAAGGTGAAAAGCCCATATGGGAGCTGACTACGACTAGGAACACGTAGATGGTTGGCAGAAAATGTTATGGCAGTTATATTCGAAGGTGGTATAGGTGGGTTTATGGAATCTTAGTTTGAGAGTTAGCAAGGAGGTTTTTAGCGATCGTTTTGACTCTCCCTTTTGATTTCAGGTTCAAACAAAAAATACGAAGGTTGTTCTTGTAAGCCTCAAGGTTTTGATACCATGAAGTCTTTCAGAAAACTAGCTGCTTTGAAGATGGGAGGATGAGGAAAATTATCTATAATCCCACACTTTATTTCCTCTTCACTTCCCTTTTACATTATAGAGAATCAAAATAATATCTATAAACAGAGTTTGTTCCTCGGCCTATGTTGTTAGTTCTAGCAGTGTACTTCATTGTAAGAAGGTGGTTATGAATTGTACTTATCTTCACACCATTGTCTGATCAAAGAGGTTCAGATGGGCTTCGTATTTGGCTCACTCATTATTCTCATTTGTTCTCCCGATGGGCTACTGGGCTTATTTACTTGGGTCCAACATTTCTTCGATCTCTTGTTAGAGTGCCTTACCTGTTGGCAGATCATGGTCCCCGTTGGTTTTATCGTCACGTCGTAGTTCTATCTGGTTACATCTATTGTTCCTTTTTCAATGGATTACTTATTTTGTTCATCTTTTTGTTTGCATTTGTTTCCTAATGGTCTATCTACTTTTCTTTGAATTTCCCCATTTACTTAAGAAAGTTTTGGGCTATAGCTCCAGTAGGTTTTCATGTACCTATGGGCAGATTCAGTGTCCAAAGTTACCACGATCATGCTTGTCGAATGTGGCAAATTCAAATACTCTAGCAAACCTAACTAACTCGTACATAGGACAAGTAGAGGTCGTTACCACATAGAATCAAAAAAGAAATTCTTTCTAGTGGTCTCACAATTAACTAAAGCGAGGACAAGTCAACAAACATGGAATGAGAGTGAAATCGAAAACAAAACACAAAATGATAAGTCAATCAAATAAGAAAGCGTAGAACTATCAACTTCCCCTAACGAATTAATCAACCCGTTCCTTCCCTTCTTCGATTATCGAATTCTCGAGTTATTAACCTTGGGTACTGTTATCTCCATACGCCTCTCCCGAGTGCTCTACGGACATATACCCTGTATGGAACTAATCACTCTATTCCTAGACAATTAACTTGTGGGAACCTATTATGTGTCAACCCTAAATGGCTACCTAAGGTGATCCGATATGTTCCCATCCTTTCACAGATTAGCTTTGTTTTCTAACATGATGCTAGCTATCCAATCCACGGCTTAATCTAAACAACTTTTCCAAGCCTGATTAGGTTTCCAGATCAAATGAATTGGTGGCAAGTCAATTAACCACATTAAGATCAAGATATGAAGAAATAATCGCACGAATTTGAAGAACATGAAGAAAGGAATTCACCCGTTAAATAAAATTGCTAGGTTCCATTGAAGTCCTAGAAAGTAAAATTAGTTCATCATGGAAACGACAAAGACAATGACATAGAAATCCAGGGACAAGAAGAAGAAAAAGGCACTCCCGATCTTCCGATCTGGGAAGTAGCAGCTTCAACCCTAGCCGTCAACTCCTTCTCCGTCTCCCGATTGAATGTCTTCTCCTCTAAGGTTACACTTAGAAACTAAATACTTTCCTCTAAAAAGATCTCCTAATATTTTCCAAATCTAATGAGATCTAAAATAACAAAATAAAACAAAACAGAACAAAATAACCTAAAGGGACTAAAACGAGTTACTAATGGATGCTCTTCTCCCTAGAACGAAATTTGGAGGAGATCTGAAGTGCTTGGAGAAGGATTTGCACAAATTGCCGAAGGTCGTGTCCTCCCTACAACCGAATGTATTCCTCGCTCAGCAAATTCCTCAAAGACATGTCCTCCAAATCAGAAGGACGCGTCCTTCTGCTCTTTGTCATTGATCGTCCATTTTGCTCTTGGTTGTCCAAGCTTCCAGTTTCATCTCGTTTTCCTACATGCTTCTTTGATGTCTTATTCGTGCTTGAAACGTCCTCTCAATTTCCGCATCAATCACAAATAATCTTCGTTGTTCGCTTGGCGCATACGCCTGAAAAAGAAAGAAAAAACAAAAAATTAAACGATTGGTCAATACAAATTGCTTTCGTCGTAAGTAAAAAATTATAAAATATATCCCGGCAACGGCGCCAAAAACTTGATCGCTAAATTCCCACATCGCAGGTATACGGATCGTAGTAAATAATATATTGATGAATTAGTTATCGTTCCCATAAGGATAACAAATAGAACCTTTTAGCATACACAATCGCAATTTTTTTGTAGCCAAGCCAATAAGAGAAATGGGTCTTTAATTTTAAAAATAGTCTAATGGAAAACAAAAACCAAAGCAACGAATCGGAATTCAATCAATATGAAAAGCCTAGAATCATGTATCCCCTCCTTCTTTAGTTAAATCCTTTCACTCGTTTATCGCAAATTCATACCAATTTTATTTACTAACCAGATTCTCACGTCCCTGAGTGCCGCCTCTCTCGAGTTTACAAACGACTATTCTAAACCATCATAAAACTTAAATCCCTAAGTGAATTACGATGGCATGAAACCCATTATGTTTGATCCTTCAATGGTTGCCTAAAAGTATATTTTCTGATACTACTTACTCGCAAATTTACTCCCACGATATTAACCATGGGTATTCCGTTCTTGTTCTCTCGTAAAATCCCCTCCCAAGTTTAAATTAGGATAACAAACCACCACAATTCATTGGCCAGACGAATTGCATGCATTAACATCAAACGAAATAAGTCAACATCTAAAGTACGAACTTGCACTAAAACGAGTTTAGAAAATCCAACTACGCAAATCAGTTCAACATAATCCTAGCAAAGAAAGTTTAGCCAAGCATCATTTTAGGAGCACAAATCAAGAAAAAGAAAAACATCATGAATGATAGTCTAACTCTCTTCTTGCTTTTCGTCGTGATAAAATTCATCCTCCCTCCTCACAAGAGGTGAATAAAGTACTTTTTATAAAGCCTAAAAGATTAACCTAGAATATCTAAGAAAATCTGGAATAAAATCTTTTTTGTAGTGTTCGTGCAGCTCCACTAAGTTTCTGTGATAACCCGTCCATCCTCATTCCTTTCGCGCAGCGGCACGATTTTCCTTGCGCAGTTGGACGAAGTCTCTGTTAATACGTCTAACCTTCTTGTTTCCACTTTTATCATGAAATAGATCCAAAATTCAGTAATATCTAAACATTTCGGTAATAATGTGTAGCATAAAGAAATATTATGCAAAGAACGTAATATTTCACAAATCTAACCAAATAAAGGAATGAAATTGGCCTAAATAACTCTACTTTCATAAAGTTAACTATTGTCACTAAGTGAGGTTCTAAATGATTTTTCAAGTTGACAAGAAAAGCTTTATGTGAAGAAGAAAGATGATTATCAGGAATGAAAGAATCAATGGGATGAACAAGGAAGGAAGAATAGGAAGAAACAATTGACCGATCAACACCAGAGGGCATTCGATTAACCATGCTGAAAGATAGTTTGTAACGATCATCCTTAAGATAAGAAGGTCATTTCATAATTCTAGTGCTTCGTCTCAAAATAGCCTCTATTGTAGTTTGAGAATGAGATGCAGTATGTGAAGATCGTTTTGAACTATATGTAAAATGCTCTAATGTAAGTGAAATTTCAAAAGTATTATAATCTGCAACAGTGTCTGTAAAATGTAATGCAGGTGTATGTGACGAGGTAGGATTATGCAGTGTGGAAAATACAAAATCTTAGGTAGGACTCCCAATATAAGATAAAAGGACACAATTATTTGATACATAAATTGCATATATGAAGGGAAATACAACACAATGCCTCGAGATGCAAACACTTAATGTGTTTCCAGATTATACACAACGTATCCTTTTACATCCAAAGGATATCCAACAAAAATGCATTGAACGACTCTTTTATCAAACTTTTTCATGTTTTGTGAAGTTGTATTTGCAAGACATAATGATTCAAAATCTCTCATAGTGTGAAAAACAACTAACTTATATAAAAAAGTACTTCATAAAGAGCTTTATGTGACAATTTCTTGGATGGACGTCAATTAATGATATATGTGGTAGTCAAGATAGCATAACCCCAAAATTCCCCAAAATTTGCAAAATCTTCATAAACAAACAAAATTTTAAGAGGAGAAAAATCTTCAAAATAGGATCTCCAAAGCCTTGATCCTAGGGAACAAAATCACATAAAATCATGAAAAATCAGAAAAAAAACAGGAAAAATCACATGAAATCCGGAATAATCGTAAAATCCGGAAAAATCTATACAAAATCACACAAAATCAGGCGCTATTGGCTTCTTATAAATATGACAGACTTTCAGCCCGTGCAAAAGGGATGAATAGACAAAGGAGATAGACACAATCCTCAGAGACGTTCCTTCTCCCGGATATCAGAGGCCAACTCAGCCCTCACTCATAGATAGCGGAGGCCAACTCAGCCCTCACTCATAGATAGCGGAGGCCAACTCCTCACTCACAAAACCGAAGCCAAAGATTCTCCCTCTTCAGCGTCGATGAGCCAAAGCCTCCCAACTAGCCGGCACCCTTCTTTCTGACCCCACACAGCCACAATCCAAGGACCGGCTCTAAGGCAGCCCATAACGAACTCCTAGACTACCTTCTTCCTCCCCGGGCAATCCCGGGGTGAGGCAACCCCGGTGAGTTTTCAGTCTTTTTACTTATAATCACACAGCCACTCTTTCACCTTAGAGCATGGCGGACCACCTATTTTCGTTTATTTTGCATGAAAAATCGAACGAGAACTTCGAGGGATTCAACATGACGGATCTAGAAAGCTGGAGGAGGTGCGATCGAAGGCTTCACTAGAACGGCCCCGACCGTCAATTTTTAGCTGACGAGGTGTTATCCCGGTTGCTTCAGGTACATGAGGGAGATGCAAACCTCCCGAATTTTCTTTCTTTTTCCCTGTAACGGGCCATCGACCCAAGAGCATAGCCCACGGTCACAATCCTTCCCCGCCCCCTTTGATCTAAATAATTGATATGTGGGTATTTGCATGCTTCAGGCCCATAGGTTTTATGTCGCATGTGATAATTTTTTAATCGAACATGAGTTCGAGCCTAAAAGCCGGAATTGGGTCCAACACCCGCAAACAAAGACATTTTTGGAGCAACGCCACCGTTTCGTATGTTAGAATGTAAAAGTTAGTAAATAGGGATCCCCTAACCAACGGTTTTTTCGACTTAAACCGTTTTCTAAATAAGTCGGTGGCGACTCCGTAATAGCTTACCTAGGTTAAACGACATCAACCATTTTTTTTACGGAGCCATCATGGATGTGGGAAGGCGACGCGAGCCACTCTCGATGTTTCTAAAGATTCCTTTTTGGGATCATGCTCCGCTTCTCACTCGTCGCCTGTGGACAATCGAGCAAGAGCCCGATTGGCCCGGTTAGGAATTAAAGGAGGATCAACCCCATTCTTTTCCACAGCGCCTTGACGCCCGAGTCTTGACATCCACCGCAGGAGCATCGGGGGAGCGGGCCTCGGCTCCTCGTGTCGTCCGAACCGCCGTCGTGCACCGCGAGGTCCCAGAAGGGCGGGTATACATCCCGGATGGCGACTCCGCTGAGGATTTCGCATGTGGATTTCTATCAAAAGGTTTTACATTCAAATCCACATGTTGAGTGGAATACACTTGTTTGCGCATGTTCTCTGGCTTGGTGCCCTTTATATGCTCCCATGGTTGTATTTGTTTATTGCTTTCCTAGGCATATCTAGGTGAGCCCCTATACCCACCAGGGACAAGGATTTTAGGGAGTCACCGAACGGCTCGGCGTTGCTGCTTTCTACGGCTAGTAGGCTATGGACCGGGGCCCGCCTCCCGTTGTCTAAGGGAGGTCGTAGAAACCTTCATCCGAGTCTAGAATTGATTGCTCACTACAGGTACCAGACGCCTCACGTGCATTTGTTTGTTTCTGAGTGACTGTTACATGTGTAGGGACATATCAGGTATGCCTTGTTTGCGATAATTGTAGAACTAACATTGCTCGTTTTGCAGATAGATTGGGCTTATTACAAAAGACTTCATGAAGCCTCTTTTATCTTTTATCTACGCACTTTACTACTTAATGCACTCATTCAATTGTATAATTACTTGAATGGCTGCCTAATTGCAGTACTTGCATGAAAATTCTAGTAACTGCTTCATCGCATTTCTGCACTTCGTTCGTGATCGCATTCTCATAACACATTCTCTGACACATGCACAATCGCGATTAGGCATCATCATAATTTTGTTATGCATCGATTACACTATCAGACGATGTTAATTCCAACATTCTCCCCGCTTCCTTTTCAGGTTTTACTTTTCCTAGATGGCTCATCGAACAATACTAGGGGCAAGAAGGAGACAACAAATCTACGATAACAGGAAGACCAAGGATTCTTTAATGGCTGCGAAGGTCAAAAGCCAACATTCAATCACACGAAGACCAAGGATTACTCGACGGCTGCGAAAGTACAACATGGAGATCAAGGATCCTCAACGGCTGCCAATGTCCAAAGCCATATGAATAACAACTCAGTGACCAAGGATTTCTCGATCACTACTAAAGACCAAAGTCGTAGTCAGACATATAACGACATGAAGACCAAGAATTTATCTACGGCTGCCAAGGCCCAAAGCCAAACATTCAACGGCAAGAGGACAAAAGATCATTCACCAGATACCAAGTTATGGCCAAATCTACAACCACATGAAAACCCCAAGGAGGTTATACTAAAAAATTCACGAATCTCATAGAACATCGGATCTAATGACGAGTCCAAAGAGCTCTTCATAAACATGATAAGATCGGACACATCGGGAACATCACAGCCCTATTGATTCAACAACTGCATCAAAGAAGCAGAACCAATCCCTACATCATCTGTCACCGCAACTTTGACACGAACGAAAACATCCTTCCCAACTTCTTCCATCATGGACATGAAGACGATGTTCCTCCACTCATCCTAAGCCATGATTCTCAACATCGAACAATTTAGACAGGGACAATCCCCAATTTACAACCCAAGTCCCGATCCTTAACAAGGGGCAATCCTCAAGTCTACGTCTCAATCCTTGATCATCAATATCCGCCAATCGGGGGACAAGTGGAAAATCCTTTGGCCAACAGTACATTCTAGCACAAGGAGCAAACCCCGGCCTTCACAACGACCTTGCGAGATCAGGACACCTGCAAGCAATGGACCTCCAAATACGATCACTCGACGTCTACGGAGATTCAACTTCACCGTCTCTCAGGCAACAGGAACTCGACGAACGCCGTATCCAAAGCATCCCCAAGACCACAACATGAACATGGACCAGATTCTTCAAGAGACGGCGAATACATAGCGTGACTGGCATCAGAAGCTCCCATTCACATTACTCGCCCTCCAACAGCTCCAGATATGTCTGACGGAGCCTCGGATATTCAAATCACCAACACCGGGCCATTAATTTTATCTCACAGTATGAGTTGAATCGTTTGGAGCAATTCTCAGACAACAACTTCCCGACACTAAGGAACATAGAACATTGGAGAAAAGGAAGATGAGCGGTATCCCATGCCCTAAAATTGCCTGAAAGCCTGTCGAAGAACAATGGGCACCACGACTGGGGCAACTCCCTTCAAACACATCTACGGCACCAAAGCAGTCATTCGAGCGAAAGTCAGCCACCGACTCTCAAGACCTCTTCCCAAAGATAAGAAGAGAGTTCAATCAACACCTCATTATCGAGAAACAAGCGCCTCGGCCCCCCACATGAGCGGCCAATTCCCTAGTACGCCCACCACAAAGTGCTATCAACGATGCACATCTAGAGCATTCAACCGGATGACCATATTTTCAAACGAATCATGTCGAATGCAATAAATTTCAGAGACGATCCGCTTCGAATTACGAAGGATCGTTCGCCGTCAAGCATGCTTTTTAGAAAGAAATTATCTTAACGAAGAGGAACTATTACGAGCAATCAACACATACGTCCAGTAACATTACAATCACACGAAATGGAGTATTTGTTCCTGAATGAATACTTCCTATGAAAAACAAGTCACATAAGCTTACTTGTTTTGCTCTGCGTTCGTCTTATAGGTTCATGAGCATCCTAAATAGACAACGAAGGCGAGGGTGGCAGGGTAGAAAAGTTCCGAGCCAGAGTTTCGAAACAGCGTTTATTGGCAAAACAATTACGCACATAAAGACAACAACGCACGAGAGTAATCTCCGAGCAATTCTGGGGCAAGACTCCAAGTAATCTTGGAGAATTCTTTGTTGACAAAACAACAAACAACAAGAAAGGGAGTATTTGTTCCTTAACTAATGCTTTATTAGCAAAACAGGTTACATGAGCTTACTTGTTTTGCCCTTCGGTTGTCTTATAGGTATATGAACATCCTAGATAGACAACGAAGGCGAGAGTGGCAAGGTGGAAAACTTTTGAATTAGCATTCATTGTCAAAACAACGACATGCATGAAGGAAGTATTCGTTCAAATATCGATATTTTCTTTATAAAGAACAAATTACATGAGCTTACATATTTCTCCATACTTGTCTCATAGGTACATGAGCGCCGAGGCAGACAATGAAGACAAACAACAAAGTTTCGAATCGGGGCATCAAAACGACCTTCGTTGGCGAACTTCTTTCAATCTCCTAAATTGGGGTAAAGAACATAGACAATCAAACCGGGGCATTGTAACGACCTTCATCGACGAACTTCCTTCAAACTGGGGCAAAGAACAACTGTCAAAGTCTCGAAACAATCTCTAGCCAAAGTTCTGTAACAACCTTCATTTTTAAAACGACGACACATGTGAAAGGGAGTATTTGTTCCTTGATCAATACTTCTCTACAAAAACAAGTTACATGAGCTCACTTGTCTCAGCCTCCATGCCTTGTCTCATAGAGTCAACTGGGGTGCAAGAGCTCATCCCACGAATGGGGCAAAAATCCAATGACAAATGCGGCAATGCCAAAACTTCAAGCCAAGAGTTGTCACAATTTCGTCAATCTTTCAATTCTATCGGACGAAGATGCAATGACGAAATAACATAAAAGGGAAGTATCAATCCTTCGCTTCTTGCGGACGAAGACGTAATGACGAGTTCATATAAAAGGGAAGCACCAAAACTCTACTTCACCAAGAGCAAATTTCGTTTTCAATCCAAAAAAAGAAACAAGTCACATGGACTCACTTGTTTTCTCGTCGCTTGTTTGATAAGTATATGAATAACCTTATAAAGCGGATACAAAGCAAGAGCAATATTTCGTCAATCCTTTGATCCCATCGACAAAGAATCACTTACGAAGCGACATGAAAGGAAGTATTAATTCACTTTTAATACTTTCTCTACATAACAAGTTACATGAGCCCACTTGTTTTATGTCCTTCGTCCCGTGGGCAGGTACAAGAGCTCCTCACACAAAAGATACAAAACTCATGTGACGAAGGCGAGGGTGGCAGGGTGGCAAAGCTTCAAGCCAAAGACTTATTGCAGTTTCGTTAATCATTCGATTCCATCGGACGAAGACGCAATAACGAAACAAAAAGGGAAGTATCAAGAGTTTACTTTTCCTTTCAATTGTGTGAAATTACATAAGCAAATTTTGTTTCTACTATAAAAGAAGCAAGTCACACAAACTCACTTGTTTTCTCGCCATTGTTTGCTAGGTACAAGTTTAACCCTCACAACAGACATAAGGCAGAAGTAGCACTTGCCAAACCTTCGATTCTATCGGACGAAGACACACTGACGAAGCAACATGAAAGGGGAGCATTAATCCAATACTTTCTACATCAAGACAAGTTACATGAGCTCACTTGTACTGCGCCCTTTGGCATTTGTAAGCACACGAGCATCCTGTATTACGAGCAAAGGCGTGGGTGGTTGGGTGGAAATTTCCGAACCAAAGCTTCGGAGTTGCCTTTGTTATCGCAATAGATGGCCATGCAAAAGGGAATACCTTCTGCATTATTCTCTAATAAGTTTTCTATCATTCCTTAGCTGGAGCCACGCTTCCATTTCTCCAAGCCGTAGTCGGTTACATGAGCACACCAAATCCCCAACATGGATTGAATATACAAGCATATTCTTCCCCAACAACAGTCGAGATGGACATCATCATCTCAATTCCCCAGTGAGCACCCAAATTTATTATTATTTCCCCAAGCGAGAGTCGAAGTACATGAGCTAACTTCGTTCTTGACCGTGTGTAGGTACATGAGCATCCACATATAAGTACAAACTCCTAGACAATTACGGAGCTATTTCGAGCCCAACCTCGAAGAACATGATGTGGGGCATAGAAGTACAAGCACTTTCCCCACGGAATTCGCACAAGAGTACTTCTTCCATACACAATCTCCAAAAAAGGTCTGCTTACCCAAAGGTATTCATTTCTTAATTATTCGTGTCATCATTTGCATCCCCACGAGATTTTTTCAACATTAAGAAAATGCTTCTAGGCGAGAAGCGGAGAAGGCCAACCCACTCCCAAACAGTTACCCCAGAGAGATGAGCTTAAACACTGTAAAAATTCACCCACACAAGCGTCTGGGCAGACGAAGAATTCTTTGACAAAAGATGCTCAAATCGGGATGAGATCGAGCATTCATTCTCTACCCCAAACACAAAACATTGACTGTTGCTAGCCCTTCAAAGCCAAAGTTGAAGTTTCTCATACACTACTCTCTCTAAGTCTAAGGGTCGTCTCGCATTAAGGTAAATGGAGATCCTGTAGTAAGAAATCGGAAGCCATGGACCACAGGGGCAACACTTCCTCGAGGTTCAAGTAGAGGAACACCATCAACGGACATGCACACCAGTTGAGCCGTTTCCAAATATAGTCATCTTCATCAACACAATGAAAATTTCCAAGGGGTCCAAAGCATCTTGTTGAACATAGGTTTTGATGATGAGCCTTGACCTTTTGTGTAACAGAAGTCAAACATCTACTCTACAGAAGCTACTCGCGTTGACAACTTTTTGTAAGAAATATTTTTGTGATTAATTAATTGGTTAATGATTAATTAATCATGAAATAATTAGGATTTGATCAAGATATTATCTGATCAATTTAAATCGATTACGTTTACAAATAACCCCATTAGGGATTATATTTTCCATAGAAGGAAATACTTTCTTCTATTTATGGTAAGGTTTTGTAAAGCTGTGTACAACGTTATGTGGTGTTATACGACAACCATATGACCGTTATTTGGGATGTTAATTATTACCATCTGTCTACATACATTCATTTGAGTGTGCTGAACAAAATGGTTTCGGTTTCAACTCATATGGAAGTTAATCTTTGATTATTTCCAATCACAAAAGGTTGCTGACCAGACTCGGCCAGAACCTTCTGAAGCGCAGTATACATGAAAATTTTATTATATCTAAATCTTAAATGATATGATTTGATTTCCTAAACGTATATTCCATGAGAGTGACTTTTTTGTTAATTATTTATTTTATTTTTATCTGATTGCTCGGTTTCCTTGTTTTGCAGAAGGCTGATTGTGCAATTCTTTATTCTTTCACTTAGACAATTCTTGTATAAATAAAGGCACTCGGCTACGAATCTTAAGTGTAACTTTTTCATTTTTTTGTAAGAGCATGTGCTGAGAGCTTGTATCATGTTCGTTCGAGTTTGAGTTAGTCACATGAGGAGCGTTAGCTGCAGAAGGCTGCATCGTTGGGGAAATCTTCTAGGAGAGTGACTTGGGGGCCACGAGAGACTCGGTTGGAAGCTACAGGAGACGTTGGTGGGAAGCGCGGCTGGAGGTTGTGTGGCCAACGTGCAGTGGGCCGGAGAGAAGGGTAGAACACCGGGAGCACAGAAGGTGAGGGACTAACCAGCTTTTGTAGTGTAACGTTCTGTGTGTAGGTTAGCCTTAGGCAAGGGCTTTGTGTTTGCTTAGCCATAGTCTCGAGGGACCACACATGAGAGCTTTGGGCAAGGGCTTGGTGTTTGCTCAGTTGAGATCTCGAGGGATTGTGCAGGAGAGGACACCACCTGAGAGAAACGTCCGACATTGGTTACCTTGTTAGTCACTGTAGTACAGAACCTTACTGTTTGTGCTTTGAAATTCAGTCACCTTTGCTGCAGAACCTTACGGTCTGGGCTGAGGGTTAACATCTTTGGTACAGAACCTTACGGTCTGTGCTGTGAAATTAGTCATCTCTAATACAGAACCTTATGGTTTGTAGAGGACTAACATCTTTAGTACAGAATCTTACGGTTTATGCTTTGAAACCGAGTCATCTCTGGTATAGAACCTTTTAGGTCTGTGCTATAGAGGGTTGACACATTTAGTACAAAATCTTTTAACCAGTGCTATAAAGGTTTGACACATTTGGTACAGAACCTTTTGGTCTGTGCTGTACAACTTACTCACTCTAGTACATAACCTTCTGGTCTGTGCTTTGCCACTCACTCTTCTGTGGTGCAAAACCTTCTGGTCTATGTTATAAAATGATCTATTGTTGATCACCTTCTGTAATTGTTACGAAGTTAAGTCTGAGTGAAAACCATCCAAATTCTGGGTGAAGAGTGGACATAAGCAAATTGTTGAACCACTATAAAAAGTCTTATATGCATCAAACAAAGTGTGCAATCACATTCGTACGTTTTGTCTTACAGAAACATGTCTCTACGGTTCTATTTTACAGAAGCTTCCTTCCACTGCGGGGTTAATTGAAAAGGAGATAAAACTCCTCAATTGGAATTTAACACTAATTCACCCCCCCTCTTAGTGTAACACATCTATAACAAAAATCGACAAGAACAGAAGGTGGGGCAATTTCCTATAAATCATCAAGAAAAAAGCAAAATCAGCACAATGACCAAATTCTTCAAAAGCAAAGCGCAACAAAAACAAAAGAACAAATTAAAGCACCAGGGCCAATAAGAACGGTTGCAAAAGAAAAGGTGCTATCTCTCGGACAAAATGAGGAGAAGACATTCCCCAAAGCAGATTTCCAAAGTTCTAGTGGATCGGCCATCCGTCCCCAACGGCGCGTCTCAACGAGCCTACTGTCTGGTAGATGGAGACTCGCTTGGACGGCAGAACCTCTATGGTACAACAGCTTCCGATGAGGTCCTTAGACTCGTTTCTTCAAATGACTAATTCAGATTATCTATCCAAATGCCTTGCGCCAGAACTACATTACAAGCTAGATAAAGTTTCTTTCGACTGGTACATGAGCATCCAAGTCAAAGGAATTATGAAATCCCAGTGAGACAACTTTCAGAAATAAGAGTGAGCCGTGAGAAATGTCAAAAACCTTTCTCCTACCTTGCTCAGAAGCATCCAAATAAACTTTGTCAAAATAAATAACGACATACATGAATGTCATAATCGTACATGTTTGATTATTCTCGTATTAATGACATTTTTGTTGATGTGATCCAAAGTGCAGGTTAATCAAAGATATCTTAAGTGCACAATTTGAGGTATTAATGATGTCTTTGTGAGAAAATCTTTCCAAGCTTCCCTCGCAAAGATGGGCAAATATAATACCCCAAATTTTGCAAAATCTTCATAAACAAACAAAATCTTATGAGGAGAAAAATCTTCAAAATAGGATCTCCAAAGCCTTGATCCTAAGGAAAAAAATCACATAAAATCCTAAAAAATCACAAAAAAAAAATCAGGAAAAATTACATAAAATCCGGAATAATCATAAAAATTTGGAAAAATATACACAAAATCTGGCACTATTGGCTTCCTATAAATAGGACAGAACTTCAGCCCTCACAAAAGAGATGAATAAACAAAGGAGATAAACACAATCCTCAAAGACATTCATTTCCCCCCTCTAGGGAAATCGGAGGCCAACTCCTCCGTCACACATAGAAACCGAAAGCCAACTCCTAACGAACTCCCAGACGTCCTTCTTCCTCACTCCCAAAACCGGAGCCAAAGATTCTTCCTCTCCAGCGTCGATGAGCCAAAGCCTCCCGACCAGCCGGCACCCTTCTTTCCGACTCCACTCTTGTCACAACCACGATCCAAGGACCGGCTCCAAGGCATCTCCTAACGAACTCCCAGACGTCCTTCTTCCTCCCCGGGCAATCCAGGGGCGAGGCAACACCTAAGTGAGTTTTTAGTCTTTTTACTTATAATCACACAGCCACTCTTTCACCTTAGAGCATGACTGACCACATATTTTCGTTTATTTTACACGAAAAATCGAACGAGAACTTCGAGGGATTCGACATGACGGATCCTGAAGGCTGGAGGAGGTGCGATGGAAAGCTTTACTAGAGCAGCCCCAACCGTCAATTTTCAGCCGACGAGGTGCTATCCCGGCTGCCTCAGGTCCATGAGAGAGGTGCGGGCCTCCCAAATTTTCTTTCTTTTCCACCTGTAATGGGTCGTGGACCCAAGTGCATAGGCCCACGGTCACCATCCTTCCTCGCCACCTTTGATCTAAATAATTGATTTGTGGATGTTTGCATGCTTTAGGCCCATAGGTTTTATGTCGCATGTGATATTTTTTAATCGAACACGAGTTCAGGCCTAAAAGCCCAAATCGGGTCCAATGCCCGTAAACAAAGACATTTTTGGAGCAACGCCACCGTTTTGCATGTTAGAATGTAAAATTTAGTAAATAGGTATCCTCGAACCAACGGTTTTTCCGACTTAAACCGTTCTATAAATAAGTCGGTGGCGACTCCTTAATAACTTAGCTAAGTTAAGCAACATCAATCGTTTTCTTACGGAGCCATCATGGATGAGAGAAGGCGACACGAGCCGCTCCTGATTTTTTTAAAAATTCCTTTTTGGGACCATACTTCGCTTCTCGCTCGTCGCCTTCGGACGATCGAGCGAGAGCCCGAGCAGGCCCGATTAGGAATCAAGGGAGGATCAACCCATTCTTTTCCGTAGCGCCTGACGCCCGAGTCTTGACTTCGACCGGAGGAGCATCGGGGGAGCGGGCCTCGAATCCTCGTATCGTCCGAACCGCCGTCGCGTGCCACGAGGTCACGAATGGGCGCGCCTACAATTGTAAAGGTAAGTGAGCCTGAAATCACAAAGCTCTTACGGTTTGGAGTAGATGTTGATGCGTTCTTTCAACTATCCATTTTGTCAGGGTTCCACACAACTTACCTAGTGTAAAATGCCATTCTCTTTGCAGAATTCTCTCATTTGGAATTCCACTCCAGTATGAGACCTTACTATCTTAACAGATTTAGCAAACTGGTTCTTAACAAAATGACAAAACTGTTTGATGTAAGATTTGTTTCAGACTTGTGTTGAATAAGATAGACCCACGTTCCTTCGGTTTTATCATCTACAATGTTCAGAAAATATCTAAAATCACCTATAGCTGCTTGTGAGTATGGTCTCTAAGTGTCATAATGAATCAAATCAAAAGGATGAATATTACGACTCTCACTCAATAGAAATGTCATAGTTTCTGTTTTGATTCATGACATGCAGTACCTTTGCCGTTAGTCGAGACATGAATAGAAGAATCCAGCTTGTGTAAAGCTCTTATCTTTTCTAATGATGCATGTCCTAACCGTAACCACCAATAATCAAAAGTACTCATGAAAGTATGCTTTTTTCTAAGTATGTTATTACTAAAAGCCTTATCACTGTAAAAAGGTAACAATAGACTATTTGGAGAATCATCAGCACTTTGAGTATTTGAACTCCCCATTTCTTACATCATATACAGACCATCTCTTGGCTTAACAAACCCAATCATCGTCTAATTTCGTAAGTCCCAAGTGAAACTCTACTTTTAGAAAGACAAGACGTAATTGACCGTTCAAAGCAAGTTTGATGGCTGATATGAGATTAAACTTGAAATCTGGAACGTATAAGACAATTTTCAAAGAAAATTCGTTGTTTATTTGAAAGAGACCAGAATGTGTAGTGACTGAATGGATTCAATAACTCTTGTTGGCTTTGAAGACAAGAGGTTCACCTACAATGTGATATGTGGCTCCCGTGTCCCTTATCCAAGAATTTGTTAACTGATAAAATTTATACATAGAAAGAACCTAACTCATGAATATAGGCTTACCTGCTTGATTATGTGATTCAATGAATGTGTTTTGTGAGCGTAAAACTCCTGGCTGATTACCTTCCACACCAAGCGGTGACATTAACTTCTAAACTTGTCGTTTTGCAAGATTTAGTAGTCTTGCTGCTACAATGTTGTCTTGTTGTTGAGCTGCAACATTCAACTGATTTATAAAACACCTTAACCCTAAAGGCTTCCCAGCTCATTGAAATTTTCCCTCTTCATAATTTTCTGTCAGTAGGAAATCCTATAATATGATTTTTGAGTGACCTTTTCTTCCATAGTCATGCGACACAAATGAGTTCTTATTCTTTTTCTTCTGAATCTCCTCTTTAAATAATATTATAAGACTCACCAAAAGTATGAAAAGGTTTCTTCGTCAGAATTTGAGACCTCTGTGTAGTAAATTCTTCATGGTAAATTCTTCATTTAACCAAGTAAGGAATTTGAAGACCAAGTCTTTTTTATACTGTTCAGCCAAATCCTTCATCCATCACATTTGTATCCACTATATTGACAATTTGGCCGTGACCGATTGATCCTGATTTCTCTTGAAATTGATAGCAAATCATTGTAATATGTAGAAACAGTTCTAAAACCCTGAACCGGAAGTATGGTATTGCATTTGCAATCGGCAAATCCTAGAATGATTATTTTTCGAGTCTTAATTTTACCATCGACAGTAGTATAAACAATTTATCTCAAATTTCATATCGGTTTAATTGTTAATAAACATGCTATAAATGAAACATTAAATTGTTAGAACAGGAAAATGAGAATATATAGCATGTAAATAAACATGCTATAATTGTAGCAACCGGGATGAACGAAGGCCAAAGGTAGCAGCAAATCTGGATTGAAGTTTCATGACAATCGGACGGTGAATGAATGAATGGTCGGCAGGGGATTTTCTCCGGTAAGATTTCGAATTAGTTATTCCTCCTAATAGAGGGTTGGTACATATAAGAGAGTTGCATAACTAAATAATCCGATCTGCCGAGAACCCCATCGACCAAAAACAAATGAATCGTAAAATGGGGGGTTGTCCGCGTCAAAACTAAGAGGCTTAGTTTTGAAATACTTACCAAGGAAAAGGCCAACTTTACCAAGGAGAATCCACTTTTTGGACCATTGGGAAGAAGTCGTACCTTCTATGAAAAGTCATGTTCTCATACTTTAACAGACGTAATGAAGGGTGTTCACACTCTCTGACCACAGGCTCCGCAAATTTAGGACCTCCACTTGACAACTAATAATAAATCAAAAATATGTAAATTATGTATATTCCTCTTAAATTTTGGCTTTTATTTTATAATCATGATTAATCCGGACCTGAATTATTATTAGGACAATAATACACCCTTTAACGAGGAGTGGCCGAACCAGAAAATAAAATACACAATTATTTGACTCGAGACTCCAATTATTTATTATTGTCATTATTAATTGGATCGTTTATGGAAGCGGCTAACGGTACGTGCACGTAACGGTTACGTAGTTTACTAATTAATACTAACGAAAAGCAGTAAATTTTACTAAAAGTTAACCGTTACTAATTAATACTAACGAAGTCAACGCATATTTAGTAAAAAATGTAGTAAAAGTTACTACTTTTCGGTCAACTTTTAGTAAAGTCAATGCAAACTTAGTAAAAAAGTATGGAAATTTTACTACTTTTTCACTGTTCATTCCAGTTCAACTTTATTACTTTTGCGCTGATTTTACTAAAACATTTCCGTTAGTAACGTCAACGCAGAATTAGTAAAAAAAGTAGTAAAATTTACTTCTTTTTTTACAAATTTTGCGTTGACTTTACTAATTTGTTTCGTATTTTAGTAAAGTCAAACCAGTTTTAGTAAAAAAAGGAGTAAAATTTACTACTTTTTATACTAATTCTGTGTTGACGTTACTAACGGAAATGTTTTAGTAAAGTCAGCGCAAGGTTAGTAAAAAACGTAATAAATTTTACTACTTTTTACTTTACGAATTAAGCCGATAATTAGTAACGGTTTACTAATTCTGGTGTTTTTTTTAGTAAAAAACTCTTCCACTTAGTAAATTTTACTAATTTTGAGTTGTTTTTACTAAAAAAAGTAGTAAACTGTTACTAAAAAATAAAAGTGTTTACTAACGAATTTACTAATTTGAACAGTGTTTCAGAACCTAACTCTGAACCTATTTTTGATGTGAAATTACCGGTTTACCCCCGTTACAGGGGAGAAATTAGGTTCGTAAATAGGCTCGGATTTCACTTATTAGTAACGGGGGTAAAACGGTAATTTCACATCAAAAATAGGTTCGTAATAGGTTCGGAAACATTGCTCAAATTAGTAAATTCGTTAGTAAGCACCTTCATTTTTTAGTAACAGTTTACTAGCTTTTTTAGGAAAAACATGTCAAAATTAGTAAAATTTACTAAGTGGAAGAGTTTTTTACTAAAAAAAACACCAGAATTAGTAAACGGTTACTAATTATCGGCATAATTCGTACAGTTAAAAGTAGTAAAATTTACTACGTTTTTTACTAACCTTGGGCTGACTTTACAAAAACATTTCCGTTAGTAACGTCAACGCAGAATTAGTAAAAAAAGTAGTAAAATTTACTCCTTTTTTACTAAAACTGGTTTGACTTTACTAAAATACGAAAAAAATTAGTAAAGTCAACGCAAAATTTGTAAAAAAATGAGTAAATTTTACTACTTTTTTTTACTAATTATGCGTTGACGTTACTAACGGAAATGTTTTAGTAAAGTCAACGCAAAAAGTAGTAAACTTGAACTGGAATGAACAGTGAAAAGGTAGTAAAATTTCCATACTTTTTTACTAAGTTTGCGTTGACTTTACTAAAAGTTGATCGAAAATTAGTAAATTTTACTACATTTTTTACTAAATATGCGTTGACTTCGTTAGTATTAATTAGTAACGTTAAACTTTTAGTAAAATTTACTGCTTTTCGTTAATATTAATTAGTAAACTACGTAACCGTTTTAGCGGCTTCCTAGAAAGTACAGGGTGATCCCATGTTGTCAAGACCGGCGGTTGGATAAATAATAATAATAATTAACAATAAATTGACATTTCCCATGGTCATCGCCAACATCATCCCCTCCTCTCGCACCCACCCAATAAGATCTCTTGGACGACCCCCTTTGATCCGTTCCCTCTGATAATTCCTCGCAATTTGATAATCGATCCATCGGTTTTTTGGGATTGAGGAAGCCGTCCCCGGGTTGAAGAATCTGCGCTTGTTTTCGTTTTTATGGGGCAACCCATGCCGGGGATCTTTCCAAGGTGAATTCTTTCCCTGCCGAATCCCATCTCTCGCCCGATCATGAGGAAGACCGCAGAGAACCAGTCGTATTATGTGATCGGCCACAAGACTGCCAACATCCGTGACCTCTATACCCTCGGGAGGAAGCTCGGCCAGGGCCAGTTCGGCACCACCTACCTCTGCACTGAGATCACCACGGGGAACGAATATGCCTGCAAGTCCATCACAAAGAGGAAGCTGATCTGCAGGGAGGACGTACAGGACGTCCGCCGGGAGATCCAGATCATGCACCACCTCGCCGGACACAGGAACATCGTCAATATCAAAGGCGCGTACGAGGACTCTCTCTACGTTCACATCGTCATGGAACTATGCTCTGGAGGGGAGCTGTTTGATCGGATCATACAGAGGGGGCATTACAGCGAGAGGAAGGCCGCAAAGCTCACACGAATCATCGTGGGGGTCATCGAGACTTGTCATTCTCTCGGCGTGATGCACCGCGACCTTAAGCCAGAGAATTTCTTGCTTGTCAACAAGGATGATGATTTCTCTCTCAAGGCCATTGACTTCGGGCTTTCTGTCTTCTTCAAACCAGGTTTGAGACAGAAAACCTTTCACTTCATCATCCTCGATCCTGGGTAAGGATTCGTCCTATGTTTCCATGGACGCTGAATGAATTATTGTAAGAACAGGTCAAGTGTTCATGGATGTGGTGGGAAGTCCATACTACGTAGCGCCTGAGGTGCTTTTAAAGCTTTATGGCCCTAAATCCGATGTTTGGACGGCAGGAGTTATCTTGTATATCTTGCTAAGTGGTGTCCCGCCATTTTGGGCTGGTAGATACGAAGAATCCCTTGTCTTGTTTCATTGTTTTGAACGATATGCTGATTCTTCTGCATTGTGTGTGCATCGATTTTCTGTCCAAACGAACCCAGAAACCCAGCAGGGAATATTTGATGCCGTGCTGAATGGGCATATTGACTTTGACTCCGACCCCTGGCCCGTGATATCAGACAGCGCCAAGGACTTGATCAGGAAGATGCTATGCTCTCGACCGAGCAATCGATTGACCGCTCACGAAGTTTTATGTGAGTGATTGATGCCGCTGGTTTGAAGCACCTGACAGCTGAATTTCTCGATGAATTTGATGTGATCTTTTATACTTATACTCGGCAGGTCATCCTTGGATATGTGAGAATGGGGTCGCCCCCGATAGAGCTCTTGATCCTGCCGTGTTATCCCGGCTCAAAAAGTTCTCTGCAATGAACAAGTTGAAGAAGATGGCTCTACGGGTATAATAATTAGCTCATCGGGTTCTCCATTGAGCTGAGTGATCATTGCGTTTTTGTTTATTTATCATGTGTTGGATGTGATCAGGTAATAGCTGAACGCCTCTCCGAAGAGGAGATTGCTGGGTTGCGGGAGATGTTTCATACGATGGACACGGATAACAGTGGTGCAATCACGTTTGACGAACTCAAAGCCGGCCTGCGAAGATATGGCTCCACCATGAAAGATACAGAGATACGTGACCTTATGGAGGCTGTAAGTCCCGATCAGTAGCTCCTTCCAATTTTGTCATATTCACCCACGTACTAATGCTTCTTTGACACCCGCCATAGGCTGACGTGGACAACAGCGGCACCATAGACTATGGAGAATTCATAGCAGCGACCATCCATCAAAACAAGCTAGAGCGCGAAGAGCACCTCGTTGCTGCTTTCCAGTACTTTGATAAGGACGGGAGTGGTTACATTACCATCGACGAGCTCCAGCAGGCTTGCATGGATCATAACATAACCAACGTCCTAATGGAAGATATTATCAGAGAAGTCGATCAAGACAATGTAAGCCAACGGAACCTCGGAAAGCGCCCAAGCACCCTTAGCATGATGACCTGTAGTTGCAGGTTTATGTCGTTACTTATGATGACTTCTTGCAGGATGGAAGAATAGACTACAGCGAGTTCGTTGCGATGATGCAGAAGGGCAATGCTGGAATCGGGAGGATAACAATGAGGAATAGTCTTAACCTTAGCAGGAGGGGTTCACCACGTTCCCAAAATTCACCCCATGCCTCGAACTCGCCCCATTCCTCGAATTCACCCCACGCCACAAATTCACCCCAGGCCTCAAATTCTCCCCGTGCCTAGCAAAGATAAAGCTTCAACTTTTCGAAGGGGACAGCCATGCCTCCCCGAGACAGCTGAAGTTTCTCTTCTCCGGTTGAAGGAAAGGGTCAGTCTGCTGCATTGAAAATGTAGGTTTCAGGTGCTAAAGCGAAAACCTTCATCGTGGTAAGCTCGAACGGATCTCAAGCCAAGGATTTTGTAGCTTTTGACAATGTAACCAGAGGTTAGTGGAGCCTTGTGTTAATCATAGTAAGATAGCAATTGATTTTGTGTCAAGTTGCAATGGCATTGTAATGATTTTCGTTTAGTACAGAGTGTTAATTTTGTTTTGAGTCACCATGGGCGCCTCTCTCTGGGCAGCTCTTTGTCGAAAATTTCAAGTTGAAACATGAGGGGCTGCAAGTCTAACCGACTGGAACTAGTTCTATATGTAGTTGTCGCCAGATACAACTCTTAAGAACGCACCGCTCCTCTTGCTGCAGTGATACCATTTCATGACACGTCAAAAACATCAGATGTCATCGGCCTTCCTGGTAGCCTGGATGTCCATGTCCCTGTATCATGTTGTTATCAGAAAACGCACAAAAGTGGCACTGACTAGACTCTGGGTTCTGTTCTGGCCTGTTGTTTATGAAGTATATGCATAAATTATTCATTCATAAATTGCTATTTGTCTGAAAATTCACATCCCCCAACATGTGAAATTATGGGGCAACCTGTCCTGCAAAATCATGTCCCTCAGCTGGCTGGCTGGCTGGCAACCTGTACACAGACGTGCGCTTCTCACATGGAACAAAAAAAAATGAAGAAACAAAAATTTATAATGACAGCAAACTTTTGATGAATGTTTTTTTGCACAAAATTACATGATAATAACAAAAAGAGAAATGAACATAGGAAATTACAATGTAATAATATCTAGTTTCCCCCAGTAAAAAGAAAATTCGGGTAGAATGGGAGCTTTTTCAACGAGGGAGGGTGATATTGCTATCATATCCCAACTTCATGATCTCAGATCTGACCTTGAACAGCACATGCCTTTAGCTCCCCCTGTTCTGCACTCCGATCGCTCGGCCTTCCTCTTCATTCATCTCCAAATCCCGTGCTAATGCTGGCTTCCTTGACATTATCCATGACCACCCTGCTCACAACATTTCCGTATCAATCTCCCTGTAGTAAAAATTACCGAAACATCACTTTTGAACGTGATAAGAAGACCCCCCAATACCCTCAGCGCATGTACCAGCATAGTCTCCCTTCGAGCTGACAGACTTGGAGCAGCGGAAGGCGGACCATGATGCTGCAGGGGAGGAGACCTGTTGCTGGATCCCGAGGGATGCAGAGGATAGCCGTCTCCACAGGACAGGCTGCAGGGGTTGAGTGTGGTCGTCGGGTTGTGAAAGCGGCAGGGAATAGCCAGAGGAGAACTTGGCGATGAGATTGTTTTGCCTAATGGTCTGGATGATGGAGTTCATGGTTATTTGGTACGTATCGTCAAGGATGAGGAATTGGGATGGAGCTATGAAGATTTGCCGACTTCAGGGGTGATTTTGTCTTATTGGTTTTGGAGAGGATTGGATGAACTTTGCAAGATCTGATAACAACACTAGTGAGGTCGTGACTTTCAGATTTATTCACTGATACACACAACAATATATTGAATTGACAAAATGATAAAAACAGGAACCATAAACATCCCACTACATTCACCCCACCCTCCCACCTCTGCTATAATAATAAATTACTAACAACACTTTCCTATGACATTTTCATATTTATTCATCATAATATATAACCCAGGGAACGGAAACCGGTCTCACTTTTTTTTTTTGTGGGGTGGGGGGGGGGGGATTTAAGACTCCAATGAAAATCTCCCACTTGAATAAAGAGGCATGGCTTCAAGAATTGGATTCTATACTCGAGTGAACTTGATGACGCAGTCGTAGAGGCGCCCTCCGAGGAACTCCGCCACCTCCGGGTGCTTGACCTGTGAAAGTTTCATAAAAATTAGTTTGCCTGAAAAAATGGAGATCGTCCGACCATCGCAGTAACAATTTGCTCCGTTTACCATCCCGATCTTAAGAGAATCGCACTTGAATTGTGCGTAGAGATTCGTCTCTATTCCGCGACCCTGTGAATAGGCGAATATCATGTCACTAAAAGGGTACTTGCAGTTGCACTAGGCAAAAATAAAATGAAATCCTGAGAGAGAGAATAGTTTTTGTTGGGCCACGTCATTGAGTTGCGAGCAACTTTATTCATTCACGCAACTAAACACTCACCATTCCTTCCAAGATGACGAGATCAGCATCGTTGGCCAGATATGCTAATTCTGGAGAAACTCTTGAGAGATCAATGACCTGTGATTATTTGAAGCCAAAGGCGGGTCAATAAGGACGTTCAGCTGAATTGCACGGCAGCATCGAGTAAGTAGATAATTCGTGGAATGAAGGTGGGATCAGATATTCTTACAGGAAGATCGTTCCCAGAGCTGACGACTAACAAATTTGATGCATCCACACCCATTAGCTGTCCATCCTTGTCTTTCAACTGATCATTGTACCGACTCTGTTATGCTATATCTCAAATAATGAAGATCTGCTTCAGCAACTAGTCTCTGCTCACCTTTGCGAGGATGTCAATCAGTTCATAGTAAGTGATATCATTCACCGAAGGTAATTCATTCGCAGCAATCACCACCTACACAAAAATGAACTCATCTGAATGGAAGATATCAATAAATGAAACAGCCAGTGTCATCTTTCAGCAAGACATAATTAGCCAGAGCTGGTTTTTTGGGTATCTGAATGAATTAACAGACTAAAAAAACACATTATCTGTGTCCAAAGCATCAGTTGGGAAGGCCCCCAAAGAGTTTTAGTCATTCAAGTCAAATTTTACCATAGTCCTACAATTAACTAAATGTGTATTTTGGTAATAAAGATATAATGTGGACTAATTGACAACAATAACAAGCACAGAAAACACCATACTTGTGTCCCACGACGAACCAGCTCTCTTGCAAATGGCAAAATTCCCAATATGATGTCTGCACCAGAGTTATCGACACAAATGATAGCCTGTTACCAGAAGGCAATGTCAGAATATCTTCACATACTTCGGAGCAAATGTTCCTAGAAGAAGAGAAGCTTGCCTTCTTCCAAGATTTTCTGCTCCATGTTTGTTTGAAGCTGTCCAAGTCATCTATAACCCACGGTCTCGAAACAAGATTCTCGTATGTGGCCAGAAATGACATGCCATTCTTGGAGAAAACCTTAGCAAGCTTTGTACAATTGAAAGAGGTGTGTGAGAAGCCATATTCGAATTTGAGGTCAAATTTCCGAAAAGAAAAACATAGAACTCCCACTCCCAATCTCCAAAAGAGCCCTTTATGTGTGGCACTAATGACCACCACTGAATGAACAGAAATGATGATGGCATTGCAGTACCTCTCCGGATCCGAGGTCGAAAATATTTCCTGCGAAAACCCCTCTGATCAGGTTTTCTAGACGCTGGTCATCATCTTCAATAGAATCATTAAGCTGAACCACATGCGAAAAGAGGGATATCGCCTTTGCATTCTCCTCTTCCTAGAAAAATTCATAAAGACAGATCCACATGAGAAGAAATGACAAATGAGATGGCTAGGGAAAGAATCAGTTGTCCAAGAAACGTAAGCCTTGAAACTATGTGCTCGGAAGACAAAAGACAAACACGTTGAGTCGAAAAGCATGCTTGTGTGAATGTACCTTCACTCTCTTGAATATATCTCTGAATCCTAAGTCTCCGAGAACTTGCTCGCGAATCCTGCAAAGCAGCTGTCGGCCAAAACAAACCAATTCAAGAACTGGGTCGGATACAAGCTGCTATGGAGACAAAGCTATCACACTCCATTGGGTATGACGGTAGGAAACAACGGGGCAACTCACGATACAATCAGGGGGGCCGCCATGACTTTGAGGATCCCTCTTCATGTGCTCAAGTATTTGAGAATATCTGTCCCAGCATTGCAACTCCATCTTATTATTAACTGATCAGGGCAAGTGTTCCCGAGAAGGAAATCGATGGGAGCGACAGTACCTTTCAGCAAACATTCGTGCTTTAACAGCAGCATCAGGGACAGTTGGATCACTCTCTGCCCTCTTCCTACAAACATTTACGCCCCAAATATATATAAAATATACGGACGTAAACATGACATGGCAACACACATGGATCAGGTAAGGGGGGTCGGTGCTTGCCTGAAGGAAGGGATGGAGTCGAGGAAGAGATCGATCCAGGCAATCTCGTCGGGGGTGGACCTCCGAAGGTTGTCGGAAGGGAAACGGAAGGGGATGGTGCAGGCCCTGTAATTGGAATCCGTCGACGACTTCAGCAGAGGGAACACCACCGTCTCCGACGAGCTCCCCACCCTTCCGCCGTTCCCCGGATGCGTCGACGACACCTCTTCTTCCACCACCATCACCAGCTCCGAAGTCTTGGCCGCCGCGCGCGCTTCCCGGCGAACCCCCAAAAAATTGGAAAAAGGGGAAAAGACGATTTAGTCCTTGTAATTAATTATATCATTATATCGACGTGGTCCTCCGGTGCTGACGTCATACGTGCTGCTAATTTAGGCGACTATCAACCATGAAACAACGAAAGCATCCTCTCTCCGACATAAATCAAATCGACGTGCAGAGCAACCGCATTCACTAAAACATTTAAGCTACAAGCCAAATCGGAGGGCCTAAAATTTAAGCGAAGGCATTTTTAATAATAATAATAATAATCCTGCTAAAGTCGTTAATGAGAAGAAGAACCGTTTAATATTGAGATAAAGAAAGGCCGCTTTGAGTTGAAAATGTATTCTTATATTTTGGAAACGTTTACCGGACCAAATCTCTCATTCCAATGAACGAGGACGATCTCAGCCAATGACTTGAATGGGGCCGCCATTAGCCATCGAGGCTGACTGACTCCAAGTTCTCTGCCAATGATGTCCGTGCCTCTCAAAGATCAGGCAGCCTCGGATAAACCAGGCTGGTGACTCAGAGAAAGCAACATACAAGACAAACAAGGCCAGTACCCGTAGTGTATATGCAACTCTTGGCAAGAATCCGACAACCTCAGGGTCGATCTCCTCAACTTATTTTGCCGATGAACCTAGGCAAAGCTGCGCGCGGGTACCATATATTTTTTCTATAGCTGAAGTTCTTGAACAAGCAATAAATACTAGTATTTATTAAGAGAAGAGAAAGAGAAACGTTCCGAAATAAAGGAATAATATTATAATATATTAAAGTTTTGTTTTTGGTAGGTAATATATTAAAGTTAGGTTATGTGATTGTCGCATTTTTATTTAATATCTTGGAAGTGTGCGGACAGAGAACTCCCAAGTCTCGGGGACTGAGTCGGGCAACCACCAGATGTCTCCCTTGTCCGTTGTTTCGGCAGGAATCAATTCCACCGAACTAACCTTAAAGGAATCGTCATGAATCAAAAAGCGACCCATCCGAGGATTCAATGTGTTCGTATGAATCAATTAATGGGCTCCCCCAACATGAGCGTGGTTTTAGTCGGGGAATGTTTCTTCACGATGCCGATCAATGTATGCACGTGATGCGAACAATAAGTATGAGTCTACTAGGTCATGGCGGGCACGCGGTGTGCATGTACCTGTGTATTTTAATGCCAACGGATCAAGCTTCGAACGGCAGATGGCAACCCGTGATGTGGCAGGAGAAGGGACAGACCGGACCCTTAGGGTTCGCAGGGAGGAGGATCCTAGGCGGTCCAGTTGAGGAGGGCCGCCGTTGAGCCTGGAGGGGGGGAGTGGTGAGCGGCTGGAGGAGGAGGAGGAGAAGGCCTGGTGGATCGTGGTCTTCTCCATTAGTGTTTTGGGGTCTGTATGTGGGGGAGCTTCTTCGTCTGTGATGGACTTTGGCTGGTTTATTATTATATATATACAAGGAAATGTGGGGTAGAAGCCAAGCCGAGAAGTGGGGAATCATAAATAGTGCGGGCATGTGGGTGCGATGGGAAATGATGAATTATTTTTTGGAAAATGTCAATCAAAATGCAACCAACCCCCACCCCCCCGGTCCTCAAACAAACATTTTGTTACCGATTCCTCTTATTTCCTCCCGCTTGTGGAGGGAGCTGACTAAAGGTCATAAAAATATCGAGAGCAACTTCGTTGCTGTTACTTCGACACGTCCACGGGTTCATCCGTATAAAATATTAGCCTAGCAGGTAGGATGCCCCGGAAGCGTTCAAACTCGACCCCGGCTTGATTTTGTTTATGTCACTGTAAAATTCATCAAGAATATCATCCCGTCTAGTCTGTCATGGTTTTCATCGTTCCGAACATATTTGAGTATAAAATTCATTTATATTCAAGGACGTCCAGGCGAATTTTACTTCTGGAGCTCTCTCTCTCTATGGACCATTACATTATTTTATGTTTGTGCTGAAGTGTAAAGCCTATGATTTGTATGGGTTACTCAAACTCCATTACATTCCATTAGCCTTGTCGAAAGATCCTATAACAACCACATTAGGTTCCTCAGTGAGGCTCGAAAATCGATCTCCAGGTGAATCCTCAGTATCCTTACTATTATGTACCTCATACTCCATTTATATTTATTCTCTCGGAATATAATATTATTTTGTAATGTTCTAAAGAGACCTAATACATGAAACGATCCAGGTAAATACAATCATTTACTGTAATTATTTTAGAAATAAAATCTCCAGATCAAACATATATTAATTATTATTACATCATTCGTACAGTAAATGCATATGCCTCTCATTTTTAAAACCACCAGGAAGGAATAATTTGATGTTATTATCATTCACGTGCTCTTACTGTGACACACCGCCAATTCCTAATAGATCCCCCCGGGGGGGGGGGGGGGGTGGGTGTAAATTTTAGTTCCAGTGAAGCATTCGAAAATGACTTGGGGAATATTCGAAGTTTACTCGGACAAATTTAATCAATTCGATTCTGATTATTACCTTTTAACGTCATTATGTTGTCTCATGTGGTTGTTTTTAGGATGATTAACTGTCTTGCTGCCAGATGAAAAATGATTAATTAATTAAATGAAAGGAAGGAGGTACATATACCCATATGTGAGCATAGGTTTCGGGTAAAACCGGGAAACCGGTCGGAACCAGTACCAAATGGTCGGTGTCAGTATAGGTTCTCGAATAGACTGGGTAGGTTTTAGGTTCTAAATTTTTGAAAACCGGCAATACCAAGTACGATTCCAGGTTCCCACTCGGAACTAACCTGGAGAACATGAAACGTGACATAATATATTTTAATATATAATTTATTTTTTATAATATCTTTATATAACCTTTATTCTTTATTTATATAAATAATTTTTATTTTAAAACTGCAAATATTTCTTATTTATATTTAACAATTTTTGCTGATAAGTCTCTGTTTACGGATACCCGAACCCGCCATCCCCTTAAGTTCGCTTGACGTTTGGAGTAATGCTTGAGGTATTTTTAGATTGATTAAAGTAATGCTTGATGTTTTTTTAGATTGATTATAGTAATGTTTAAGGTTTTTTTTAGATTAATTGGAGTAATGTGGTGGATTTAATATAGATGTGTTCCATAAGGACATGAAACCGGAACCGGTACTAGGGCCGACGGGTTGGTTCTATGGTGTTCTTTGAGCTACATGGTAGGTTTTAGGTTCAAAATATTAGGAACTAGTAATTAATGGGTATGTTATAGGTTCCACGTCTGAAACATGCCCAACCTGAAACCTGCTCACGCCTACATACACCTAAGATGATATTGCAGGGTCCGGGGTCTACAGCTTCGTTATTTTAAGCAATTATTGAGGGTTAATTATTGGTATTATTTTTTTTCATATTATTAAATGAGTGGAAATCCGAGGTTGGCTCGAGAGATTTCCGACAAATACACGGGGGGACAACGGGCCAAAAGGAAAGGAAGAAAAAAAAAAGTACAAGTATGAGGACAATATAAAGCGATATTTCCTTTTCCTCCATGGTTGTGTTTCCATTTTTCTATTTTAAACTCACTCCCATTATTGATGGTGGTGAGAATCGGACCACAAAACACAAAATGCAAGCCACGTATCGTGGGGGTGGGGGGGAATTAAGCCCGTGTTGCTTCACATGGTCCCCGGTTGTATTAATGTAAACAAAGCACATGGGATTGGTGAGACTCCAATAATTGCCAATGCCAATGAGGCTTCAACTTGATTTACTTATTTTTTATTTTATTTTATTTTTTTGGGGGGAGGGGGCAGTGACGGTAGTTTGGAATGCGACGTTCACGGTTACGACCGATTCCCCTCGACGCTTTCCCCACCCCCACAACTCTCCTCTCCTTTTGCCACCTCCCCCGAGCATGAAGAAACGATCCTTCTATCCATTCATAGGTTCGAGATTCACGTCTATGAATTAAAAGGTCCAAAGGTCCGAGATCTCCTCTCCTTTTGCCACCTCGCCCCCCAATCAAAATTTTAAGACTTCGTCGCTTCCAGTTAATGAGGATATCGTAATCTTCGTGGCGGCCCCATCCCATTCAAATAATTCATAGGCGTCTCGGATTTATTACAGTTATTGTCTCATTACAATTGTTGCAATGTTTCCTAATCAAATTTATAACATGAATGCAATTTCATCAACAATTTATTTTTCTTTTATTTTTCTCATACTTAGTCGAGTTCTAATTTGATCGTTGAAGAAAAAAAGAACAATGAAGTTTTTTTTATATCATTGGGTTTACCACTTCGACCAACCTCGTATTGGTTGTTCGTTACCCTCCACCTTTACCACTTATATATCTACGATCTAGGGGGCGGTTAGACCGAGTATCTTAAGAATCATTTATCACGGTTCCGCTTGGTAGTTTTAAATTAATTTAAAATATATTAAAAAAAATGACGTTATGTAATTATAGTCTCCTCAACAAGTTGCCTCAAACGACCTGTGAATCTTAAAGTCTAATACTAATATTGTTTTGGAGAAGAAATACCAAACCCTAAGAAAATGAGTGCTTAACAAACTGTTTACATGACAAATTATTTTGGGCTTAAATTAATTTTGGTCTACGAAAAGCCACACTGTAACTCATTAAGACCAGAAGGAAGGCGTAGGCTCGTATTACGAAGGCGATTGTCAAATATACACGGGTCCAAATTGATAAATGATATGGATAAAAGCCATAACCGCCAAGATCAGATTGTTACCGAGAATTCCGGAGGTCAGTTGGGAGGAGCATAATCCGAAAAGATATTCTGAGGACGTGTTCGACATCCTAGGTACACGAAGGTTCAGTATAAAAGGAGAGAAAATCTCTCTTAATAAACACGACAATCAAATCAGACACATTTTGCATTGATCTTCAACATTTAGATTAGTAAACAGGCATCCAGACCCCGACCTGGGTGAACTCGCAAGGTTCTTGGTCTTCAATTCCACCATCAGAGTGAGCAACTGTAGCTCTGGTAACCAATCTCCGCCTTCACTCCATCATTGTGGTGAGCAACCGTAGCCTCGACACCAAAGCTCCTTCACTCCACCGTTCGGGTGAGCGACCGTAGCCCAGATATCCAAATCCCGCCTTCGCTCCGCCACTAGGGTGAGCAACCGTAGCCTTAGTATCCAAAATCTGCCATTACGTTCGTCCACATTCCGTCCACCAAGCCTCTAGCGACCAGATTCCACCACTCCCGTTCACAAGTCTACGACGCCAACAGCAAGTCTACGGCGCCACCATAATCCGCACCAGCAGCTTTTATATGTTTTTATGGCTGTAAACTTTTCAATTCTACTTTAAGAAGTCATTTGATATTGTTTGATCAATTCAGTTAATCCTTTTCTTTACTGACGACCACATCCGAACCACTATGAGCATTCGTGCTAAATATTCCCAATGTGCGCTGTTTCCAACGCGAACACGTTTTTGGCGACCACAGTGGGAGTCAAAGAAATTGACCATTTAAAATGGCAAGGAATACCAGGAGTGCAGGTGCTCCGAATCCTCCTCCTCCATTAGATGGAGAAAACCAGGGAGTGACAGGACCTGTAGATGACGAGAGTACAGTTCAAGAAAGCCAAGTAAAAACTACTCAGCCCCTTGTGGTAACACATACCTCTTCTGAGTTCATATCAAGGCTTGAGTTTCTCAAAGAATTCAATGATATGAAGAGGAACATGGGGGATTTGCATGGGAATCTACTGATCGTACAAGGAGAATTGCGAGACATGCGAAATGTGGATGATAACCTGCAAAATATGCAGATAAGCATAGATAGGCGTATCATCAGGTTGCACGAAGAAAATGTGCGCCATGGCTCTGAATTAATGGCTCAGATACGAGAGATGATGAAAGGCTTAAGCAGGCCGACCTCCGACCCTAAAGCAAGCATTCCTGTCGATAGGAATAATTCTTTCATGGGAGACGCTTGCCGAGCAGCTACTGGGAAGCAAACCGTGTCATTCTACAAGGATGCCCCTTGGAGTAATACCAATCAAGGCAATGCAGATGCGTATCATAGAGAGAGGATGCCGACTTTTGGACCTTCTTCTTCTCGGTCTCCCATGCCATATAGACCCCGACGCCATGTGTCCAGTGAACCTGGCTGACGAAGATAGTGAGGTGCATAGCGAAGCAAATAGAAATGCAGATTATATCCCTCCTTGCCATCATGGGAAGGCACTTATGGATGAGATACCACAAAGAGAAAACCTGGCCTCAGCGACCGACCGGATAGCCCCACCACGCGAGGAAAGCTTCTATGCTAGGGCTCCGGTCAAAGAGCAACCATCCCGCGCAAATGAGCATTTTGGGTTCCCACCAAAAGTCTATCTCAGGGATCCTTTACGACGAGTCATGGAGGTTTAAATCAACCAGCACCACAGAACCTGAGAGAAGTAGTTGCCCAGCTGATAGAACAGAAGGTGCCCGGGACTGTCAGGCAAGATGACTTGTGCTTTTATAGGAGCCCATATCCGACGTATGTCAACAGGGATTTTCCCTAGCCTAGAGGGTATCGGGTCCCCGATTTTACTCGTTTCTCGGGAGAAGATGAAATGACTCCCATGGAACACATAGCCTGTTTTACCCATCAAGCTGGTGACGCTGCCGGTAATGACTTTTGAAAGTTGAAACTGTTCCCGAATTCGCTTACAGGGGATGCGCTTATCTGGTATGCAAGTTTTTCCCCCAGGATCAGTGGCATCGTGGGCTGAAATGCAGTCTATGTTCATGAAAACGTTCGCCCACCTCGACACGCCTATGTCGATATTTGAAGTAATGCGACTAAGGCAAGCAGCCAAAGAACACCCTGGCAATTTCTAATGCGCCTACATAAGGCCTTGCTCCGATGTACACCCGCCATTCCTGAAAGAGATCAGCTGATGGTCGCGTTAAACGTGCTAACAATCCCTCTTAGAAAGAAATTACAAGGGGAGCGTTTCAGCGATCTGTATGATCTGGCTAGGAGAGTAACTGAATATCATCAGTTATTACTAGAAGAGGCCCAGTCTACCCGAGCATATTAGGTGGAACCTAATAGTTTCAAGGTAGACATGGCGGAGTTTGTAAAAGGCGAGGCAACAATTTGTGACCCGCTAGCAAGGAAAAACTCAAAGGCAACAGCATCCCAGAAATCTGGTGAAGAGAGGAAGTATTCCTTTGACATAGACAAAGCGGATGCAATCTTCGATTGGCATTTCCAGCGAAAACGGATCAAGCTAAAACCTAGCCATAGAGTGCCTCAGACCGAAAGAGAGAAGAGCAGGAATTACTATAAATGGCATGGGTCGTTCACATATACAACTAAGGATTGTCTGTCATTCAGAAACATAATTCAGGACCTTATAGAGTCAAAAGAGTTGTATTTTCCTGAAGTAGACGAAGTTACTTTGGTTGACGATAGACCTTTTGATGATGAAATTGCCATCCATACATTTGACATTTTTGATGCCGATGTCAATGTAATAGAAACTAATTTTAATATCCCCTTGTAGGAGACAAAGGCTCCAGGGGAGACCATCGTCGCGAACGCTTTGCTTCGTCGACTGGCCGACAAAGGCAAAGTCACTTGCCCAGTAAAGGGAGTTGCTAACAATATGTATTAGTGGCATATGGACGATACCCACACCACGGACAAATGCAATACTTTTAGAAAGTACCTGGAGAACAACCGGGAGGATACCTGGTATGATTTGTCTCCGCTTGAAGAAGTGGCCATGGGGTTGGTCTCCTCTATATCACGATTTGCCCCGGCGAGCTCACAGTAGAGATAGATGATCATTAGAAGCCCCCCGAGTGTGGAGCGGAGGCCAGCTATTCGAGGAAGACGAAGTGGCCCCATTGGTCTTGGTAGAACTAAAGAAATGGCCGGCCAACAACTCCATATCCTGGAACGTCCTAATCGCCTGCTTGATTTTGATGAAAGCCGCGTCCAGCCAGGAGCAGGGCAGGGAGTGGATAAGACAGGTTTTACTGGTGGATTGCGACTTGGAGCTACCGAAAAGGGTAGCGTCCCTAACATATCTCAGCAGGTGGCAGGTCCTCAAAAGAGAGCTATCAAACAGAGCAGTGGACCGTTTAAAGTGGATGTGCAAGCAATTCGAATAGGCTTGCCAATTGCTCAATTTTTTTGGAGGAAATGATGCTCTGTTAGAAAATCCGAGTGCTTAGGAGTGTTCTCTGTGCACCTGGGAGTTGGACGCCAGGAAAGAGAAACCGCATTCTTTGTTATAGACATAGTTCCAACTTTTAATGCCTTGCTGGGCCGCGATTGGCTGCATAAAGCTGCGGCAATACCCTCTACTTTATATAGAGAATTGATGTTATGGCTTGATTCTGATATTGAAATTATTAAAGCTGATGAGTATTCATGTTGTGACAAAGGTATTTTGCATGTAGAGGTAAGACGGTCAAGAATCTTACATTGGAACAGAGGTACAAGCTGGGCGATCCTACTGTCAGACCCCTTGGGTAGCCATCTGGAAAATTCGACTATATAGTCTCTTATGGAACGTCACATCCAAAACCGGTGACTAACCCAATCGTTCTTTCTGGATGAGAGGAGGTTAGCGCGAAAGACAGAAGAGGTCTTACAAGAGGTCAATTCAGGAGAAATCCCCATTGAGAAAGATGTAAACAATCAGAACGGCCAAGGAGGGGCCGAGGAAGAAGCGTATAAGAATCAAGGTAGCGCTATCACGGAGTTGGAGCCCGACAGACTCCTAAGAGAAGGAACTTATGGACCTGAGAAAGAAGTGAACGAGGCAGTCACTGATGTGTTGCAGCGGTTGCAAGTCTACAAGGAAAACCGCCACTGTTACTGTGAACGATCCACGTCTTTGCTTTCAATAAATCTAGAAATGCCTAGTACGCATGATGCTTGTAATAAGTCATTTTCTACTGGTTTAGGAAGTAGTAAGGTCCGGGAATCTTTAATGATGCCGTGTGACCCGTTAGTCGGTGTCAATTTGGGAAGCGAGGTTTCCTAGGACTATTTTCATCAGTTCATTAGTTAATAAAGTATTATCTAGCGCGATTCGAGAAGTACTTGAATAATTTAAAGACTGTTTTGCATGGGATTACATAGAAATGCTAGGTCTAGACCGTAGACTTGTAGAGCATAGTTACCCATTAAGAAAGATTTTGAACTTGTCCAACAAGCACCACGGCGAATGACTAGGGAAGTGACGCGGCTAGTATTTGATGAAGTGAAAAAACTTTTCCGAGTAGGGTACATAAGGACATCGCGGTATACAGAGTGGATTTTTAGCATTGTACCCGTAATGAAAATGAATGGTAAAATCAGAGTCTGTATAGACTTTAGGGATTCAAACTGAGCGACTCCGAAAGATGAATACCCCATGCCCATCACGGACAATCTTGGAGACAAGACAGTCGGACATCAAGTCATGTATGGCTTTTCGGGTTATAATCAGATTTTTATCGCAGAAGAAGATGTCCACAAAACCGCGCTTAGATGTCCCTTAGGGATTTTTGAGTAGGTAGTGATGCCATTTGGCCAAAGAATGCCGGTGCTACCTACCAAAGGGCTATGAATGTAATGTTCATTGCATCCCTTGGAAAGACCGTAGAAGACTATATCGATGACATAGTCGTTAAGTCTACGAGAGAGGATTTACATGTTGATCATCTCCGTAGTGCCTTTATGAAAATGAGAAAACATCAACTTAAACTTAATCCTTTAAATTGTGCTTTTGGAGTTAAAGCGAGACATTTTCTCGGTTTTCTAGTGCACCAGCGCGGCATAGAAGTTGATCAAAATAAAGTCAAGGCTATTCAGAATCTGGCCGCTCCAAGGACCAAAAAAGAGTTGTAAGCTTTTTAGGAAGAGTGAATTATCTCCGTAGATTCATTGGCAATGTAGCAAGAAAGACGGAAGTGTTTTCTACCTTGTTAAGGGGAAAAGGAGATTATATATGGACTACTAAGCATGAAGAAGCTTTCAACAATCTCAAGAAGTATTTATCAAACTCTCCAGTGCTGGCACCTCCATAATGCGGGAAACCTTTCTTTCTCTACGTGCCTTCCATTAAAACAACTATTGGCGCTATGCTGGCACAAACAGACGAAAATGAGAAAGGGCCATATATTATCTTTCAATATTGCTGTCGCCAATAGAAATGAGATACACCCTAAAGGAGAAGTTATGCCTATCAGTATTTTACGCTGTCAAAAAACTGAGACATTACATTGGGAACAGTGAAGTCTACGTTGTGTCTAAGTTCCCTATTATTAAATACTTTTTTAAGAGTCCACTGTTAGTCGGAAGAATTAGTAAATGGAGTCTGATTCTCTCACCATACGACTTGAGGTATAAGCCTCAACAATTAATTAAAGGCCAAGCACTTGCTGACTTCTTAGCCGAACATGACCCAACCTTGTCTATAGAATAAGAAGACGAAGACGAAGACACTTGGCAAGCATGGTTTGATGGTTCATCTACAAAGGATAGAGCCGGAATAGGTATTCACATGATAACGTCAATGGGCAAAGATATCAGGTTGGCTTTCCGGCTAAAGACAGTGTTGACAAATAAAGCCGTTGAGTACGAAGCATTGATAACCGTGCTTAAGGAACTAACATCTCTAAGAGCAAGGCACGCTCAGGTTATGGGTGACTCCTAATTAGTCACTAATTAGGTCAACAAAAAATGTGCATGCTTAGACAAGCTCTTGCCTTATCTTGAGTTGGTCAGAGAGTTGTCTGCACAATTGAATGGATAACATTTCAATTTGTAGGACGCGAAGACAATACAGTGGCCAATAATTTAGCATAATTAGCTTCTGGCTACAAGCTCGTTACTAAGTAGGATAAGATTCCTGAGGTACAATCACACTTGCATCCAGGAAAAACTGTTTTGGTTACAGACATAATGGACCAAACAAAGATTGGAGAAAGTCTTTTGTAGACTTTTGGTCAGACCCTAAGCAAAAGGCCAAACAACGCATTAAAGTACAAGCACTTTCGTATGTCCTAATAGACAGTGTTCTCTACCGGAAGAATGTAGACGAAGTTTTATTAAGATGTGTCGACTTAGATGAGGCCACTCCGATAACGTTAGAAACCCATGAGGGGCTTTGCGGGTCACATCAGTCAGGGATAAAGATGTGTTGGGCAATACGAAGACATGGCCTTTATTGGCCATCGATGATGAAAAATTGCATCGAAATGGCCATAGGTTGTTAGGAGTGTCAGCGACATTGTCCAACAACTTGCGCCCCAGCCACAAATCTCGTTCCGGTTATTAAGCCTTGGCCTTTCAAAACTTGGGCACTTGAAATAATAGGAGAGATGCATCCCCATTCTAGTCGAGGTGACACATTCATTCTAGTAGCGACTGATTACTTTACTAAATGGGTGGAAGCACAAGTCTACAAGAAGATCGACCATAATGAAATCATTGGTTTTCTACGGACTTGCATCATATACAAATTTGGTGTCCCCCAGAATATTGTTGTCGATAATGTGACAACTTTTAACAGTCTTAAAGTTAGAGAGTTCGCAGAGGAGTTCGGTGTTACTATTACCAATTCAACACCTTATTACCCCCAAGCAAATGGGCAGGCTGAAGCCACCAATAAGTTGATCAAAAACAACATCCAGAAAATGGGTGGACTTAATCCACGGAAATGGCATGAGTTGTTTGACGATACCTTATGGGCCTTGCGAGTCGCTAAGCGAGAAAGCACTGGGGAATCTCCATTCGTATTAGTATATGGTCATGATGAAGTGTTACCTATTCAGGTAAGGTATAAGTCACTTCGCGTTAGCCAACCTTGGTTACAGGACGAAGCTATGCGTGTGGCTCTAGAGGAACTGGAGCAGAAAAGGCTAGAAGTAATAGATAGAATAGAGGTGCACAAGAAGATAATAGCCCGACACTATAATAAGAAGGTGGTATACAAAAACTTTCAAGTCGGTGATCTAGTCGGGAAGATGATATTGCCATTGAAGACTAAGGATCAGGTTCTAGGCAAATGGTCCCCAAATTGGGAGGGACCATATCAGGTGAGTGAAACTTATTCAGTAAATGGTCAAACACCCGTTGAAGATCAATGGGAAGTACCTAAAATTCGACACAAAAACTATTTGGGAATCCCATGAGAAGGTTTTGAGAGAACGATTCCCAGGCATTTCGAAACAGATTGCCCAAAAAATAAACCCAAACAAAGGCTAATATAGCAAGTAGGCGGTAACGATTTAGCAAGAATATTAACTAGCCACCAAGATGGAAACAACAGTGAAAAGAAAAGGAAAGTTAGTTTTTCCCAAAACGGGAGGACAATTCTCAGTTTTTGAAATTCAGGGCCTGGGCATAAAATGTGCAGCATCCACGAAAAGCATAGTCAAGGCCTTCTTCCTGGTCCGCTTCATGATGACCTCATTCCGTCGGCGGAACCAGGACATGAGATCTTCTCGATCATTAGAGGAATCATGAGCGGCCCGGTCAGCTCACAGTGAATCAATGACAACAACTCGGCCTGTGAGGTCGCTCTTCAAGGCCAAGAGTTGGGAAATGCAGTTTTCCACTTCTGCTAGTTGGGAAGACAGATAAGCTTTCTGCCAGTGAAGGAGCTGGGCATCAGCTGCTGCTGCGGCCTGAGAGTTCTTGATATCTCGAATTTTGGCTTCGACATCACTGACTATGTCGAGATCCGCCACGTAGGCAGACCGCTCAGTCCAGAATTGGTCCCTGAAGCTCAGGCAAGCCCCGAGCATTTCATCGGTCACCTTAGGAGAATCCCTAATCGCTTGAACACAGGTTTGGAGGGGTCTTAAATTCCTCATCATAAAATATATCAAGACGAAGGAGATCACCTATCTGATCAATATTCTACCACAGCTGATCAATCTCATTGAGCTGAGGTTCTTTAGTGCCTGAGGGACTGTCCTCTGACGTGCCAATGGATTTCTTGCCTGATGGTAAAATGGGAAGCGCACCAATAAGAGTTACAGCCAGCACAACCACAACAGCACCAGGATTAACATCCACGGTGCTGAAAGCCTCTTGCTCAGCAGCCTTAATCACCTTCGCGACTGCGGTAGACTCATCAGGTGGCGTCTCTCGGCCCAGGTTTTTGGGAGTGTAAGTCTGCGATAAAAGATAGTAATAAGTCACATATGACAGAAACAAAGAAAATGAGTGGTAGAACAGCAACTACCTCGTTATTGGGGGAAGTTGGCTTTAAAAGAACTATAGGTCCAGCAGTGGTCATTCCCAAAAGGTTTGGTCCCTGAAAGTGGGATAATCAGTCAAGAACAACTAGCAGAAGCTTAGGACAAGAAGAATACTTACATCTCCAACATAGGAGTCTACTGAAAGATCATCAAATCTTTCAGGGAATTCAGAAGGGTCAGACTCTGTCTCTTTGATTTCATCTCTCTGAAGGCAAGAGCTTAAGAATATGCTTAAAGAGCCAGTAGTTTGAAGAAAGCTTCGGCTGCAATATACCTTAGAAGGCAGTACTTCCATGACCTTGTCCTGTGGAAGAATGTCAATATTTTTTGAAGAAGATCCAGAGGCCAAGTCATCAGCTGAAGGAGGATCTCTGACATCAGGGTCCCTTGTAGAATTAAGCCTACGTTGCTTAAAAGCAATTGATAGAGGCTCTTCTTCAGAGTCAGAATTCTGGAGTCGGAGGAGATTTCTTCTTGGAAATCTTCTTTTTCTTGGCCTCGACTTGTTTGCCTTTAATAACAAGGGCCACGCCTAGACAACGAGAACGGGTCATACGGCCAGAAGGAGGAGGAGGACTGTAATCGGGAGAAGATCCTCCTGAATCAACCGTGAGAGCTGAGAGGTAAAAATTGCTCAGTGGAAGTAACATATAAAGAATAGAAAAAAAGGTAAGGGTACATACTTATTGGCTTCTGGCCAATCTTTAGTATCATGTCTGTTTAAGGTGGAGATCGGGTTCTTGAGAGTTATCAAGGAAAAGCATTTTCTTCCGCAGCTCATGGAAAACAATCGTCCACTGGACAGAGAATAATTCTGTAGCATAGATTGGAGTAGTCTCTAGCTGGAACTCCATATGGCAAAGTTTAGTCTTGTTCTCCAAAAGAACGATGGGAGCCTGGAAGGTCTCTTTAGAAAGAACGCTACTAAGTCTTGAATGCATCAGAATATTGAGGGAATCAATAAATGGGACTGCAGAGTTTTGAATAAAACCCAATTGTCTTGCACAGAGTTGGGAATTATAGACTTCAAAGTAGAATCCTCCGCTTTTGTGTGCGCATATCAGATCCCTGCTAGTTTACGATGGCGTCCCAATCCAAGCGTGGAGTCAGTTTCTGTCTGCGCTTTGGGATGACATGATTTGATGGAAAAGGGACCCAATTGTGCCGGTCACCTCGACCAAAATCTGCTATGTAGTGCATGGGGCCAGTCACTGAAGCACGGAGCTAGCTATCCCTTGATCGACAGCAAGAATCTAGAATGTGCTTTTCATAACACTCAACTTGGACAGCTCCTGAAGGCATTTGGTAGCCAGTTAGTCTTGGCATCCAAACAAAGGACCACAAATGAACAAGCCACAGAGGGCCACCCGCCGAGAACCTAGGAAAAGACTCTGTAGACGAACTAATCTCGTTTAGACTCTGGTAAACCAAACTCAAGAGAAATGGGGCAAATGCAACTCTGCTTGAAGATGTGCTAAGAAAATTGGCAATGCCGTAGATAAACTTAGGAACTCTTTTCCTAGTAAAGCAAAAAACGTACTTGCTGAGCGAAACACTGAAAAACTCAACTTCATGTGCCTTGCCCCAAGCGTTGAGTTTGTTTCCCTTGATCATTTTCAAATGATTCTCCGCTGTGTTGAGAATCTGGAGCATCTCACTGGGATTGTGGTCATCCTCAAATGAATATAGGCGAACAGGGATGCCAGAAACAGAACACTTAGTCAAAAAGACTATGTCCTCTAAAGTGATAGTCATTGGGCCCTCAGGAACAAGAAGCAGTTCACGGAGTTGTTTCAGAAACTTGGTCTTCAGTTCCACCATCAGAGTGAGCAACCGTAGCTCTGATAACCAATCTCCTCCTTCACTCCATCGTCGTGGTGAGCAACCGTAGCCTCGACACCAAAGCTCCGCCTTCACTCCACCGTCCGGGGGAGTGACTGTAGTCCAGACAACCAAATCCCGCCTTCGTTCCGTCACTAGGGTGAGCAACCGTAGCCTTAGTATCTAAAATCCGCCACTACCTTCGTCCACATTCCGTCCACCAAGCCTCTAGCGACCAGATTTCACCACTCCCGTTCACAAGTCTACGACGCCAGCAGTAAGTCTACAGCGTCACCATCATCCGTACCAGCAGCTTTATTTGTTTTTATGGCTGTAAGCTTTTCAATTTTATTGGAAGACGTCATTTAATATTGTTTGATCAATTCAGTTCATCTTTTTTTTTTACTGACGACCACATCCGAACCACTGTGAGCGTTCGTACCAAATATTCCCAACGTGCACCATTTCCGAAGCGAACACAAACATAGCAATGCGCCGTGAATTTCTCGTCACGATACTTAAGAATATGGCGGCCTCTGTCGTGTTTAGGAAGATGGACATTGGATTGGCAGTTTGATTTTTTTTTTTAACATTAAGGAACTGGGAGCGAGTCATAGCTCAGTCCCCACAAGGACCTTGGGCCAATCACGAATATTCTAGGGTTTCGTCAAGCCACTTACCATCAGACGTGTGCACAATGAGAAGTTCGTGAATATTCGATCGATCGTTCACGTGGAGACGATTGATAGAATATGAATCTTCTTTTTTCTGGTACAGGTCTTGTTATTAGCACCACCTTCTGGATCAATTATTTGATATTTTCTTTCCCAACCCTGTACAACTGAATTGACATGTCTTATATTTTATTTTGATTCCATGAGATTACACGCCTCCAATTATGAATGAGCAATTATTTTGAGTGTGTAGAATATCTGTTAAATGGGCTTGGATGAGCCCTGCAGGCTTCGGCAGGGCCGTAAACAATTAGACAACTCTGGCCCAACTCAATGGCAGACCAATCAGGCCCATCCAGCCCGATAAGCAGGTCTAGATCAAAATGCAGGTTGGTTGGTGTTAGCAAGGATAAATTCTGGGACCATGAAAGGGAGGATCCGAGAGGATAAGGCCAATACAAAAGCGAGCATATAAAGATGATCCAACATCTCGCGAGCAGCGAACCAGCAATGAGCGAGCAAGTGAAGTCATCGAGTGATAAAAAAAGTCACTGTCTAGTCCAAGTTAAGGACCAAATGAAGACCAAGTATAGGGAATGGTGTGCAGTCAAGTAACACAGAAACAATTGCCCACGACTCCAAAGGACTTAAAATCCTCCAAAAACCTACGTCTCTTCCCAAGCGTTCAAACCAAGGGATTCACTCCCTGACCAGGAAAGTAACTCTCAGCCGTTAAGGCACACTCCGCGACCCAACACGAACAGCCAACAGTTACACTGACGTCACATATGACCCCAATAGCAACCGTGAAGTGTGGCAGTTTTTAATCATTAGTTTAGTAAAAATATGAATTTTATTCCTTTGTAAGATAAAGACAATCATTTCTAAAGTTTGTAGGACTTAAATTGTATTTTGCTCCATTTCCTTTTTCTCGCGTTCAAGCTTCCCATTCTTTATTCAAGCTTCCTTTCGTGAATCATTTATGAGGTTAGTGTCATTTGTCTCAATTAGTAAGACCTTTTTGTAAGAACTTATTTTTCTTACAAGAGACTACAACCATTGTAAGAACCCCAAAATCGAACCCCGTAATTTGTGGTCTTACATTCTCGACGTGTCAACTTTATGAGCAAACACGTTTTACCAACAACAATGGGAGTAAATTTGTGAAACATGACAAAAGGGTTACTAGAAACCCTGTCAATGAAAATGTCCCATCAGATGGGGAGAAATTTAAAGAAATGTCTGCAAATATGGGCGTTCAGGTTAAAGGAACAATTGATGGATTTGTAGTCATACAACCGCTTGAAATTGGCAATTTTGCCTACCTGCAGACTTTTCCCCCAAACTATTTTCAAGTGATGCTTGGGATAATGGTAAAATTATTGAAAATAATGGAGTTAAAGGAAGTTCTTATAATGAGTAGTTCTCCTCATGTACAGATGGGAATAGAAGCTTATAGATAGCTGAAAGGAAACGAAAAAGTGGACTTTCAGTATAATGGCCTATACGAGCTTGATGGTGAAGAAATTTCAATTGAACAAATGGGTCAAGAGCCAGAAGTGTGGCAAATGCGTTCCCGATTTGACTCTGTTTTCACTAAAAGCACAAGTGAGATTGATCTTGCTAAGAAAGAGGTCTACAAGTAATGCTCTCTGATGCGCGTCTTCAACGCAACAAAAATAAATTCATATTTTGACCTAACTAGAATAGCAAAGGCAAGCAAGGGTCGATCCCACAGAGAATTGTGCTGACAAAAACACTCATAGCGTCGTTCTCGACAATCGGTCTAGGTCAAGTAGAAAAGAAAGTTGATTTTAATTAAAAGCAAGAAATCAAAGAAAACAACTACGATTTACCAGTTTTAATAATATCTAGGACATCCGACTTCCCCTTGTGTCCTATGCATTCGATCCCCTTCTTCCTAATGCTACCAAATTATTACAATTGCTAACATAGGTTGCTAAACTCTCCCCATAGTGCTCCCAAACATTCGGAAACGTACAACCATGTATCGAATTCCCTATTCTATTCCTAGGCAAGGAACTAGTGATGACCCATTATATTTAAACCCTATAGAGCTACCTAAGGTGTTCCGGTATATCCCTATCCTTCACACTAAAACGTGGTTTCCCAACACATAGACTTCTTAGGCTATCCAATTCCAGATCTAACCTAGACTTTCCTCCCGAATCTCCCTAGATTATCGAATCAATGTTAAATGGTGATCAAACATTTAACAAGCATTAAGAATAGGATTGGATAAACAATTATCAAAAATCCGAGTCACATAAAGGAAAACGGTTCACGAATTACATAGGAACACGAGGTTCCATAATAGCCCTAGAAGAACGATTTAGTTCATGGCTAATGAAAACGAAAACATAAAATCAAATCCAAAAGAAATCGACATAAGGAAAACTAAGAAAAGTAAAGTAGGTGGAATCGTCACTGTCGTCGGCTCTTGTCTCCAATAGCCTCCTAGGTCGAATATCCCCCCTCCAAAAGGATTGAAAAAGGTCTTTATATATGTCCTAGAAACCCTAGAAAATCTAAGAAAATCTGGAAAGGAAAGATTCTCGGCGTCCGTACGTGCAGCTGCACAGAAATCAGGTGCAGTTGCACCAACTTCTCTGTCCAGTGGCTAACCCTCCACTGTAGCTGCACTGACCTCCGTTGCAGCTACACCGACCGGTTGGATCTGCAGCTTTTTCATGTTTCTTCCTTCCATCTCCAACTCTTCTTCCTCTCATTTAAACTACCAACAAAGTATATGGAAGTGATGAGACATTAAAGGAACCAAAATACCTAACAGTTAAACGACTAAAACGCCTAAAAATAACCAAAATCAAGTCTAAACATGATCCCTTAACTCTATTTCCATAGAGTTATCACACCCACAAACCTAACTTTTGCTAGTCCTCGAGCAAAAACAGAAGAAAGAAATAGATTCCAAAGACGCTCCTCAGACAACCAAGTCACTCGATCATGGAATATCTTAAAAACCTCTCAGATATGGCCGCAAACTTCCTGTGTAGTCGGATTTCATTCATCGCCAGTGTGCTAGTCAACACATCTCATAAGAAATAATTTCATCCCAGCAAGTTACGCACTTAAGATTAATAAATCCACACTCCAATAGTTCATGGCAACCAAATGACTCGCAAAGACTACAACAAACCACTCTCTCCACTCATCTATGTTTTTTTTTTCACTTTTTCATTACACAACTTCATTTTTTTCCTCGGTTGCACAACTCTAAATGTATCATCAAATTCCTGCAAAAGCTCATGTAACGAATTCTCGATCAATGACTCCCAGTCCAATTGGACCAAGGCATTAGGTGATAAGGCACCCCTCAAATCGAACATTCAAGCAAGCAAGGAAGACTTACACCACAAGTATACATTCAGGCATTCTTATCCTTTTATTTTATTACTTTTTTTTTCGACTTTTTAAACCTGAACAGTGGTACTCAGAGCCTTGGCAACCTGTTTTATTTCTTTTTTTTTTCTCAACAGATATACCACAGACTTTATTTCAAGAGATAGTCCAAGTGTCTCTACTCGTTACTAGTTACCATGCATTCTAAGAAGATGTAGGCCTGTTGCAGCCAAGTACGCTACCTACTGGGACATTTGATAACGACATAAAAAAATAAACACGCTAACTTAGAATTTCCTTCCCCACATTTGGAATGCAAGGCTTAAGCTCATCATAGAATACAGACACTCCACTTTCGAATTTCTAAGGTCATTGTGAGGAGTAACGATACAAAATGCCTAAATTATTATTATTTTTATCTGGACTATCCCAAACTAAATTAAAGAAGCATAACATATCATACCCCAACATAAACTAAGCAACGCCCTCGGTGCGAAAAAATATGACAAAGATATGAAAGAAATAAGGGAGAACGGTACTCCCCTATGCTGTGTCCAAAAAAGGGCCATTCTCATTTTCTTCATTAATCACCGACGGTAAAGTTGCTTGTTGGCCAAGATCGGATAAATCCACATCAATGATGTAGCAATCCTCCTGTGAATTATATCGGACCTTTGAGCAAGCGTGGATGGTGGGCGTCCTTGTCTCTCAACAGCGCCCCATGAACCTTTTTTTTGACGTAGACATGAAAGCTTAGAAATCAAAATGAATGAGAAAAAAATAAAAATAAGAAAAGCTTGGGTTGCCTCCCAAGAAGCGCTTGGTTTATAGTCTACGGCTCCACTTTCACGGTAGTTACTCTTCTTGCAGTTGGGTTGTGGCAGCTCCCTTGAGCTTGAATATTGTCTCGCACTTTTCTGCCTTGACTTCTATTGCTCCTTTCGAAAAGATTGGATATTTCTTGTGCTCCCTAAAACTCTGGAACGACCTTGAGTTTTTTAGCAATTGGTTGAGCTGTAGGGTGGTAGTTCTTCAATAGAAGGCTTCATGGGATTCAACGGCTGCGAGAAATAATCAGAGGAATATCTATCCACAACATCTAAACAGAGACATTCATTAGGTTCATTCGACCATTTCGTAGAGTTATAAATGTAAAATTTCACTTCCTGGTCGTTGACCCGCATGTTCAATTCTCCCTTTTCGACATCTATCAAAGCTCAACCTGTGGCAAGGAATGGTTGTCCCATGATTATTAGAATCTCCTGGTCCTCCTCGAAGTCCAGAACAAGAAAGCCAGCAGGAAATATAAATTTGTCTACTTTAATGAGCACATCCTCAATTATTCCCTTAGGATAGGCAATAGACCTATCAACTAACAATAATGAGACCGATGTATGTTTTATATCACCGAGTCCTAGCTCCTTGTAAATAGAATAAGGCATTAGATTAATACTTGCACCAAGATCGCCCAAAGCCTTACCTGAAAATGTCGAACCAATAGTATACGGAATGGTAAAGCTACCTGGATCCTTTAGCTTAGGAGGTAATTTCTTCTGAAGTATTGCCCTACACTCTTGTGTTAGCGCCACTGTCTCGCTCTCGTCTAGTCGTCTTTTGTTTGAGAGTACGTCTTTCATAAACTTGACATATCTAGGCATCTGTTCAAGTGCATCTGCAAAAGGAATATTAATATGAAGCTTTCTAAAAACATGAAGGAACTTACGGTATTGGGCTTCTTCATTTTGCTTCAGCGCTCTTTGAGGAAAAGGTAGCGGTGGACGCTCTCCTTCATCTCTGGTGGCTTTAGTCATCTTCTTCATTTGCTTTGAAGCGACTGGAGACTCCATCGGAATTGTGCTCACCATAGATTGATCGATTTGGCTAGGTCCAGCTGAAGTGTTGTGTGTCTCTACCTCAGATGCGGTCCCTTTCTTCTCTGCAACCATGTCCTCGTCCTCAAGCATTCAACCATTCCTTAAAGTGATTGCATTTACGTGTTCCCTCGGATTCACTTGCGTGTCGCTTGGTAACTTCCCATAGGGCCGAGAATTCGTGGCTTGGGCTAACTGGCTGACTTAGTTCTCCAAGTTTCAGATGGATGCTGCTTGGTTCTTGATTAAAGTGTCTTGATTCTTTAACAGGGTTCTTGATTAGCCATATATTTCATCATCATCTCCTCGAAATTTGACTTCTTTTCAGACAACTGTGCTTGTGGTTGTTGGAAACCTGAAGGTGCTGGAGCTCGATTTTCTACCACTTGTGGATCTTTCCAAGAGAAATTCAGGTGATTTCTCTACCCTGGATTATATGTGTTAGAGAACGGATTGTTGATCTGGTTCCCAATGTAATTTACCTCCTCCATGCTTATCGCGCACTAATCGGTCTGATGATTTCCTCCACAAATATCACAGCTAAATAAAATCCCTCGTACTAAATTGACATTCACAGTCTCAAATTTCTTTGTGAGGGCTGCTAACTGAGCTTGAATTGATGTTAAAGCATCGAGTTCATGTGCTCCCTATGCTCTTCTTCTACTCATCTGATCAAAATATTGATTTGGCATGCACGTCCTTCTCATTGTCTCCAAGAGCTCTAATCCTTCAACATAAGGTTTCTTTAAGAGTGATCCACCGGATGATAAATTCAAATCCTTGTGAAAGGGTTCTGTCAGTCCATTGTAGAATGCCTCCAACCGTCTTCATCCTGGAAGGTCGTGATAGGGACACTTAATCAGCAGGTTCTTAAAACGCTCCCATGCTTCCACAAAGGATTCCAAGTCATGTCGTCGGAACGTCGTAATCTCATTCTTCATCTGCGATATCTTCGATGGGGGGAAATACAGGTCTAGAAAAGCCTCCTCCATCTGCGCCCAAGTTGAATCAACCCCACGCCTTGTCCTTTAGCGAAAATGCAAATAACTTCCACCTGGCTGCTTTTTGTGGGACTCCGTTATGCCAGAATGTGTCTCAAACACTCAGGAATTTGCTCAAATGCTCATGTGGGTCCTCCATCGGTGTTCCTCTAAACTGCACGGAGTTCTGGATCATCTGCATCACTGAAGTTTTGATCTCACAATCCCGAGCCTGAATTGATGGCGGCCCAATACATGATCGATGAACATGTGGTCTTGCCGATGTAAACTCCACCATCGGCCTGTTGTATACATCCAAGCCTTCCATTAACTCCTACTGGAATGAGATTGCCCTTCATCTGATTTTTCGGATTTTCATCGGCCATAGCTACTCTCGTTGTGCTCTTAACCTTTGCCGAAAGGTCCTTTCAATTTCAGGATCCAATTGAGTCAATTTTACCCTTTGACTTAGTCGCATACACTGAAAAAGAAAAAAAAAGAAAGCTTGATTGTCAATTAATTACCAATCACAAGGTAAAAGAAAATTTTTGTCAGAAAAAAATTCCCCGGCAACGACGCCAAAATTTGATGCGCGTCATCATCGCAACAAAAATAAATTCATATTTTGACCTAACTAGAATAGCATGGGCAAGCAAGGGTTGATCCCACAGAGAATCGTGGTGACAAAAACACTCCTAGCATTGTTATCGGCAATCGGTCGAGGTCAAGCAGAAAAGAAAGTTGATTTTAATTAAAAGTAAGAAATCAAAGAAAACAACTACTGTTTACTAGTTTTAATAATATCTAGGACATCCAACTTCCCCTTGCGTCCTATGCATCCGATCCCCTTCTTCTTAATCCTATCAAATTATTACAATTGCTAACATAGGTTGCTAAATTCTCTCCGTAGTCCACCCAAACATCCAAAAATGTACCACCTTGTATCGAATTCCCTACTCTATTCCTAGGCAAGGAACTAGGGATGGCCCATTATATTTAAACCCTATATAGTTACCTAAGGTGTTCCTCTATATCCCTATCCTTCACACTAAAGCCCGGTTTCCCAACACATAGACTTCTTAGGCTATCCAATTTCAGATCTAATCTAGACTACCCTCCTGAGTCTCCCTAGGTTATCGGATCAATGTTAAAGGGTCATTAGTCATTTAACAAGCATTAAGAGCAGGATTGGATAAACAATTATTAAAAATCCGAATCACATAAAGGAATAAGGTTCACGAATTACATAGGAACACCAGGTTCCATCATAGCCCTAGAAGAACGATTTAGTTTATAGCTAAAGAAAACGAAAACATAAAATCAAATCCAAAAGAAATCGGCATAAGGAAACCTAAGAAAAGTAAAGTAGGTGGAATCGTCACCGTCATCGGCTCTTGTCTCCAATAGCCTCCTAAGTCGAATATCCCCCCTCCAAAAGGATTGAAAAAGGTCTTTATATATGTCCTAGAAACCCTAGAAAATCTAAGAAAATCTAAAAAGGAAAGATTCTCGGTGTCCGTACGTGTAGCTGCACAGAAATATGGTGCAGCTGCACCAACTTCTCTGTCCAGTGGCTGACCCTCCGCTGCAGCTGCACTGACCTCCGTTGTAGCTGCACCAACTGGTCGGATCCGTAGCTTTTTCATGGTTCCTCCTTCCATCTCCAACTCTTCTTCCTCTCATTTAAACTTCCAACAAAGTATATGGAAGTGAGGAGACATTAAAGAAACCAAAATACCTAACAATTAAACGACTAAAATGCATAAAACTAACCAAAATCAAGTCTAAACATGGTCCCTTAAATCTATTTTTATAGAGTTATCACTCTCCCACGTCGTCGACAGGAAAGCTTTTATACCTGATTAGGGATACTAGATATGGAGCAACAAAGTCCCCAACTAGAAATCATGCATGCCTACTTTCCTTATCTAAATGAAAAGCAGAGCATGCGGATAAAAATCACGTAATATATTTCTAATTTGGTGGGATGCCTAATGCCTGGGGTGAGAGGGATAATTAGAAACCTTTTATAGGCCACCTTATTTAGAGTACATTGACACGGAACACCCGTATCCAAGGGGATATCGAGTACCCAACTTTACGCATTTGTCTAAAGAGGACGAGATGACTCCTACAAAGCACCTTGCTCTTTTTACTATGCAGAACAAAGAACGTCGACAGATAACCGTCTGAGGTTGCATTTGTTCCCCAATTCGCTAATTGGTCAAGCATTCTCTTGGTATATTAGTTTACGACCAAACTCGGGTCATGAATGGCGAGAAATGTAGACTCAGTTCATGGCCATCGTGAACCTGACTCGTATGATACAGCATTCAGGGGAATGGCGAGAGCAATTCTTGATGAAATTAATAAAGATCAAGATGAAATGTATTGTTGTTGCTTTTTGAGCGTGATTTTATACATAGCCCAAAACGCCACCAATCGCATAGATTTTTTTGGTAGGTAGATCGCATAGTTATGAAAAAGCTATTTGGAGAGGCATTTGGAGATCATTATGAGTTGTCCAAAAGAGTGACGAATTATGAGATGATTCTTAGAGATGAAATTCATTAGGTGACAAATGATAAGCTCGACGCCGATGTGGAAAATTGGTGTTGCCGCATACGTAACGGGTGAACCAATTATGTGCGTGTCTCTGAAAAAGAAAAGTTTCAAAACGAAGGCATCTCATGAGTCAAATGAAGAAAAAGGTACTCATTCAACGTAGATAAGACGAATGAGATATTCTAAATTTTACTCAAAAAAGGGTGAGTAAAGCTAAAAGCTAGGCATCATCCTGAGCCCGATCGAGAGAAGCCAAAGAATTACTGGCATGACTCGTTTTAATATGCTATTTGATATTGTTTAACTTTTCAATACCTCATTTTGGATATGATTTAGTCTAAAGAATTAAAATTTCACAATTCTCCTTAATCATCTCTTGTAGATAAAGTAGGCCTTTTAATTGCATGATACATGCTTGTGATATAAATTGTGTTAACTTATTGCGGTCAAATTACATGACACACAGTATGACTGAATCCTGCGAAACCATTGTGGCAAATGAACTCTTCAAAAGATTACATTTGAGGGCATATTGAAATGCCCAATAAAGCTTAGCAAATTAAGCACATTGTGTTCTTGACATATAGATGGCTTGTATCCTACCAACACGTGTTTCACTTTCAAGAAATTCCTCCAATCATAGGAGGCAAGATAGTATGATCCGTCACAATTAGAGTTTGGGGATCATGAATGGAGCATCCAGGTTCCACAATCAATGCCGAGGTGGATACGTCCTGGTTAATCCATGCGAACACGGGGCGTTTGTCCCAGCAGAAACAATGAAGGCTCCCAGGACCTTTAAAAGCAAGTATCAAGCGTCAAGAAGGGATGAATTTATGAAAATGACCTAAACTCAGGCAGGATCTCTTAGAAATTTTTGATTTGGGCTTCCATTAATTGTTTATTTTTACTTTACTTTTATTTATTTTATTTTTACTTTAATAAAATATATTTTATAAAACAGGCTGTGACATAAGAGATCGTGATCGCTAAAGCATCGTGATCGCTAAAGTTATTGGGATATGCGCATCTCGTTTATTTGATGTGGTTTACGGCTGGGTGTAGGCTACTTTATATCCTATAATCTGTTGATAGATAGGACCATATGTTATACAGATTATGGTTATTTACGGCTAGGTGCCTTCCCGTCCTTCAGACTTTTTATTTATTAAATAGTATTTATTAAAGGGCAAAACTGACTTTTTATAAGGAAACCCTATATTGGGTTTCTTGTATTTGGATAAATCACCCGGTCAATCAATCATCAGTTTTTTTAGCCTCCTACATCAAGAGCAGCCGTGCGGGAAGGAAAAATGGGAAGAAGATCTATGCTGCTTAGGTTTCTCTCCTCAGGTTTACGGTATGGCGAACATGGCGAATACGGGTATTTTTCTTTTCCCTTTGATATTTCTTGGTGACCGCAAACCCGCATAATCGATCCAGTCTACCGCTGGTTTCTTTGTTTGTGGCTTCTGTGATTGTGTGAATTTTCTCACATTTGGAATCAGAGCGGATTACGTGGATTTACGATCGTGAGTAAAGAATTTTCAATTTCATGTTAATGGTTCTCAAATTCGCGGATATTGAAATTGTGTATCTGTTTGATTGAGCAGAACTCATGATGGCTAGGGTTATCTGGGAAACCGAGGCTGGCCTTGTTCAACTCAATTAGGCCGAGCCAATTTAATAAAAAAATATATTAATATATAGGCCTGGTCCACCTAATAATAATAATAATAATAATAATAATAATAATAACGGGTTGTGAGCTTAGCCCACCCATCCTAAAGGGCTGGCCCTTATGGCCGGCCGGGCTGACCGCGGGTCAGCGCCGATCACTGGTCTTGCAGTCAAGGCCGATCGATCGACGGTCAACGATCAAACTTTGACTGGTAAAAAAAAGATAAATAAATAAATAAATAACATGTTACACATATTATAAAGTTTGTTCTACACGATCATTCTAATTTTAGACTCGTGGAAGGAAATATAAAATTATTTAAAAACGAGTAAAGGGTCACACACAATCTTTCAGTGTGACAAACATTATGAGCCTAGTGAGATTTGACCACGTTGTACTATGAACGTGGGGTTGCCAAAGTGACCCGTTTATCGTGACATGCATTTATTTATTGAAGGAACATCATAATGTGCTGCAAGTATGGCTACCAAAGTGGCTCGCTTGTACGAGACAGGTAGTGATTCCTTAAAGGTGGCATGTATGAATTCCCCACAATTTTTATTATAGCACATTGTGCTGTGTACGATTTCACCATAGTGGATCATGCATGGTGACACGTGATCGGGTATGGGATTTTTTTTTTAATTTTTGATCATTAGATTAAACTATTTATTTCCCAAAGGGAATGAATTTGTCGAATTTGTTATTTCTTTATGATCCTTGTGGGAAGGTTTCTCTGCTTTGTGTTTTCTCTACCTAAAGGGGAGTTGACATTGTAGCATGAGAATTCTTCATAATTATTGGATCTAATTGATCGTTCTTATACGGCTCATGACACGAAATGGTTGCGTTACTTTTGTTTTACAGTTTCCTTCAATACGTGCAACAATGTTGCCACCATAGAGGTCCTAAGTGGTTCAAATTATTAGACGTGGAAGCAGGACCTCAAGTTTGCTTTAGGCTGCATCAATCAGGATATGGGTCTTACAATTGATGAACCTGCGGTGCCCACTGATGTGAGCTCAATCCAGGAGAAGGAGAAGTATGAGAAATGGGTACACGCAAATAAAATGTGCATGCCGGCCATGAAAAAGTTTATCCCGGATTATCTTCTTAGTAGTTTATCGGAGACTAATAATGCAAAGGCTCTTCTTGCTGCTACTGGAAAGTGATATCAAGTATTTGATAATGCGTAGATGACATACCTATTGGAGATGATGAACGCTTTGGCATACAAGGATTTTGCCAATGTGTGAGAGCACATTATGAGGAGGATGCTTGTGCAGTCTAAGCTGAGTGCCTTCTAGATTGATTTGCCAGAGAATTATATTGTTCCTCACATCCTCAATTCTCTGCCTCCTGAGTTTGGAATGATCATAACCGCTTTTAATACTCAAGGAGTGAGTTGGACAGTGAATGAGTTGATCACTCGTTGCGTTGCTGAGGAGGAGAAAATTAAGAAAGATATGGGGCCGAGTGCTTTTTTAGTGAACGCTACTAGATCAAATTTTCGTAAAGGAAAATGATTTCAAAGGGGTTTAAACCACGAAACAGTTAAGGACCTCAGACTTTTAAGAAGTTCGGTGTTGGACAGAGGCATGAAAAAATAGTTCAGAAAGATGCGCCTGTGAGTGCTAAAGGTGGCATTAAGTGCTTCTTTTGTGAGAAAATGGTATACATGAAGAAAGATTGTTACTGGCATAAGAATTGGCTTGAGAACTAAAAGAAGATGAATGTGGGAGGTAAACCATCAGCTTTGGTTTGTTACGAATCAAATCTTGCCGATGTTTCTTCGAATACTTAGTGGATAGATAGCGATGCATCTGTTCATAGCTATGACCTTGTAGGGATTACAGAGGCAAAAGATGTCAAATGAATATGAAGGCAAGGTGAAAGTGGGGAATAACGCATAAGCTGCTATTGAATTTATAAGAGTAGTTAAACTTCCTTTACATTTTGGGTTTGAACTTGTTTTGGAGAACGTTTTGTATATTCCCACTTTAAGGAGAAACTTGATCTTTGTTCCTGTGTCGGACAAATTTGGATTCAGTTGTTTATTTCAGAATGGCTTTATGCAATTGTCGTTAAATTCAAAAGTTATTGGTAGTGCGACATTATCCAATGGCCTATTTCGATTGGATTTGGAACCTTCATATGGTGTTGAATCCTCATGTGCCGAATCTTCAGAGCCTAAAAGTGTTTTGTCGAATGAGAAGCCTTCGATCTTGTGGCACAAACGTTTGGGCCACATATCTAAAGAGCGAGTGGAACGTCTTATAATGGACAATTTGCTTGCCTATCTCGATTTTAGTGACATGGAGACTTGTGTTGACTGTATCCGAGGAAAGTTGACGAAGTACTCGAAAGAAGGGAGCCACGCGTAGTACTGGTCTATTGGGGATTGTGCATACAAATATCTGTGGACCTCTTCAAACTACTCTATGTGGAAATAAGTATTTCATCACCTTCATAGATGATTTATCTCGCTACGGCTACGTGTTTCTCATAAAAGAGAAGTCAGAGGCTTTGGAGAAATTCAAGGTATTTAAGTTAGAAGTTGAGAATCAATTGGAGAAAACAATTAAGATTGTGAGATCGGATAGAGGTGGTGAATATTATGGTAGACATACAGCCTCCGAACAGGAGATAGGGCCGTTTGCTAAATTTTTGCAAGAATGTGGCATCATACCACAATATACTATGCCTTATACTCCTGAGCAAAATGGCATGGCGGAACGAAGGAACCAAACTCTGATGGATATGGTAAGGAGTATGATGGATAAGTGCAACTTGCCTGACTATTTATGAGGAGAAGCACTTAAGATAGCTGCATACAATCTCAATATAGTTCCCAACAAGTCTGTGCAGAAGACTCCATTTTTGTGGACTAGGAGAAAGCCCACTCTTAATCATTTTTCGTGTTTGGGGTTGTCTAGCTGAGGTTTGTTTAATCCCGTCGAGAAGAAGACAGATCCCCGAACAATTCGTGCCTTCTTCTTTGGATATTTGGAAAGATCTAAAGGTTATAGATTTTATTGTCCCTTGAGGGGAAATAAAGTAGTGGAGTTTCATACTGCGAAGTTTCTAGAGTGTGATATTGTAGATGTGCAAGATTTTCTTGCTACTTCATCTGATAATCGAAATTTTGTTGTCATTCCTTTGCCGCCTTCTGCGGGAACTATAGTTATAGCAACTCCTACTAAAAATATTGATTCATCAGATGGTGTGCACGGAGAGGACCATGATACGATTGTTGAAAATCCTCCGGTTGTTATAGAAATTGTTCGCGTGAGGAGATCAACTAGAGTAAGGAGACCTGCTTTATTTGATGATTAGATTGTCTTCCTTGGCGAAGATTGGCGGTGGATTAGTGAGTGATCCCATAAATATTGAGGAAGCAGTCAGCGGACCCAAAAACAATGAATGGTTGGCTGCAATGAAAGATGAGTTAAGTCTATGACGGCTAATGATGTGTGGGAGCTCTCAGAATTACTGATTGGAGAAAATGCAGTTGGCTGTAAATGGGTCTTCAAGACCAAGAAAGACGCCAAAGTTAACATTGAATGTCATAAGGCAAGGCTAGTGGCCAAGGGATTCATTCAACGAGCCGGTGTTGACTACATGGAGACTTATTCTCTAGTTTCCTCTAAAGATGCATTCAGAATTATGATGGCATTAGTTACATACTTTGATCTAGAGTTACATCAGGTGGATGTGAAAACAACTTAATGAATGGAAATCTCTTGGAGAGTGTTTATATGGAACAACCAGAGGGTTTTGTGGTCGAAGGATCCGAGCACATGGTTTGCAAATTAAAGTCCATTTATGGAGTAAAGCAGGCTTACCGACAATGGTATTTAAAGTTTGATGAAGTGGTATCGTCCTTTAGATTCGTTGAGAATTTGTTCGATCAGTGTGTTTATATGAGGACTAGTGGGAGTAGTTTCATTTTTCTTGTCATATATGTGGATGATATCCTTCTGGCAAGTAATGATTTATCACTGTTACACGAAACTAATGAGATATTGTCTAGATCCTTTGATATGAAGGATTTGGGCGAGGCTGCTTATGTGCTTGGAATTGAAATTTATCAAGATAGATCTCGAAATGTGATGGGTCTGAGCCAAAGAGGTTTTATTGATAAGATACTTGAACGATTCGCTATGCAGTCTTGGAAACCGAGAGAAGTACTAATAGTGAAAGTAGATAGTTCAGTAAAGACAAATGTTCCAAGAATGATATTGAGAAAGAGTCCATGAAAGACATACATTATAGCAGTGCAGTTGGTAGTTTGATGTATACTCAGGTTTGTACTAGACCGGATCTTGTTTTTCCTGTCAGAGTTTTTGGTAGATATTTGTCTAATCAGGTAATGATATTTTTAATTTAGTTTGGGTCAGTCTAGTTAAAAAAAAAAGAAGAAAACTAAAAATATAAAAAAATTATAATAATTTAAGTGTCTTTTGTGTTGTTACTCCTCAAAATGACCTTAGAAATTCGAAAGTAGAATGTCCGTATTCTATGATGAATTTAAGGCTCGCATTCCTAATGTGGGGAAGAATGAAATTCTAAGTTAGCGTGTTTATTTTTTGATGTCGTTATCAGATGCCCCAGTAGGTAGTGTACTTAGCTGTAATAGGCCTACGTCTTCTTAGAATTCATGGTGACGAGTGATGAGTAGAGACACTTGCACTATTTCTTGAAACAAAGTCTGTGGTAAATGAGTTGAGAAAGAACAAAAAAAAGTTGCCAAGGCTTTGAGGACAGCTGTTCAGGTTTAAAAAGTCGAAAAGAATAAAAAAAAGAAAATAAAAGAAGTAGAATGCTTGAATATGTACTTGTGGTGTGAGTCTTCCTTGCTTGCTTGAGTGATCGATCTGAGGGGTGCCTTATCACCTAATCCCTTGGTCCAACTGGACTAGGAGTCATTGATCGAGAATTCGTTACATGAGCTTTTGCAGGAATTTGATAATACATTTAGAGTCGGGCAACCGAAAGAAAAAAAGAAAAAAAAACCTTAAATGAGTGGAGAGAGTAGTTTGTAGTAGTCTTTTCGAGTCATTTGGTTGCCATGAACTATTTTGGGTGTGGATTTTTGTTAAAGTTAAGTGTGTAACTTACTGGGGTGAAAATATTTCTAATGAGATGTGTTGACTGAGCACGTTGGCGGTGAATGACATCTAACTACACAGGAATTTTGCGGCCATATCTGAGAGGTTTTTAAGATGTTTCATGATCGAGTGACTTGGTTGTCTGAGGAGTGTCTTTGGAATCTATTTCTTTCTTTTATTTTGCTCGAGGACTAGCAAATGTTAGGTTTGGCGGTGTGATAACTCTATGAAAATAGAGTTAAGGGATCGTGTTTAGACTTGATTTTGGTTAGTTTTAGGCATTTTAGTCGTTTAATTGTTAGGTATTTTTATTTCTTTAATGTCCCATCACTTCCGTATACTTTGTTGGTAGTTTAAATGAGAGGAAGAAGAGTTGGAGATGGAAGGAGGAGCCATGAAGAAGCTGCGGATCCGACCAGTCGGTGCAGCTGCAACGGAGGTCAATGCAGCTACAGTGGAGGGTCGGCCACTGGACAGAGAAGTTGGTGCAGCTACAACGGAGGTCAGTGCATCGGCAGCGAAGGGTCAGCCGGGGGTCAGAACAGTTAGTGCAGCTGCACGTACGGATGCCGAAAATATTTCTTTTCCTGATTTTCTTATATTTTCTAGGGTTATTTCTAGGACATATATATAGACTTTTTCAATCCTTTTGGAGGGGGGATTCAATCTAGGAGGCTATTGGAGACAAGAGCCGACGACGAAGACCATTCCACCTACTTACTTTTCTTAGTTTTCTTTATGTCGATTTCTTTCGGAGTTGATTTATTGTTTTTTTTCTTTAGCTATAAACTAATTCGTTTTTCTAGGGCTATGATAGAACCTCGTGTTCCTATGTGATTCCTGAACCTTCTTCCTTTATGTGATTTGGATTTTCATTAATTGCTTATCCAATCCTTAACAGGCGTGTTAATTGATTGATTACCCTTTAACATTGATTCGATAACCTAGGGAGACTCGGGAGGGTAGTCTAGGTTAGATCTGGAATTGGATAGCCTAAGAAGTCTATGTGTTGGGAAACCGGGCTTCAGTGTGATGGGTAGGGATATACCGGAACACCTTTGGTAACTATATAGGATTTGAATATAATGGGCCATCACTAGTTCCTTGCCTAGGAATAGAGTAGGGAATTCGACGCATGGTGGTACGTTTCCGGATGTTTGGGTGGACTACGGGGAGAGTCTAGCAACCTATGTTAGCAGTTATAATAATTTGGTAGCATTAGGAAAAGGGGATTGGGTGCATATGACGCGAGGGGAAGTCGGATGTCCTAGATATTATTAACACTGGTAAACTTTAGTTGCTTTCTTTGATTTCTTGCTTTTATTTAAACTCAACTTTCTTTTCTACTTGACCTCGACCGATTGCCGAGAACGACGCTAGGAGTAACTTGTGAATGCAATTCTCTGTGGGATCGACCCTTGCTTGCCCTTACTATTCTATTTAGGTCAAAACAGGAATTTATTTTTATTGCGTTGATGACGCGCATCACTGTCGAGTTGATTCGTTTGCTCTAGAAGACACTAGTCGTCTCAAGATCAACTCCAACTTGAGACCTGGGACCGCGCAAGGCTGGGACTTGTTGACGGGCGGCCTAGCCGACGTCATGCCAAGTTTCCTTAGTTTTACTTTTGGACTTGTTTTTAATTAGTTTCTGGTTTTTACTATTTTTAGCCTAATAGGGAGTTAGGGTTTGCCTATTTTTTGTTCACTATAAATATGACTCTTGTGTTTAGGTTTAGGCAGAACTCTTTGAACTTTTACCCAAATTTGGCAGCTATCAAGTTCTTGCATGAACTTTGTGCAACTTCTCTTATCGTTTGGTGGATTCCAAGCGTGACGAGATTTTATCTAAACGTTCCCATAATCGGTGGTGTTTCTGTATCCGGTTGTGTGGCGTTCAACCATCGTGGCAGTCGTTGTGGTGCTTAGGTTGTATCCAGCGGTGGTCCGTGTCTTCTTTCAAGCCTTATCCAGGACGCTGAAGAAAATTCGTTTGTGGATGGATATGGGGACAAGGAGAGCCCGATGAGATCAATTCGTGACGAGGAGAGTCCTAGGAGGCAAACTCGAGAACATCAACTCGCATGTCCCATTAATATGTGAGTAGACATTCCTGAGTTTGAGGGAAAGATAGACCTCGAGGAGTTTCTTGAATGGCTTCATGCCATTGAGAGAGTATTCGACTATGAAGAGATTCCCGAGGAAAGACAAGTCATGGTGGCATCCCATCTACTTCTAAAGTACGCTAGCTTATGGTGGGAGAACTTGAATAAGCAGCGTCATCGAGAAGGGAAAGAGAAGATTCGCTCATGGGACAAAATGAAAATGAAATAAAGGAGAGGTTTTTCCCGAGCGATATTAGCAAGACTTGTTCCTCAGATTCAACTCGCTTCATCAATCTTCGAGTGTTTTTTAGTACACTCGCGAGTTCGAGCAATTGATGTTCCAGTGTGATATAGTTGAACCCCCTAAGCAAACCATTGCAAGGCATATTAAAGGGCTGAAAACCCATGTGGTGGATGCTGTCGAGTTGCAGCCTTATTATAGTTTCGCGAATGTATGCAATTTAGCCCACAAAGTCGAGAAGCAACAAGCTAGGAGAACGCTTCTAAGGCCAACTATGAGGAACACTCCTTTTAGCAAAGGGAGTTCGTCTTGGAGACCACACTCGAGTTCGTCCTCGAGAACTCCAATCTCGAGTAATACCAAGGATCAGGCCAAGGTTGAATTTCAGCCACTCCCGAACACTAGAGTCTCGAGAAAGTGTTTTAAGTATCAAGGAGTTGGGCATATAGCTTCTGAGTGCCCAAATCGACGAACTGTCACTCTTTTGGTGCTTTCGGAGGATGATCAGGTTTTTGATCGAGAAGAAGAACCCATTTGGGATATCTTGGAAAAAGTAGTGGAAGAACCTGATGAGGGCAAACTGTTGGTCATTCGAAAAGCCCTTAACGCAAATGGGGTGCCCGAAGAAGTTGATCAGCGGGAAAGGATCTTTCAGACTCGATGCACTATGCAGGAAAATGTGCGTCACGGGATGGTTAACAGTGGGAGTTACACCAATGTGGCTTCGACTACATGGTCGAGAAACTTAAGTTATCGACTAAGCACACCCTCGACCATACAAGCATCAATGGTTGAGCAAAGAGAGTGATCTTAGGGTGACTAAGCAGGTGTTAGTGTCGTTGAGCATTGGTCAGAGCTACAAGGACACAGTGACTTACGACGTGGTTCTGATGGACGCATGTCACTTGTCATTGGGAAGGCTATGGCAATATGAACGTCGAGCAGTCTATGATGGGTATAAGAGTACGTATTCCATCACTCTCGACCAGAAGAAGATTGCCTTACTTCCCTTGACTACACAAGCACTAGTCAAACCGTCTCGAGATCAAACTCGAGATGACGGATCGAAGTTTGTTGAGTTGACTCAAGCAAATCGAGAGGAGAAGTACGTATACATGTTGATGTTATTTGAGGAAGGAAAGAAATAGTCCTCGACTATGTCCCCTCGAGTTCGAGCACTTTTACAAGAATTTGATGATGTGTTTCTTGAAGAGAAGCCAGGAGGACTTCCTCCGCTGAGGGACACACAACATCAGATCGACCTCATTCATGGAGTGTCGCTGCCTAATCGACCTGCGTATCAATGTAATCCCGACGAGGCGAAAGAGTTCCAACGACCGGTCGATGAGCTTATCAAACGAGGCTTCGTTCGAGAGAGCCTCAACCCGTGTTCCGTGCCCGCCATCTTGGTTCTCAAGAAAAATGGTTCATGGCGGATCTATGTCGATAGTCGAGCAATCGATAAGATCACCGTCAAGTATCGATTTCCCATTCCTCGACTTGATGACATGCTTGATGAGTTGCATGGATAGACAGTTTTCTCGAAAGTGGAACTACGGAGTGGATATCACTAGATTCGAATGAAGGAAGGAGATGAGTGGAAGACGACATTCAAAACCAAAATTCGGGTAGTACGAGTGGATGCTTATGCCGTTTAGTCTCACAAATGCGCCGAGGACCTTCATGCGACTGATGAACCAGGTGTTTTGTCCATTCATCGGCAAATTCGTGGTTTTTTATTTTGATGATATTCTTGTACATAGCCGCAGTGAAGAGGAATAAATTGGCCACCTTAGACAGTTGTTCGAGAAGTTGAGGGAGCAACGTCTATTTGGGAGCAACAAGAAATGCGAGTTCTCGACTTCCAAACTCATCTTTCTGGGATATGTCATCTCGAGAGAAGGAATTCAGATGGATGAGAGTAAAGTTGCTGCTATTCGAGATTGGCCTATTCCCAAGACAACTCATTCCGGAGCTTTCATGGCCTAGCATCATTCTATCGGAGATTCATTAAAGATTTCAATTCGATTGCAGCTCCGATGATGGAGTGTTGGAAGGGAATGTCTTTCGAGTGAACTTCCGCAGCTCAATCTAGTTTCGAGTTGCTCAAGAATCGTTTGTGCGAAGCACCCGTATTAGCACTTCCTGATTTTGATAATGTCTTTGAAGTCGAGTGTGATGCCTCAGGAGTAGGGATTGGAGGCATACTGTTGCAAGAGGGTCAACCGGTATCGTATTTCAATGAGAAGTTAAATGGGTCACGACTAAATTACTCGACCTATGATAAGGAGTTTTATGCTATCATTCGGACACTCGAGACATGGAGTCACTATTTAATGCCCAAGGAGTTCGTTCTTCATGCAGATCATGAGTCTTTGAAGCATATCACTGGGCAGGCAAAGCTTAATCGACGACATGCAAAGTGGGTGGAGTTTCTTCAAACTTTCACTTTCGTCTTGAAGCATAAGTCGGGAGTGAATGTCATAGCAGACGCGTTGTCGAGAAAATCAGCTCTTATGTCCAGAATGTAATTGAAGTTGATCGGATTCGAGATGTTGAAAGAGTTGTACTCGAGTGATGCAGACTTTGGAGAGGTATATAAGGGATGTCTCGAGAAGCCTATTGAGCAATATCACCTGTCCGATGGCTTTCTATTTAGAGGCGTTAATTTATGCATTCCTCGAACTTCCATTCGAGAGCATCTTATTCGAGAGGTACATGGAGGAGGACTCGCTGGTCACCTAGGAGTTGGGAAAACTATCGAGATGCTTCAGGAACATTTCTACTGGCCTCAAATGGCTAAGGACGTACAAAAGTTGATCTGACATTGCGCAATCTATCAACGTGCAAAGAGTCACGTCCAGCCCCAAGGCCTGTACACACCATTGCCTGTAGCTGAATGTCTATGGGAGCATGTGAGCATGGACTTCGTCCTTGGATTGCCCCGAACACAACGACAAAAGGACTCGATCATGGTTGTTGTGGATCGGTTCTCAAAGATGGCTCACTTTAGTGCTTGCGGAAGACGGATGATGCTTCTCACATAGCAGATTCCTATTTCCAAGAGATCGTTCATCTTCATGAGGTCCCATTGTTGATAGTGTCGGATCGAGATGCCAAGTTCTTGAGCTACTTCTGGAAAACACTTTGGCACAAACTTGGGACAAAGTTCAGCACCACTTGCCATCCGCAGACCGATGGGCAAACTGAGGTCGTGAACATGCCTATGGGAAGCCTACTTCGAGCTATGGCGTCAAAGAATAAGAAAGATTGGGATATCAAGCTCGCACAAGCTGAGTTCGCCTATAAGCGAGCCCCTCATTCGACTACACGAGCTACACCGTTCGAAGTGTTATATGGTGTCAATCCGAGTATTCCCGTCGAGTTGTTACTGATAACTTGTAATAAATATATATTTTCATCATTCTAATTGCGCGATATTGAGCTAAATCCTTAAGGTATATTGTAATATCTGAGTATATTACTTAGATTGGGGTACTGCTGGGAGTTTATTGATTTTTTAGGTAAATTCGGAAGGAAGGAGGACGGATGGAGTTTTGCAGAGAGTTGGTGCAGCTGCACTAGCAAGTGTTGCAGCCGCACAATTGGACATAAATTAGACAGAAACTTCGTGCAGCTGCACCACAGCAACCTCAAATGCCCAGAAACTTCGTGCAGCTGCACAGAAATTTCGTACAGCTGCAAGTACGGACGCGAGGAAATATTTTATTTCCTAGAATCTCTCTACCTTCATGATTTTGAAGATCCTCTACGGTTTAATCCTTGGAGGTATAAAAATGGACGTCCTACCTTCTTGAAGGGTGCGCTGGGAACGAGATATCACGCTGGGCCGCACACGAAGACATTCGACAAAGCAGTCTTTAACTAAGATTTCGAATAGCTGTCGCGAATTCAAGTTCATTATGTTTCGCCTCTTACTCGGAGAAAGACGATCAAAAAATTCCCAATCATGGTCCTTGCAGATCGAATCATCCATATAATATACAAAAAGAAACTCCAGATATTTGCTGGGCGATTTTTAGGATGTTTTCCTTTTCTTCTTTAGCTTGGTGTTTGATTATTTTCAGCATGAACTAAATCTTTTTTCTAGGAATATGATGAACTCGGTTGCGAAGTTACTTTCTTAGTGAATTCCTTTGAACAATCTCTTTTCGTGTTTCGTTTATTTACTTCACTTGTTCTTAATGCTTGTGTGTATGTAGCCGACGTTCGTAATGATTGCTTGTGCTTGAGTGAGCTCGAGAGAGGATCTTAAGAGAAGAAGTAGTGGTGAAAGTAGCCTGGTTTGTGTCGTGAGAGCGAGCGGACTTAAGGTGATATAGAGATATACACTGAAGGCAACCAATGGAAATCGGGACTTAACGCATCCAATTAATCGTGAGCCTAGAGATAGGGATCGGTTATATAGGTAGTTCGGCGCACTTAGAGAGGAGCACGATAACTAGGGATTTCGGTTAGTAAAAGAACACGGAATTGAGATAGAGGGAGGGGAGACACGGGATAGTAACGAAACAATTGAGGGATTCATAGTCCTAGGTTTTCTTATTATTGATTTCACTTTGCCTTTACTTTATTTACTTGCTTTCGTTTTTAGTTTTAGTAACAATTCTCATTACTTTCGGGTTGACTTTGACAGCATTGGCACCGGACAATAGAAGGGATTTCTAGTACTGTCTCCTTGTGGGATCGACACTTTACTTACTCTATATTACTTGAAGCGACCCGTGCATTTGCGGATTCGGCGAACAAGTTTTTGGCACCGTGCCGGGGAGACGGTGATGCTCACAATTGTGGGATGAACTGTTATTATTTAAGAGATGTGCAGATCAGATGATACGCAGGTGTGTACCGGAAGAGGAGATGACATCAATTCTTAAGCAGTGTCATGTGTCCCCTTATGGTGGTCACTTTGGAGGCCACAAAACTGCACTAAAAATTCTACAATCAGGTTTCTTCTGGCCCACACTGTTTAAGGATGCTCATTACTTTGTCACTCACTGTGATCGATGCCAGAGGATAGGTAGTATTTCGCGCCGTGATGAAATGTTGTTGCAAAATATTTTTGAGGTTGAAATATTCGATGTTTGGGGAATCGACTTTATGGGTTCATTTATTGAATCATTTAGGAACCGTTACATACTTGTGGCTGTTGACTACGTTTCTAAATGGGTGGAAGCCACCGCTCTGCCAACTAACAATGCTCCTGTGGTGGTCAGATTTTTAAAGCAGGTTTTTGCAAGGTTTGGAACACCAAGGGCTGTCATAAGTGATGGAGGATCCCACTTCTACAACTTAAAGTTCAAGGCCTTGATGAAAAAGTTTGGTGTTGCGCATAGAATCGCTCTTGCCTATCATCCACAAACAAGTGGGCAGGTAGAAGTGTCAAATCGTGAAATTAAACGTATCCTGGAGAAAAATGAGAGTCCAAACAGAAAGGATTGGGCAAGCAAGCTTGACGAGACACTATGGGCATGTCGGACAGCCTATAAAACTCTAATTGGCACCTCACCGTACAAGTTGGTTTATGGAAATGCATGTCATCTACCGGTGGAGATTGAGCATAGGGCTTATTGGGCAATCAAAAAGCTGAATTTTGACCTAAGGGCCGCTGGTGAGCAACGAATGATGCAACTCAATGAGATGGAAGAATTTCGGAATGAGGCCTATAAGAATGCACGAATGTATAAGGAAAAGACCAAACGTTGGCACAACCAACGAATCAAGGAACGACATTTTGAACCAGGTCAGTTTATTTTATTGTTTAATTCACGACTTAAATTGTTTCCAGGTAAGTTGAAGTCAAGATGGTCAGGACCATTCAAGGCGTCAAAAGTGTTTCCCTATGGAACATTGGAGTTGGAGAACCCGAAAGACCACACAAGGTTCAAGGTTAACGCTAGTCAGGTTAAACATTATCATGGAGGAGGTGTCGAGCATAACATATCGACATTGACATTGAGCAAAGCATAACAACCGAGGAACGTAAAGTTGAGGACGTTAAACCAAGCGCTTGTTGGGAGGCAACCCAACCGTAATAGGATCGGCCAATGAGTAGGCAAGTTTCCATTTTTCTTTTCTTTTCTTTTCTTTTATATTGAATAACCATCGGGACGATGTTAGATAGGTTTGGGGATGTGCATCGCCGGTTTGCTGTTGTTGCTTTGTTTTAGTTGTCGTGGGTGTTACCATTGTGATCTGTTAAAAAAAATTGATTTACCTATAATTAAAACTATTCCTGGTAAAATATTTGGAAGATTGTGCTTAATGATGAATTAAGTAGGCTGACATGGACATAGGAGCAGTAAAGCCTCAACTTGACTTGTGTTAGGCAGTTTTAAGTCCCCATCTCATGCTAATTTTGTGTGTGTCCGCAACAATTCCTAACTCCTAGAACCAAAAGAGGAAATGGAAAGTATGATTTTTTTAGCATTTTGATAGAGAATCTTCAGAAATTTTGAATAAAAAAAAGATAAAATCCTACCAAGGCTCTGAGTACCGCTGTTTGGTTGTGAACTAAAAAAAAGAGAAAAAAATAAATTGACAACACCCGAACATGTGCTTGTGGTGCGAGTCATAGGGAGGTAGCTCGAGTTAGTAAATCCGAGGGGTGCCTTATCACCCGGTGCCTTGGGCCATCTGGTTTGGGAGACATTGATTGAACACTCGATATATGAGTATTCCCGCTATTTATAAAACATTTAGAGTCGTGTAGAGAAAAAAAAAGAAGAGAAAGTGCTAAATTGATGAATTCTTGAAGGAGCAATCTTAATGCTAATTAGTCGTATGACATGGACTTGAGTAGGTATGTGGAGTGACAGAATTTTCGTGGCCTTTATGTCGTGTGAGCTGAGTGTGTGGGTATAAAAGACTGCCGAAGCATCAGTCGAGGGAAAGGGTTGAAATTCGAATGTGTCTGTGTATTATGGCTGATATCTGAGAGCATATAATATGTAATGATTCCCTGGGTTATTGTCCTCTAGTAGTATCATGTGCTTGTTTTGCTAGGGACTAGCAAAATCAAGGTTTGGGGGTGTGATAACTTGTTATAAATATATATTTTCTTCCCTCCGATTGCGCGATATTGAGCTAAATCCTTGAGGTGTATTGTCATATCTGAGTATATTACTTAGATTGGGGTACTGCTGTGAGTTTTATGAATTTTTTAGGTAAATTCGGAAGAAAGGAGGGCGGATGGAGTTTTGCAGAGAGTTGGTGCAGCAGCACCAGAAAGTGTTGCTGCCGCACAATTGGATAAAAATTAGACAGAAACTTAGTGCAGCTGCGCGGAAATTTCATGCAACTGTACCACGGTAACCTCAAATGCACAGAAACTTCGTGCAGCTGCACGAAAGTACGGATTTTTAGAGGTATAAAAATGGACGTCCTACCTTCTTGAAGGGTGTGCTGGGAATGAGAGACCATGCCGTGCCGCACACGAAGACATTTGACAAAGCTTTGGGCGATGTTTAGGATGTTTTCCTATTCTTCTTTAACTTTGTGTTTGATTATTTTCAGCATGAACTAAATCTTTTTTCTAGGAATATGATGAACTCGGTTGCGGAGTTATTTTCTTAGTGAATTCCTTTGAACTATCTCTTTTCGTGCTTCGTTTATTTACTTAACTTGTTCTTAGTGCTTGCGTGCGTGTGGCCGACGTTCATAATGATCGCTTGTGCCTGAGTGAGCTCGAGAGATGATCTCAAGAGAAGAAGTAGTGGTGAAAGTAGCCTGGTTTGTGTCGTGAGAGCGAGCGAACTTAAGGCGATATAGAGATATACGCTGAAGGCAACCAATGGAAATCGGGACTTAGCGCATCTAATTAATCGTGCGCCTAGTAATAGGGATCGGTTATTTAGGTAGTTCGGCGGACTTCGAGAGGAGCACGATAACTAGGGATTTCGGTTAGTAAAAGAACACGGAATTGAGATATGGAGAGGGGAGACACAGGCTAGTAACGAAACAATTGAGAGATTCAATGTCCGAGGTTTTCTTATTATTGATTTCACTTTGCCTTTGCTTTATTTAGTTGCTTTCGTTTTTAGTTTTAGTAACAATTCTCATTACTTTCATGTTGACTTTGACAGCGTTGGCACCGGACGATAGAAGGGATTTCTAGCACTGTTTCCTCATGGGATCGATACTTTACTTACAATATATTACTTGACGCGACCCGTGCGCTTGCGGATTTAGCGAACAGTTACCAATGCCTAGTCAAGGTATTCTCGAGAAGGATGCGACTCGATGAGCTGAAGAGTTTTTTAAATTTCATGCGAAGATTCGAACCCTTATTGAGCAACAAAATGAGAAGTACCAGCCTAAGGCGAATCGTGGACGAAGGAAGCGGATATTCCAGCCGGGAGATCTAGTCTGGATTCACTTGCAGAAGGAGAGGTTTCCAGCAAGGAGGAAGAATAAGCTCATGCCTAGGGCTAATGGTCCTTTTCGAATCGTCGAGAGGATTAATAATAATGCGTATAAGATCGACTTGTCGAGGGAGTATGGAGTGTCGGCGACATTCAACGTCCAGGATCTCGCATTGTATGAGGATGATGAAGAGCTTATTGATTTGTGGACAAATCTTCCTCGGCAAAGGGAGGGAGGATGAAGCGAGTTGGATCGAGCAAGGACAAGTCGGGACCAACTCAAAGGTGCACTCGAGACGGGAGGTACCTTCACGGTGTTGAAGCGGTTGAGTTGATTCGTCTGCTCGAGAAGACAGGAGTCGTCTCGAGATCAACTCCAACTCGAGACTCAGGAGCTCGAGTGCACGCAAGGCCGGAACTTGTTGACGGGCGGCCCAGCGGAGGTGAGGCCTAGTTTTCTTAGTTTTGCTTTGGACTTGTTCTTAATTAGTTTCTGGTTTTTATTATTCTGAGTCTGATGGGAAGTTAGGGTTAGCCCATTTTTGGTCCTCTATAAATAGGACTCTTGTGTTTAGGTTTTGACAGAACTATTTGAACTTTTACTCAAATTTCACACCCGTCAACTTCTCGCATGAACTTTGCGCAACTTCTTTTATCGTTTGGTGAATTCCAAGCGTGGCGAGATTTTATCCGAACGTTCCCATAATTGGTGGTATTTCTATATCCGGTTGTGTGGCGTTCAACCCTCGTGGCAGTCCCGGTGGTGCTTTGGCAGTATCAAGTGGCGGTCCGAGTTCTATTCCCTCGTTCAATTCTGGTGGTGCTTCGGCTGTATCCAGTTGTGCTTCGTTCGAGTCTTATTCCGTTCGTTTGTTTACCCTGGTTTGCATTTAGTCTTTCTCTTGCGTTCCACTTCGCATCCGCCGTTGTCTTTTCCCGTTTCTTTCCGCGTTTAGTGGCGCATCAAATTCTAGTTAGGATAAGCAAATGCCCTTCTCATTAGCTATGAATCTAAACTGCAAAATCTCGAATACATTCCGATTGCACAATGTCACTGCGTGGGGAGGTCCACAGCAACACTAGTAAGATTACAAATTACATTTCTGCATCTGCATGCCTTGGACAACAGTCCTCAAAAACAAAGAGAAGGGCATCTATAGAATTGTCACTTATCACATCCAATTACTTGCCTCAACCAGTTTTGGTTTGGCCCTAGAGCTCTTAAAATGCAGCAAGTGTCTGCTTGTTATTCAGCACAATGAAGGTCCCTGCCCTACCAAAGAAACAAGCTCATTGCCAGGAGAGGTTTAAAGAGGCTCATGCAATTTTGAGGGTGTGATGAGTTTAGGTTATAATTACTTGGGTAATAGGATGTAACCTAAAACAATCAGAAGCTTAATGATTCAACAGATGAAGAGCATATCGATGACAAACTCTCAAATCCATAGCTGTCAAAGGTCTAGATTTTTCGTCCACAGCACTGGAACTTTGACCTTATTAGAATGAATTCAACCCAGAAACAAGTTTACGTTTTGCAGTTGGCTCTCTTATCTCTTCATGCTCCAGCAAGAAGTCCAGATTACCAAAACACTTGACAGCGTCCTCCTTAATATCGGAAAAAGTAGCTTCTTTGCAAATTCACCGAAACCCTTGATGAGAATTCTGTAGGTTTCCCTATCTGGATCAAACTCTAATTAGTTCATTAACTGGTAACATCCCACGGCTTTCTCGGCCAGGCCAGAGCTCATGAGAGTTCCCAGCAAAGAAAGGGTTGGATTTTTCCAAATCGGGCTTCAAATTACCTTTCTCTCTCAAGTAAGTGCAAAGAAAGTCGACAGGCTCGAACACTCTATTGCTGGAAAACACTGAAAACATCACAGAGTACTGCAATATCCAAGGCTTATACCAGCTTTCCACCCTAATTGCATGAATATCTTCAAAAACCTGGCCAAGGAAGCAACAATCACAATGCATGAATTGCTTCCTAGATAAAGAAAATAAACTAAACAATCATCTCTACATGATCAATGAGAGAATGCTATAATTTACTGCGAACTTCTTCTAGTCAACCTAAGTGACGACAAAGGATAGAGAACTGATCCATGCTGCAGCATTATATTGACGCAACTAGTGTGATCTTAATCTGAACTTTGCACGAGTCCAAGAAATCGCTAAGGTGATCGAGAGACAGATGTACCTCACTTTGCTGTGATTTCTGCGACTGCATCCATTCAGTTGCAATATGGCAAACCAATTCACTTACATAATTAGCACAGAAGCCAATTTTCCGAGGACAAATCCTGCAATATCACTAGATTCACCAGGGTTTTAAAGATTTTCCCACAACTGCTTCTTGGAACAAAAGTCCGATTATGACCTTGAGCGTGAGCTGACACTTGTTCTGGCGGAGGAGTTCTCGAAGGACCACAGTCATGTCAAGCCTTAGAAGCCTCTTGAACTTGGAGTCGTAGACTGGTTGGAACGACGACTGATCTGATTCCTCGCCCGTTGCTGCTCCGGTCTCTTATATATACGTGGAACCTGGACCTTGTCACCTTGGCCGGCGAGGAGCTTTTGAACGGAATCGTGGACGCAATCGAGTTCTACTGCAATAATTGCGCCACCATCGGGAGAGTCACTGGGCTGGGCGACGGGAAGAAGGAATAGGGTAAGAAGTTGCAATTTGAGTCTAACATCTTCACAGTTAAATGTTATTAGGACAAGGTTAAAGCAGTGGCACGGATACTTTCTTTCAGTATGAAATTTTTTTAGAATTTTCGTATTAAAATACGAAGTCCTGTAACCTTTTTAATATTTTAATATGAAATGGCTAAAAAGTACCGAACAATTCCGTAATATAGTATGAAAACAAAATTTGTATACTTTAGTATGAAAGTACGAAATCTTATCGTAGTACGAAACAGTTATCTACGATAAGAAATCATAGTACGAAAATAGAGGGATTTTTCGTACAAAAGTACAAAAACCCAAAAGATTTCGTACGGTGTGATTAACTTTTGCCTAGTTTAGCAATCAATTCACATTGTTGGAAGCCTAACAGAGCACGCCCAAGCTGAAGTGAACTCAATACAGAGGTAGGTGTGGTTCGATTTCCAGTTTTTACAGTTACCCCCGGTTGACACATGAATTTTGGACTTCGTCCTTAATGGGTCGAAGAAGTAAGATTCCGTGCGAACCTCACTTGAGGTGAACAAATACCCATTATTAATGCTAATCGAGACATCCGTATCAGCACTACTCGAGAAGTACCTCCTGGTTGCGGGCTCGAGATTAACGCCACTCGAGAAGCATTTCTCGTATATGTCATAGACAAATCCCATACAGCTCGAGACCTGAATAGCCTCTCCCATACAGTCTATAGTTTCTCGAGGAGATTCACATCAAACCACGTCTGGTTACGTCAGGATAGCAAGACACGTGACAAATCTAGAATGATCGATTGGAACACGACGTGCATGGCTCCTACAAAATATGAATCAGATCGTGCGCATTATTTAGGAAGATCACATACCGGCCGGATAATCGCAACTGAAAGATTCTGAAGATATAAAAGGAATAAAAAATTCAACAAACGAACACTCACAAAATTCAAACACAGAACACTGATTTTTATCATTTTATCTCCAGCGTCCTAAACCTAACGTCCTGAAACCACCTTTCATCCTCACTACATCCGACTGCCGATCCACCAAGGTAGATTCCACTAAAGGAATCTACCGTAGCTGTTGCCCATCCACCACCGACCGTTGTGAAGCACTTCGTGCCCGTCCCCAAGTCCTTTGTTGTTTTTCTCGCTCATGTCATGTCTGTAAGTGTTGACCTGTAATTCAATACAGTTTGATTCAATTCGGGTGTTATGTTTACCTTTCAACTTGCATTCAAAACTTGTGATACAATATTGTTTGATTAAATTCCAGTATTGTATTCGCCTATATTCATTCATCTTACGACGATCACGCAAACATTGTAAATTCAGTGTTGATAGGAGTTATCCAGGGGATCCCAGTCAATTAGCAAATCCAGCTATGGTCCACAACCCAGGTTGATAGGCATTGTGGTTAAGGCCCAACCGCGATGGATCAAGTATTGAAGCCTGCCCATATAAAATGAAGCCCGGAACAAATGTGTCTCCAAGGTTCTTGGGATAGGGATAATCAAGTTCTAACAACCTGTACGACAATATCATCCTCCGTTAAACCATTTGTAGTACACAACAAAATAAATTTGTTAAACATGTGTTTTAGTTGTAACTGAAGGATAGGGGTGAGGAACAAATTTGAGTCATCATCTTCATTTTCTTCTTTGTATTCTTCCTCTTTTTCTTCCTTCATCTTACAAACCTTCTTCGAAACTTAATCTACCTCTTCTGTATTTCTATCACACCCCAAATCTCTTCATGGTATCAGAGTTTACTAAGGCTTGAAGTTACGATCATGTAATCAAAACAGCCAGTCTGCCTTCAATTACCCAAATCTATCCTCTCTCCCTTTCTCTATGGCGTTACAACAGTTTCCAGTTATGGAGTCTCAACCCATAGCACCACAACAAGTGCATCACAGTGTTATGGGCTGGGGCCGAGCCACAAGAAGAGGGAGGACAATCCTTCAGGTAGAAGTGAGCTGCACAGTCTGAGCCCAACGTTTTTAGTGACATTCGTTCGTTCCTATAACGGACGTTATGACTGGGAGAGACTATATTTAGACAGGGAAATTGGTTAGGGAAGTAAGTTATTTTATGTTGCTGTTGTGTGGGGAATGCTTCGGGGGAGTGGCTGAGTGGTGGAGGATTCTGTTGAGTTGTTTTGGGATTTATCCTCAGATATTGGAGGTGCCAGCGATTGGATGCACCTGGTGGTATCAAAGCTAACAACTCCGATAGCCATGGTGGACACCTGGCTTCTCGAGCTGAAGAAGGAGCAAGTGGCGACGAGTGCAGTAGTGAATGGGCTAGTGGATAGGATGGAAGGAGTGACACTACAAATGAAAGAGATGTAGCACCATGTAGAGTTGAAGTGGGACATGATGTAGAATCACATGACGATGGTTGGGAAGATGCTGCAAGAGAAGGAGGCGAAGGAATCGAGCAGTGTGAGGCGAGTGGAAGAATCCCCGGCGGAACACGCAAGGACTTGTCACGGGTCCTTGGGGGAAGGGCTATTCCCGGCGAACCTCCCGGTTCATAAATTGGAGTTTCTAGACTTTGACGGAACTAACTTGGACGATTAGTTCTATCGCAATGAGATGTACTTCGAATTGGAGCAAACTCGAGGTAACAAGAAGGTGTGTATAGCTTCGATCTTTATGTATGGTAAGGCCTTTCATCAAGAATCGGGGAGGGAAGGAGTTGCCCAGTTGGTGGGGGTATGTAGATGCCTTGACCGCCATATTTGGTAAGGCTATCTTTGATGATCTTACGAGGGCGTTGAAGAACTTAAAAGAGGAAGGGAGTTGTGCTAACCTATATACGTACATGGAGGAGTTTGACACTTGTTTGCGGAAGGTTTTAGATAAGGTAAATTTAACGGAGGAATTTCGGGAAGCTTGTGCATTAATGGCTTAAAGGAGGAATATAGACGAACCTTGTCGTTATTGCGCCCTAGTGATTTGTTGAGTGCAAATCTAGCGCCAAGATCATCTCCACCGATATTCCTTTTGAGAAGGATAGTGTGGGAGGCATGGGATCTACTAATCAGAGTCCTCAAAGTAATATGCTTTCGGGAACGTTGGCACCTGTAATAAAAATGCTGGAAATGTTGCAAACACAAGGAAGCAAAATGAATATAGGGGAGGAAACTGTATGATCACTAGGAAACGTTTGAGTCAGGAGGGCATGGCGGAGCGGAAACTCAAGGGACTATGTTTTGGGTGTAATGAACATTTCCACTGTAATCATAAGTGCCTAAGACGTCAGGTGTTCTCCTTGATTGTGGAAACAGAAGGTGAGGCAGACACGGAAGAAGATCAGGATTATAGTCATTATGAAGTGGGAGAACGAGAGACTCCGAAGGTGACACTATTGGTTGTAAATGAGGAGCCGGACAATGAAATAACTAAGAACATGAGAGGGAATTGCAAGCGTAGGGTGTTACACATTTTGGTGGATTTAGGAGGCACCCACAATTTTATGGACTTGGGAGTAGTGAAAGAGCTGAGATTGTTGTTATCCTCAATTAAAGCAGTCCAGGTTACCGTTGCATAAGGTTACCTCACAATTTTACGTCATGCCATTGGAAGGTTGTCATATGGTTTTAGGAACTAAATGACTATCCCAATTGGGAGATGTGAGTTGGAATTTTCAAATGTTGACCATGAAGTTTAACCGAGAAAATGAACAAATGGAGTTATTAGGGGTGGACGATAATGCGAAGAAGGGGTACAAAAGAAACATGCATTCTCTGTCTGCTATCTGTTGTATTAGGCAATTATCTGCAAGTGGTGACGGGGTTTCGCTATTAACCATGACAGAGGCGGTGGGGGAATTTGAGGAATTATTGAACAGTTTCCAGGATGTATTCCAGGAACCTACGAAGTTACCTCCATTCCGAGAGTATGACCACGTTATTGTGCTTAAGGACAACGTACACAGAGTTATTGTCAGGCCATATAGACATTCCGCTACTCAAAAGGATGTGATCGAAAGGATGGTTCAGGAACTCTTGGAATCGGGAGTTATTCAACCAAGCAAGATTTCTTTCTCTTCTCCGGTAGTGTTGGTCAAGAAAAAGACAACTCGTGGAGGATGTGCATTGATTATCTTTAGCTCAATCAACATACCCTGAAAGATAAGTTTCCCATTCCCCTAATTGAGGAGTTGTTAGACGAACTAGCTGGTTCTGTGGTTTTCTTTAAGATCAATCTTAGATCGGGGTGTCACCCATTTAGGATGCGGCTACAAGACATCCCGAAAACAACTTTCTGCACGCATGAAGGACATTATGAATTTCTCGTGATGCATTTCAGCTTAACGAACGCCTCTACGACTTTTCAGGCTTTGATGAATTCTATCTTCAAACCTTACTTGCGAAAGTTTATTTTGGTCTTTTTTATGACATTCTTATATATAGCAAATCAAAAGGGGAGCATAAAGAACATTTATGTGTAGCTCTATCGGTTTTGCGGCAGCATACTCTCTCTGCTAAGAGGACTAAATGTGCATTCGGGTGTTCGAGAATTGCATATTTGGGGCACTATATATATGCAAATCGGGTATCGACTGACTGGAAGAAGATAGAAGCTGTCCGAATTTGGCCTACACCAGCCACACTCAAACAACTCGGTGGTTTCTCGGGTTAAGTGGCTATTACTGACGTTTTATTGAGGGTTATGGCTTGGTCAGTAGACCTCTGACTAACCTGTTGCAGAAAGAGGACTTCCACTGGGATCAGAGTGCTCAAACCACCTTTGAAAAATTGAAGGACCTACTTACCAGTGCACCAACCTTGGCCTTTCTAGAATTTGAGAAGGAGTTTATGGTGGAAACCGATGCTTGTGAAGGAGGTATTGGAGCAGTATTGATGCAGGGGCATCAGCCGATAGTGTTCATCAACAAGGCATTCGCCCCAAAACATCATGGTGTGTCGGTTTATGAGGATCAACACCTCCATAATGAGAGCCAATTTCACTGGTTGTCTAAATTAATGGGCTACGATTATGAAATTTATTACAAGAAGGGTAAAGATAACATTACAACAGATGCTTTATCATGGATTCCTATCGCAGAACTGCTCGCTCTATCGGTACATGACACTTCTTCGACCTTATTGGATCATATCAAAGCGAGTTGGGAGCACTATTCCCACTTAGGATCTATTCTGCAGCAATTCAAATAGGGAGATAAGACCAACAACAAATATCAATGGCATCAGGATTTGCTTAAAAGGAAGGGGAAGATTGTAGTTGGAAATGATGAGGAGGTTAGGCTACGAATTCTCCATATTTTTCATAATGGGGCGGTTGGAGGCCATTTGGGAATGCAAATGACAACTAAAAGACTTGGGGGCATTTTCCATTGGAAGGGAATAGAACGAGACGAGAGGAACTATGTAAGAAACTGTGATGTCTGTGCACGATATAAATACAACAATGCAGCTTCACCAGGCCTCTTGCATCTGTTACCGATTCCTTCAGGACGTGTCCATGGATTTTATCGAGGGATTACCTAGGTCAGCTGGAAAGGAACTAATTTTGGTGGTGGTCAACTGATTGATGAAATACAATCCCTTGATTGGGTTGGTACATCCATATACAGCTTTGGTTGTGGCTCAATCATATATGGATCATGTTTATATGCTTCATGGGATGCCTTCCATGATTGTCAATGACAGAGATGTGGTGTTCCTCAGCAAGTTTTGGCAGGAGTTCTTCAACTTACAGGGGGTGGAATTGCGTTTGTCAAGCGCTTACCATCCTCAAACGGACGGCCAAACGGAGGTGGTGAATCGATGTTTGGAAACGTATTTGCGATGCATGGCTGGAGAACGATCGATTGATTGGTTTAAATGGTTATCATTGGTTGAGTGGTGGTATAATACCAGCTACCACACCACCAGCTAGATGACTCCTTTCAAAGCTCTATATGAGTACTCTGCCCTGGTATATGTACCATACATTCCTCATGATCATGTGGCTGCGGCGGTGGACAAGCATGAGGGACCGAGAATTGATGCTGGCACTATTGAGGATTCAGTTGGGTCGTGCTCGACATCGTATGTGTCAGATGGCTAACAACCATCGCTCGGAGAGGGAGTTTTCGATCGGGGATTGGGTGTATGTCAAGTTACATCCATACAAGCAATAGAGTGCCGCTCGGAGAATTAACCAGAAATTGTTGGCCCTCTATTACGGTCCATACAGGGTTTTAGACCAAATTGTAAGGTTGCATATAGACTGAATCTTCTAGCGGGGTCGAAAATACATCCCACATTCCACGTCTCGAAGTTAAGGACGGGGTATCTGGTATCTCTGGTGTCACGACGCAACTGCCCCATTTTGGACATCCAGTACCAAGGAAACTGAAGGCTATGTGTTGGTTCAATGGTCAAGAAAGACTGAAGAGGATGCAACCTGGGAGTATTTGTATGATTTGGAGAAGAGGTACCCAAAAATCACACTTGAGGACAAGTGTGATCGTAGGGGGATCGCCTGATGCAACTTTAATGTGTTGTGGGCTAGGGGCGAAACACAAGAAGAGGGAGGCCAATCCTTGCGGGTCGAAGTGGACTGCACAGTCTAAGCCCAATGTTTTTAGTGACAGTCGTTAGTTCCTATAACGGACGTTATGACCAGGGGAAACTATATTTAAACGGGCAAATGGTTAGGGGAGTAAGTTCTTTCCTGTTGTTGTTGTGTGGGGAACGCGGCAGGGGGAGTGGTTGAGTGGTGGAGGGAGGATTCTGTTGAGTTGTTTTGGGATTTATCCCCATATTTTGGAGGTGATGTCGATTGGATGCACCATATGTAATACCCCATATTTTTACCTTTTAGTTTGTTAATGTAAATAGGGTTGTACCATGGTATGAATGTGTAATGAAAAGGAAAAATTCGTGAGATGGTATGATTGAGTCCAGAAAAATGAATGAACGGTTTGAATACGTAAGAATAGAATGATGCGAACGAAACTCAAGAATGATGTCCAATGCCCAAGGACACTTCCATGAGCAACATGGATAGCCTCCTAAGTGAAGAAGTAATGTTTGAAAGTATACGGGCGAACGACGGATTGACAATTTCGTTGTCGTGATGATAAGCTTGGAGTTGTTGCTGTTAAGACATACTTAACGTTATGGTTGAGAACTGAATCGATTATGGCAAGAAATTCAATGATTGTTCCGCCCCAAATGTGAATGAAAAGTGAATAACATGAAGCGGAGAAAGGGTGATCGATGTGCACAAAAGGGGCTGCCCAAATACTCGACGACGTTGCTCGTGGACAGCCCACTTTCGTACGGATTAATGACTGAAATTTGGCCGCAAATCCTACAAGTTTAGAAGCACGACTAAACTGGTCAAATAAGACAAAATAGTGATTAATGAGTTGGTTTAATTAAGGTTAATAAAGCTGGATTATTAGCGCTAATTAAGCGTGAAACTAGTGCTAATCAAGCCCAAGGCTTCTTCCACAAGCCATGGATGGTGGGGCCCACTTGTCATCATTATGGGACACTAATAAGAAGCTTAAGGAGGCTGGAAAGAAAGGGAAGGAGGTGTTGGTAGACGTCCATAAGAAGAAGAGGAAGAAGAAGAAGAAAGAAGAAAAGAAGAAGAAGACGAAAGGAGAAAAGAGGGAAGCGGCCGGAGCAAGTGCATACGCGGAAGGTGAAGGAAGAAGGGCAACTATCGTGGATCCTTGGACGAGGAGAACTCACCGCTGCACAAGCTTGAGGTTAAGGGTCAAGAAAGGATAGCCTTCGAGGGAGGAGATCGTTCGTCGGAGGAAGGAACTCACTAATTTGTGCGTGGGACTGAACGGAAGGTATGTTCCATGACCCTTCTCCGATTTTCCTTCTGTTTTAGCACTATAATGTTGAGGTCTCGCTGCTGTAAATATGGTGACTTGTGAGCTGAATGGGGGTTGGGTAGGGGTCGTCGGACCATGGGAATGACAAGGGAAGCCGCCTCGGACCCCTCTCGGTTAGCGAACGTAGTTGTGTTCCGTGAATCGTCGCTACGACGGAATGCTCGGTTGGCTGAATGTAAGGGCAACCTTGGTGGTCAAAACTCGGTCCTTAAGGGCTGGAAAATGATGGAATAAAGAATGGGAAGAAGAAGGGTCGGACCCATAGCGGTCGTACCCCGTTACCGCGCTCTACGAGCGGAACCGCGAGATATATGTCTCGGAAACGGATCAGCCATAGGGCTGGAATGCATGGACTAAATTGGAGCCCCTTGCTGGCCTAGAGAGGCTTATTCCTCGTGTGAAATGAGACACGAAAGAAATGCTCGGGGGTGGATGGGAGGTGAGACCGAACAAGACAATGTTCGATTGAAACGAGCAAGTGAAATGGCGATGTTGCGGACGAGTCGTGGGCTGATTCATGCCGTGTGTTTACGAGGGGTTACGATGCTGGAATCCTGCCCTTGGAAAGGTTGAGAAGACGGCTGTGGTCGGCCGGAACGAGGCTGGAATGGTCTGGCTATAGGGAGTCATTCGTGTAACGAAGTGAAGCGGTAGTGGTGCCGTTGTGCGCATGAAGTGGTGACGATCCAAGTATGGGGCATTCTTCTTGCCGAGGCTACATACTTAGGCTATACCATAATGTTTTTAGTCTCTCGCAGGTTCTAGGAGTTCCTCATACATTCGTTCATCATAGAGTCATAGTTGTAAGCGAAGGAAGCAAGTAAAGGACGAATTGTAAACATGTTTGTACCAAACATTTAGTACCAATGCGAAATGAAATTTTTTTTTTTAAATTCGTAAAATCGGCGATCCTTACAAGTGGTATAAGAGCCTAGGAATGGACTGGAGTGATAAGGATGGGTAAGTGAGTCAGTTTTTTAGTCGAAACCACGCACAGTTGCATGTGTATGTCCATGGGGTGTGTCGGAATGGCGTTTAAGTGTTACGGCTTCGTTCTTCCTTCGAAAAAAGTGAATGGAAGTGCCATTTGTCTTCCCAAATTGTATGCGAATGGTGAGATGTGAATGTGAGTTTGTTTTGAAGTGATATGGATGTTGGTGTTGAGTCACCACGAGTTTTGCAACGGGAATGAGCAGAAGGGACGTTAGAGGCATGGTATCTCCGAAATTGAGGCCTAGAGTGGCCGGAAATGGTTTGGTTTTGAGGGATGAATGTTGTATGCTCATGAATGAAGAATGGAGTGAAAGAAAGGGAATCGTGTGATGGCGCAAACGGTGCGGAATGTAACGGTTTTGCGGCTGAAAAGTGCATTCATCTCCGGGGTAATTCTTGCGCTAATGATGAGTTGTTATGTAATTGTGATGCTCTCATGGATGGTGATTTTGAGGGTTACAGGGCTGATTACGTGGTCTTTTTGTGGACAGGGAAATGGCCTAGGAGAGCACTCGGATTGACGTGCGAACTTCGCCGAAAAGGGAGCGTGATCCCCCAAGTAAGAGAAAGGCGCATCTTATGGCGCATTACCGCAAGATGGACCCACCGAGGTTCAATGGGGATGAAGGGCCCGAGTACGCCGATGATTTCATGAACGACATAGAGAAGATCTATGACTCCCTCGTGTGTACGCCCGAGGAGAAGCTATGTTTGGCCGAGTACTCTCTCCAAAGGGGCGCAAAAGCATGGTGGAAAGTAAGCAAGGGAAGTGTCCACGTCAACCAAGGGGATGATGTATGGGAGGCATTCAAGACTGCGTTCTTGGGAAAGTATCTCCCATTCTCCTATAGGACGGACAAGGTATTAGAGTTTGCGCAACTAAGTCAAAGGGAGATGTCGGTGGACGAGTACGAGGCGAAGTTTACCGTCTTGTCACGATACGATTCACTATTGGATGAGGAAACTCGGGCGAGGAAGTTTGAGTTGGGGTTGGACCCCCATATTCGGATGCAAGTGTCCACGCACCTTTTAACAACTTATGAAGAAGTGAACCGGCGGGCTCAAAGTGCCAAGATGTCTTGGAAAGCGGTTAAGGAGAAGGAGGAAGCCGAGCGTGCCAAGGGAAAGACAGAGGGCGGGCTACCTCCGTGCAAGAAGTTTAGGTCAGGAGATTCATTCTCGGCCTCAAGGAGCTTTATGGCACGGCCTCCGCATGCCCATATGCCGGCTAGGAGTTCGTTCCGAGGTGGTGGCCAAGGCTCGAGATCAATCGGACCTCCCATTTGTCCACGAGGCGATCGACAACACTTCGGGTTTTCTTGCATGACGAACGAGACCCTATGCTACCAATATGGAAAACCGGGCCACTTGAGGAGAAATTGCCCTCAAGGTGGCGGGGCTTCGGGAAGCCGGATGTCGGGAGCGAGCGCTCCGAGAGGAAGGAGAGGAATGAGACCGGGTCCGACAGTGACGGCCTCGAGAGGATCCATGAGCGGGCCAACAGAGTCCGCAAGGCTGAATGCGCTCACTGAGGAGGATGCAAACGCTCCTGCAGGGTGATTTCAGGTACGGTTCGAATCCGAGATGTGTTGGTGCATGCGTTATTTGACACGGGTGCGACGCACTCGTTTGTGTCACAAAAATGCATAGAAAAGTGTGGCTGGCCGGTGGATAAGATAAAAGGATGTATGCGAGTGATGTTGCCAACGGGAGAGGAGCTCAATGTGATAGAGGTGTGTCGCGCATGCGAATTGTGTGTGGCGGGGCTGAAAATTGTTATTGATCTCGTTGTTCTTCAGATAAATGACTTCAACGCGATACTGGGCATTGATTGGTTGGCTTCGAACCATGCTCAAGTGGATTGCAAAGCGAAGCGTCTTTTGGTGCGGAACGCGGATGGGGAAGCCCGCGAGTACATAGGCCATGGTGGATGCGGTCGACTTTTGATGGTGTCCGCCATGCGGATGCACAAGCTTTTGAGGACGAGACACGAAGTTTATCTTGCGTTGATGCTGAACAAGGTGGCTGAAATTCCGACCTTGGAGCAAATCAAGGTGGTGCGGGACTTCGCAGATGTTTTCCCAGAAGAACTACCCGAGTTGCCGCCGGAAAGAGATGTAGAATTAACGATCGATCTCCTTCCTGGGACAGCCCCTATATCCCGTGCTCCCTACCAAATGAGCTTGGTCGAACTTAAGGAGTTGAAGGCACAATTGCAAAAGCTTGTAGATAAAAATTTTGTGCGTCCTAGTATGAGTCCGTGGGGTGCCCCCGTGTTGTTCGTAAGAAAGAAATATGGTAGTATGCGGTTATGTATAGATTACCGATTGATGAATCAAAGAACGATTAAGAATCGTTATCCTCTCCCTCGCATTGACGATTTGTTCAATCAATTACAAGGATCGGTGGTATACTCAAAGATAGATCTTCGGTTCGGTTACTATCAAATAAGGGTTCGGGAAGAAGACATTCCCAAGACCGCCTTTCGGACACGTTACGGACATTATGAGTTTAGGGTGATGCCCTTTGGATTAACGAATGCACCAGCCGTCTTTATGGGATTGATGAACCAAGTCTTTCGACCGTACCTAGATCGCTTCATGGTGGTGTTCATCGACAACATCCTCGTATACTCAAAGAGTCGGGAGTAGCATAAGGAACACTTAGCGATTGTGTTGAGGACTTTGAGGGGAAACAAGCTGTATGCAAAGCTAAGTAAATGCGAATTTTGGCTTGATAAAGTGGCCTTCCTTGGGCATGTGATATCGGCCACGGGAGTAGCAGTAGATCCGTTCAAGATTGAAGCCGTCAAGGGCTGGCCGCGACCGACGAATGTTTCAGAAGTGCGAAGTTTTCTCGGATTGACTGGTTATTATAGGAGATTCGTTGAGGGATTCTCCAAGATTGTTGCTCCAATGACGAAATTGTTGAGGAAGGACACCCGGTTTGAATGGACGGACAAGTCTGAAGAGTGCTTCGAGGAACTAAAGAACAGGTTGACGAGCGCTCCAATCTTAACTATTCCCAATGGACCCGGTGGCTTTGTGGTGTATTGCGATGCGTCATCACAGGGCCTTGGATGTATCTTAATGCAACATGGGAAAGTCGTGGCGTATGCTTCTAGACAATTAAGGAAGCATGAAGAGAATTATCCGACACACGACTTGGAGTTTGCGGCGGTGGTATTTGCATTGAAGTAATGGATACATTATCTTTATGGAGAAAAGTTTGAGGTGTTTATCGACCATAAGAGCTTAAAATATCTCTTTGCCCAACAAGATTTGAACATGAGGTAACGTAGATGGATGGAACTCTTAAAGGATTATGATTGTACTATCTCATATCATCCGGGAAAAGCGAATGTGGTGGCGGACGCATTAAGCCGAAAGCATTGCGCCCTTATGAATCTAAGGGTGGAGGAATTCAGTTTAGTGGAACAATTGAACAACTTGGATTTGAGGATGGAGGAGCCAGATGGGAAACTATATGTGTTATGGGGATAAGTAGAACTAGAAGTAATTCGCATAATAAGAAAAGCCCAAGCTCAGGATGAGTATTTGAACATCATTCGAGAAGGGCTCGGAACTGAAGCGTACTCCAATTTTGAACTTTCTCCGGATGGATTGCTAAGGTTTGGGAATAGAGAATGCGTCCCGGATGAGAAAGGGGTGAAGAAGAAATTGACGGATGCGGCCCACAAAAGCACTTACAGTATACATCCGTGAATTTCAAAGATGTATCGGAACTTACGGAAGTATTATTGGTGGCCGAAGATGAAACGAGAAATTGCAAGGTATGTGAATCACTGTACAACGTGCCAAATGGTAAAAATGGAACATCAACGGCCGGGAGGATTACTTGGGCCACTTCCAGTACCCGAATGGAAATGGGAAGACATAGCTATGGATTTTGTCACAAACTTACCGAAGGGTGGTCGGAACATGGATTCTATTTGGGTGGTGGTGGATAGACTCACGAAGTCACCTCATTTCATTCCCATACAAATCAATTGGTCGCTGGAAACATTAGCGAAGATTTATATTCGGGGAGTTGTGAGATACCATGGAGTACCATATTCCATTACATCCGACCGAGACCCAAGAAGTTATGGAAGTATCTTCAAGAGGCTTTGGATACGAAACTCCAAATGAGTACGGCATTTCATCCCCAAACGGATGGGCAAACGGAGCGAACAATACAAACCTTGGAGGACATGCTCCGAGCTTGTGCACTTGAATGGAAGGGTAGTTGGGTTGATCACATACCCTTGGTGGAGTTCACGTACAACAATAGCTACAACACAAGCATTGGTATGGCGCCTTTTGAAGCCTTATATGGGAGGAATTGTAGATCGCCACTATGCTGGAGTGTGCCTGGAGAAAGAATCTTTGACGGACCTGAAATAATTAAGGAAACATTGGATGTAATCGCAATAGTAAGGGCACGTATGAAAACTACTCAAAGTCGGCAAAAGAGTTATGCGGACCGACGAAGGAGACCCTTGGAGTTTGACGTGGGTGATAAAGTATTTCTCAAGTTGTCCCTGATAAAATCGATGTTTCGCACTGGCAAAGTGCATAAGTTAAGTCCGAGGTACATCGGACCATATCAAATCACAGAACGCATAGGGAAAGTGGCATACCGAGTAGCCATACCTCCAGAATTGTCTCATTGTCATGATGTGTTTCCCGTATCCATCCTGAGAAAGCATGAACCAGATCCTGAGGAAAGGATGGAGACCAAAGCCGTGAGTATAAATGAAAATATGACCGTCATGGTGGAACCGGTGCAAATAATCGAGCAGAAAGAACGGGTCACTCATGGAAGAAAGACACTGTTGGTACGTGTACTCGGGAGAGGAGCCGAAGTTGAAGAGCAAACGTGGAACACTAAGGAACGTATGAGAACATCATACCCTCACCTTTTCGAGTAAAGAATTTCAAGGACGAAATGTCCTAAGGGGGGAAGAATGTAACACCCCATATTTTCACCTTTTAGTTTGTTAATGTAAATAAAGTTGTACCATGGTATGAATGTGCAATGAAAAGGGAAAATTCGTGAGATGGTATGATTGAGTCTGGAAAAATGAATGGACGGTTTGAATACGTAAAAATGGAATGATGCGAACGATACTCAAGAATGATGTCCAATGCCCAAGGACACTTCCATAAGCAACATGGATAGCCTCCTAAGTGAAGGAGTAATGTTTGAAAGTATACGGGCGAACGACGGATTGACAATTTCGTTGTCGTGACGATAAGCTTCGAGCAGTTACGGTTAAGACATTCTTAACGTTATGGTTGAGAACCGAATCGATTATGGCAAGAAATTCAATGATTGTTCAGCCCCAAATGTGAATGAAAAGTGGATAACATGAAGCGGAGAAAGGGTGATCAATGTGCGCGAAAGGGGCTGCCCAAATACTCGACGACGTCGCTCGCGGACAACCCACTTTCGTGCGGATTAATGACTGAAATTTGGTCGCAAATCCTACAAGTTTAGAAGCACGACTAAGCTGGTCAAATAAGACAAAATAGTGATTAATGAGTTGGTTTAATTAAGGTTAATAAAGCTGAATTATTAGCGGTAATTAAGAGTGAAACTAGTGCTAATCAAGCCCAAGGCTTCTTCCACAAGCCATGGATGATGGGGCCCACTTGTCTTCATTATGGGACACTAATAAGAAGCTTAAGGAGGCTGGAAAGAAAGGGAAGGAGGTGTTGGAAGACGTCCATAAGAAGAAGAGGAAGAAGAAGAAGAAAGAAGAAAAGAAGAAGAAGAAGAAAGGAGAAAAGAGGGAAGCGGCCGGAGCAAGTGCATCCACGGAAGGGGAAGGAAGAAGGGAAACTATCGTGGATCCTTGGACGGGGAGAACTCAGCGCCACACAAGCTTGAGGTTAAGGGTCAAGAAAGGACAGCCTTCAAAGGAGAAGATCGTTCGTCGGAGGAAGGAACTTACTAATTTGTCCGCGGGACTGAACGGAAGGTATGTTCCATGACCCTTCTTCGATTTTCCTTCTGTTTTAGCACTATAATGTTGAGGTTTCACTGCTGTAAATATGGTGACTTGTGAGCTGAATAGGGGTTGGGTAGGGGTGGCTGGACCTTGGGAATGAAAAGGGAAGCCGCCTCGGACCCCTCTCAATTAGCGAACGTAGTTGTGTTCCGTGAATCGTCGCTACGACGGAATGCTCGATTGGCTGAATGTAAGGGCGACCTTGGTGGTTGAAACTCGGTCCTTAGGGGCTGGAAAATGATGGAATAAAGAATGGAAAGAAGGAGGGTCGAACCCATAGCGGTCGTACCCCGTTACTGCGTTCTACGAACGGAACCGCGAGATATATGTCTCGAAAACGGATCGGCCATGGGCCTGGAATGCATGGACTGAATTGAAGTCCCTTGCTGGCCTAAAGAGGCTTATTCCTCGTGTGAAATGAGGCACGGAAGAAATGCTCGGGGGTGGATGGGAGGTGAGACCGAACAAGACAATGTTCGGTTGAAACGAGCAAGTGAAATGGCAATGTTGCGGACGAGTCGTGGGCTGATTCATGCCGTGTTTACGAGGGGTTAGGATGCTCAAATCCTGCCCTTGGAAAGGTTGAGAAGACGGCTGTGGTAGGCCGAAACGAGGCTGGAATGGTCTGGCTATAGGGAGTCATTCGTGTAACGAAGTGAAGCGGTAGTGGTGTCGTTGTGCGCATGAAGTGGTGACGATCCAAGTATGGGGCATTCTTCTTGCCGAGGCTGCATACTTAGGCTATACCATAATGTTTTTAGTCTCTCGTAGGTTCTAGGAGTTCCTCATACATCCGTCCATCATAGAGTCATAGTTGTAAGCGAAGGAAGCAAGTAAAGGACAAATTGTAAACATGTTTGTACCAAACATTTACTACCAATGCGAAATGAATTTTTTTTTTAAAATTCGTAAAATCGGCGATCCTTACACCATATCCCTATGGGAGTATTCACGTCAATTGTCAAGCTGGATGATAACAATTACTCGCTATGGAAAGATCAGGTCCTTATTGCTATTATCGCCGGAGATTTTGAAGAGCACGTTTTTGGGTTGTCATCCACACCGGCTTAGTACATGGATGGGAATATGCAATCTTTTAGATCTTAACTATGAGGTTTGGCAATGTACTGACAAATCGATTTTGAATCTCCTTTTCTCAACTCTCACCCAAGCACCTTTGAGTTAAGTAATGTCCTGTAAGACATTCTATAAAGTCTAGGAGACTCCCTCGCTGCAAATATAAGTCTAGTTCCTCCACTAGTATCATTAACATTCGGATGCATATGCAACAGTTGAGGAAAGAAGGACGGACGATGCAACAATACCTACACACTCTAAGAACTTTTCAGATCCACTCGACGCAGTGGGATAACCTGTTAAGTATATAGACTATGGCTGGTATATGTTGGTGGGCTTACCTGCAGAGTATGGTGTGGCGGTGAGAGCTATATATAGCCAATCTAATTAGCCAGAACTGGAGGAAGTGCATAATTTGCTGTTGAACATCAAAATGTTACTGAAGAGGAGGCGGGTACTGGATGGTGTCATCCCTCGAGTACAATTCTCTTCCCTTCATTTTGGAGTTGTGAGACTTCAAGTTCATCAAGCTAAAACCCATAAACCAGCTTACAATACATCACCTTCCTCACCACTATAATAACAGTCTAGGCCATCCTCCTAGACCCACAACCTATAATACTTATTCTAAATGGGACCATGGACCTTTCCCTAAATCAAAACTCGGATGCCCAATTTGTTTTAAAATTAGACACGCTGCCCATCCTGTTACCATCGTATCAACTCTCTTTCCAATCTAAGCCACAAACCCAACCACATAAGTTCGACAATAAAATCCCCTGTTCGGGACTTCCGTGTCACCTCTTCAGACATACTGGTAAGTTGTTCAGACGTGTATATGTTGTCCTCACAGTCCTTTTACTGTTAATACATATGCATCTATCAATTGTATATGCCATATTAATATTAATACATGTGCATCAACTTTTTGTAAATATTCGCTGTTAATACTGGTGCATCTGTTAATCTTATATGTCAGTTAATTGTCAATACATGTGCATATCTTAATCGTTCATGTTGTTCATTGTTCATATACGTAATCAATCATGAACGTACATATGTAAAACGACTCGGGTTTTAAGCATTCAATTAGTGCTTTCATAGGGAAGCGGGTCACTTTTTTTTACTCTTGTCTTCCGAATCTCAACATGCAGGCACTCTAATACATCAATTTTCCCATGCTACAACCTAACCTCAACTTAGTAAAAAATTAGTAAAAAAATATGTAAATTTTACTAATTTTGTATTGTTCAATTATATTAAATTTTACTAAATTTTCGTTGACTTTACTAAAATAGTGGTTTTTGGTAAAGTCAACAAAAATTTAGTAAAAAAAACAGTAAATTTTACTAAGTTTTTACTACTGTTGTCGACCTTTTACTAAAAAAGTGATTTTTTTTAGTAAAAGTACGACATAATTATTAAAAAAATTACTAATTTTTTTAATAATTATGTCGTACTTTTACTAAAAAAATTCACTTTTTTATTTTTTTAATAATTATGTCGTACTTTTACTAAAAAAAATCACTTTTTTAGTAAAAGGTCGACAAAAGTAGTTAAAAAAATTAGTAAAATTTACTGCTTTTTTTACTACTTTTGTCGACCTTTTACTAAAAAAGTGATTTTTTTTAGTAAAAGTACGACATAATTAGTAAAAACTTTAGTAAAATTTAATACAATTAAACAATACAAAATTAGTAAAATTTATATATTTTTTTATTAATTTTGACGTCTTTTTACTAAAAAAATGAACTTTTTATTAAAATTTACATATTTTTTTATTAATTTTTTCTTCTTTTTACTAAAAAAAGTGAATTTTTTGTACAATTTACTAAAATTTTTTAAGCGAAATTAGTAAACTACGTAACCGTTATGTGCACGTATCGTTAGCTGATTCCAGTCTTTAACCTAATTTTTCTGACCCACTTCTCACGTCTCTTTTTCACCCTACCAGATTCAATATTACTTAGTAGGCTATACGCTTCTCAAAAAGTGATGTCCCCATGTTTTGGCACTAGGACAAAGGTACATGAGACATGTGACCTTGTAACAATGATCTCAAATGCGTCACCAATGGAAGATATAATAACTCCATTTGGCCATTTGATGAATGTGGCTGACTTTAGCATATTTGTTGTTGACACATGAACAAGACCAGGAGGGGGGTTCTTTTTCCTCAAAATGGGATGAAAACGAGGAATTTGGGTTACCCAAAAAGGAAAAAAGCCGTTCTCGCTTCTGTGGTAGTGGGGGTGTCGGACAGGAGGTGGGAGGATGTCAGACAGAGGTGGAGGGGGAGAAGCATAGAGAAAGAGCGATGAAGTGATTGAAATGAAGGGGTGGGGGACCATGAGGTGATTTAATATAAATTTATGAGACTGGGCGTTTTAAAGACACGTGAATAAATGAAGATTAGTTTCCGATTATAACAAATTATGAGAGCAATTAATTAAGCGGAGCCTCCCGTGAGGAATTGTATCAAGTTTTGGGGGATTCCCAAAAACTGAGTTTATTCTCCAATGTTTCGAACATCCCATTCACATCCCCTTACTATATTCTAATTATCATATTCCCCAAACCCACGTAATGCCCCACCAAATCGAGTTTTAATTGCCTCCACCTCATGCTTGCAGTTTCGTCGGGTCCAATGGTAAAAATCACAACCCTTCGTTTTCTGGGGTAACATCGGTTGGAGAGCATTTATTAATTAGAAGGGGCAAAGGGGGTGGGGACGGGGGAGTCGAGTTGCAAAGAACTTAAAAAGGGCGTGGGCGACGAGGACAACAACATAAAGCAAAGCCAGGGGTTGGACTCATTTTCTTAATATTACTTAAATATAAACTTTTCTTTTTATTTCTAATGATAAAGAATAATAATAAATTTTTAGGCTTTCAAATAGGAATCTTTTCCTTTAATTACAAGTAATATTAAAATGTATTCTGGGAAGAAGAAAGGGGGTCCTTGATTGTGTGCTTTTTTTATTCATAAATTATATGTGAACCTGGACGGAAGCGGCTAACAGTACGTGCACGTAACGGTTACGTAGTTTACTAATTAATACTAACGAAAAGTAGTAAATTTTACTAAAAGTTGACCGTTACTAATTAATACTAACGAAGTCAACGCATATTTAGTAAAAAATGTAGTAAAATTTACTACTTTTCGGTCAACTTTTAGTAAAGTCAACGCAAACTTAGTAAAAAAGTACGGAAATTTTACTACTTTTTCACTGTTCATTCAAGTTCAAGTTTACTACTTTTGCGTTGACTTTACTAAAACATTTCCATTAGTAACGTCAACGCAGAATTAGTAAAAAAAGTAGTAAAATTTACTCCTTTTTTTACCAATTTTGCGTTGACTTTAATAATTTTTTTCGTATTTTAGTAAAGTCAAACTAGTTTTAGTAAAAAAAAGGAGTAAAATTTACTACTTTTTTTACTAATTCTGCGTTGACGTTACTAACGAAAATGTTTTAGTAAATTCAGCGCAAGGTTAGTAAAAAACGTTGTAAATTTTACTCCTTTTTACTGTACGAATTAAGCCGATAATTAGTAACGGTTTACTAATTCTGGTGTTTTTTTTAGTAAAAAACTCTTCCACTTAGTAAATTTTACTAATTTTGAGTTGTTTTTACTAAAAAAAGTAGTAAACTGTTACTAAAAAATGAAGGTGTTTACTAACGAATTTACTAATTTGAACAGTGTTTCCGAACCTATTACGAACCTATTTTTGATGTGAAATTACCGTTTTACCCCCGTTACTAATTAGTGAAATCCGAACCTATTTACGAACCTAATTTCTCCCCTGTAACGGGGGTAAACCGGTAATTTCACATCAAAAATAGGTTCGGAGTTAGGTTTTGAAACACTGTTCAAATTAGTAAATTCGTTAGTAAACACTTTCATTTTTTAGTAACAGTTTACTACTTTTTTTAGTAAAAACAACTCAAAATTAGTAAAATTTACTAAGTCGAAGAGTTTTTTACTAAAAAAAACACCAGAATTAGTAAATCGTTACTAATTATCGGCTTAATTCGTCCAGTAAAAAGTAGTAAAATTTACTACGTTTTTTACTAACCTTGCGCTGACTTTACTAAAACATTTCCGTTAGTAACGTCAACGCAGAATTAGTAAAAAAAGTAGTAAAATTTACTCCTTTTTTTACTAAACTGGTTTGACTTTACTAAAATACGAAAAAAATTAGTAAAGTCAACGCAAAATTTGTAGAAAAAGGAGTAAATTTTACTACTTTTTTTACTAATTCTGCGTTGACATTACTAACGGAAATGTTTTAGTAAAGTCAGCTCAAAAGTAGTAAACTTGAACTGGAATGAACAGTGAAAAAGTAGTAAAATTTCCATACTTTTTTACTAAGTTTGCGTTGACTTTACTAAAAGTTGACCGAAAAGTAATAAATTTTACTACATTTTTTACTAAATATGCGTTGACTTCATTAGTATTAATTAGTAACGGTCAACTTTTAGTAAAATTTACTACTTTTCGTTAGTATTAATTCGTAAACTACGTAACGTTACGTGCACGTACCGTTAGCCGCTTCCGAACTTGGACAGCTCTGTGGCTTCAGGAGAGGAGGAAAAATAACTTGCTTTACTTTTCCTATCGGAGTTTGGAAAGCAGACCCTATTTTTTTCGTGACGTGGGTTTTGAGATACACGATTCATCATTCATTTATATAAAATAATAATATTTTATTACGATTTAAGAAATTATATTCCACAATTATGTCCTTTAAGATATAATATTATTAGTGATCACCTCTGTAAGTACACTTCAAAACACGCATGATCACCGTTACTTTGTTAATATTTTTAAAATAATAAAAGATTTCGACTCGAGAGAAGATTTTCGAAATTTTAAAATTATGTATCTTATTTCACAAATTTTTTCCCCACGTTATGTTAAAACGGTATGAAGCCCAAAGGAGGAGGTGCTTTTCACGTGCTCGGGGTTTAGGGAAGAGACGATGGAGATTAGTTTATTTATGCACTTATGACATGACCCACCACCCCTAGACCCCCTCTAAAATATTCAACTTATATTTGTAGTGCCTCCACATCATTCCTAAATTTCATATTTCAAATATACTTTAACCTTTTCATCTAAATATTCTGTTGGCAAATAATTAAGCCCCGCCAACGAGGAAGATCATTATGAGGAGAATTTAACAGGGGAGGCCGGAGGAATATGCACAGATGAATGGCCCACAGATTTACTCCCTCGCCGACGCCTATCAAATCATGTCTACATTTGACGGGGTTGGGTAAAATCGACAGGGAATTCTCTAAACTCAATCTCACTCTAAAAACATCAAAAGCCGATGTAAGATATTAATATTTTTTAGGTCAAATTATCAAAAATATCCTGAACTTTGGCCCGTTTTCCGATTTAATTAGAACTTTAAATAATATCACTAGCTAGCCTAACGTTTGTCCATTATCTCAAATCTGACCTCCGTCCACCCGACCCTTTGACGGCAACCGACGTGGCTCCGACGTGTCCACTGACGCCGTCCGTCCTCCATTTTCGTCTGACGTTTGCTGAGTTGGCAATGACTTTGTATGCATGTGGAGCCACGTCAAGTCTCGGAATTCCTAAAATCAGATTTCCTCCAAAATCGCCCCCAAATCGAACCCGAATTGCAGAGATGGGCGCTGGAAATCCAGATTTCTTTTCGTTTCTTCTAAAGCAACAACTACCCATCCCCTTTCTACTCTCTCTTCCCTCTGTTCTGCTCCAATGGCGACCACCGTCCCACCAATACTCTCCTAATCCCTCATCCGCAAGACCAAAATGGCGAAGACCCAAACCGCTGCCTTCCCCTGCTACCACGTCTCCTTACTCCCCCGTGGCCTCTCTGCGGCCTGTCGAAGACCCTCTACCGTCAATACCACAACGGTTGCCAACAACGAGCCCTTACCCTCTTCTTCCTCGACTGCGGCGTCGTTTTCCGAGGATGGGGTGAATTGGGTGCCGGTGGTGCCGCTTTGGGCCGATTTTGATGCACCTCTGAATTAGGGTTCGATTTGGGGCTGATTTTGGGAAAATATGATTTTAGGGATTCCGAGACTTGACTTGACTTGACGTGGCTCTATGTGCGTGCGAAGTCATTGCCATCTCAACAAACGTCAGACGAAAACGGAGTACGGACGACGTCAGTGGACACGTCGGTTACCGTCAAAGGATCGGGTGGACGGAGGTCAGATTTAAGATAACGGACAAACGTTAGGCTAGCTGATGATATTATTCAAAGTTCTGGATAAATTGGAAAAACGGGCCAAAGTTCAGGATATTTTTGATAATTTGGCCTATTTTTTTATTATAAATAACATGTGATATATCACATGTAAATTAATTTATTTAAATTTCAGAACGTATTTAGGGTCACGATGTATTAAATAAATTTTTGCCACGATCTTCATATACGTGACTTTTCGACTACCATATTTAAAACATTAAGTATTAAATATATTACTTTAATAGACCTCCGTGTTGGAATTCAGACGACAGCAGTAAAAAAATGACCCTTACGCTTCCCCATGAAAGCACTAATATACTTAAAAGTAGAGCCGTTTTGCAGATGTACGATAGAGATCGATTACGTATATGAACAATGAACAACATGGTCGATTAAGATATGCACATGTATTAATAATGAATTGCCATGTAAGGTTAACAGATGCATATGTATTAACATCGAAATGACATATACGATTAATAGATGCATATTTTTTAACAGTGCAATGACATATATGGACATTGAATACACTTGTCGGAATAGTGAAAAGACTATGCGGATAATATATGCATATGTTTGAACAGCTTACCAACATATCTAAACTGTTGACCAACACCTGTTGTGATATGTAGAAACTCACAGGAGTCTCGAACACATGATTTTAGCCTTTACCAGAGACACTTCATCAACCTCACACAGTCTCCTACCTTTCCATGTTCCATCCCCAGTCCCAATATTATCCACCTCCCACACAACATGCATTCATACCACCGCCCACTTAAAAATACACCAACATCTGTCTCTTGGATCATGGACTTAGGGGTAACACATCTTGTAACCCCCACTACAGATGGCCTTCGAAATCTGTCAGCTTATCAAGGTAACTCCTCTATAGTTGTTGGGAATAGAAATCATGTAGACTTCTCTCGTGTTGGCTATAGATATCTGGCTATTGAATCACGTCCACTTCATCTTCATTATTTACTTCATACCCCTGAGTTACCCTGAAAGCTTATTAATGTTTCCAAACTTTGCTAAGAAAATAATGTGGTCCTTGAATTCCATTGTGATGTTTTTTTTTGTCAAGGACAAGACGACCAATCACACACTACTTCAAGGACAGATGCAATTAGGCCTATCGAACTTCCTTCCAAGTTTTATTTTAAATCCTTCACCTCCTTCGTACACCTTCTCAGATCACTCGACTCCTAGCTCGATTCCATGCCTATAAGACTAGATACACCTCTGTTCAGTGTCTTGATAGCACACAAGTCCTCTGTTATAGACATCACAACATGGCATTCTAGATTAGGCCATCCTAATTTTGATGTCCTATCTCGAGTTTTAGTGTCTTGTAAATACTCAACTAGTCCAACTATGGTGTCATTTTGTCAGTTTTGTGGCTATCACCAAACACCATCATTTACCATTTCCTTTGTCTACCTCTCATGTTGTCGAACCTTTTCAGCTAGTACACATTGACCTATGGGGACCTTCTACTATACATTCTGACACGGATCGATATTTAATGTTATTGATTGACGATGCTACTAGATTTGACTGGATTTATTTTCTTCGTGACAAGCCATAACAGGCTTTACACAATTCCAGTCGATGGTCCAAAACCAGCATAAAGCATCCATCACTATTGCAAGGTCGGATTGGGCCTTAACGACACTGTCTATCACAGGTGAGGAGTGCTAATCATTGAGCCTAAACCCAAATCTTTTATGAACAATCCTGATGGATACATCCTTGGAGAGTACATAAGCCTTAGATTGTATATGAAGTGGTGGACCCCAGACTAAAACCCAAGTGGATGTTTCTTAATCATCACGTTTAACATCAGCCATAAGAAACCATGGAATCGGAAAGAAAAAGACGTTCATCATTCAAGAGGCAGGAGAGGAACAACACCCAAGGTCTAATCGAAAGGACCTCGTTCTTCTGCCTTTTCTAGTTCTCACGTACACGACGCACACACCCACGCCGCAAGATAAGCCAGCCCCACCACATGCCACATTTGGGCAATCTCATCTGTGCCTGGAATGGCCGACTCACTGTGGTGGCGGGTCCTTCAACGCCTGAACCTTAGCCCAGGCAGGCCTGGCCAGGATATCCGAAGCCCAGGTGCTGACACGAGGGCGGGCATCAAATATCTTCTTCACGTGGGTCCCCATGAGGTAGCTGATGGCCGGGAGGTGGTGCAAATCGGCCAGGGTGTAGCAATCGCCGGCCAGGTACTTGGACTGCTCGAGGCGGGCTTCATAGACGTCGAGGACCTTGGCGAGCTTGGCCTCGTTCTCCTCCACGACAATAGTGTCGACAGAAATCCCGAACATGGTCTTGTAGACGAGCTCCCACCGCAGCTTGTATACCACGGGGTCGAACTGGTGAGCCTCAACCTCAACCCAAATAGACAAGATGGCCATCTCCCTCCCCGAGTGGATCAGCTGGATGCCCTGTTAGAGTAGGCGTGCCAGGTGCGAGGTGATCACCCTCGACTCTAAAGATCAATGATTCGACCGAATAAAAAGGAAAAGAGAAAAAATAGGTTTATGAGGATTAAAAGAAGAAACAAAGAAAGAGGGGGGAAGATACAGACCAAAGCGCTTAAGGTCGCCGTCCTCCAAAGCGGGGACCTGACCAAAAGGCTGGAACCAGGAAAATGAAATGCCGGGAGAAGGAAGTAGAGGAGGAAGAAGGGGAGGGGGTAAGGATGGGGTACGTTGAGGGAGAGATATGCGGGGGACTTGTGGGCACGTGATTTCATGTTGACGAGGCAGAACTGGAAGTCGAAGTCCTTCTCGTAGAGGGCGGCGAGGGCCCTCATAGTGGTTGTGGAAATGGGGCTGCTGTGGAGCTTCATCCCTCCTGCCATTAGCTCAACATTAGTGTTTACATGGTAAAACCATTTTAATTTTTTATAAAAATATCCATTCATTAATTCATAAGGTGGTCAGTGGTGTTGCTTTGGTCGGTGGAAGATTGATACAGTAATTCTTACTTAGATCGATTTAAATCACGTATTTATTCCGCAAATTCCACAAGCTGTTGAAGAAGACACATGGTATTTTAGAAAGACTAATTCCTTCGTGTTCCGATCTCTTTCAAATCATCGCGAAATCTTCTTACCACAATTTTAAAATCAGAATCAATTTTAAATAGCTATTTAGTACACTTTGGTTAGGCAGGTTAACCACTCCTTGTTTAATCATGTTTCACCTTTCCTTTATTTATTTATTTATTTATTTCGCTTATAAAGGAAGAGAACTTGAATAATACTCAGTCCAACCTGAAACACGAGGCTTTCCCTGTTATTGACGTTATGAGATCCACGTTTCACTATTACGTGCTTATCGAGATTCGTGTTAAGATTCTGGTAAAGTTAATTACTAATATCAAAAAAATATATATAAAAAATGAAAGAAACAATATAATTGTTAAAATTAATCGGTTTGTTTAACATTTTATAATTGCACTCCATATACGGTAACCAAAAGCGTCACGACATAATCAAATGGAGTGACACTGAGTGAATCTAATCGTCAAGTAGACATACCACTAAGTATAATACTATAATTAATATTGCCAATTGTTCTATTAAATCATTATATTTGATAATATCTTACTTTTGAATTTTTTGTGTACGTCTATCCTTGTGATCATCTTGTTGAGTAATAATTTTCATAATATTTTGGAAAAAATAAAATTATTTTAAAAATAATCCTGTGAAAGGAGTCACAAAACAAAAGCTAAAGCTAACCATAATATAGATCCTAGACTACATGATACCAAGTCCCTCCGGCCTTAGTTATATCCGCCGACTATGACAGGTTAGTAGTGTATCCTAGTCACTTTGTTATACCGAGCTACATACATTAGTATTGTTTGGATGACCCAAAGCCTAATAATTAAGCTAATCATGTCGAAATAAAGACCTCCTCAAAAGTTTGTTGCTCAAGAGTTTGCGCCTACCGACTCTTCTCCTAAACCCCAAATGAAGATGCTAAGCAATGTCCTGTGAGGGTTGAGTTTCCAGCATCTCCCTGGGGAGTTGTTAGTGTTGTTTCTGATACTTTTCCCTCATCCCCTTGCACCGGGGAGCGCGCAGGCCTAAAGCTATTTGAGTCCCTCTCATGAGGGATCAGGGATCGGGAATTCCCAGCCATCTGTTACAAGGACCCAAAGCCAACAATGTCTAGCATCCTCTGGGCTAGTCCATACAACAATGACGTGCAATATCTAAGCTCTTGCAATCTCGTATGCTAACATTGCAACTGTTCTCGCTCTCCGCCATTGCTCCCCTTCTCGCAATTTATTCCCCACTATCCAGATATGTTATGGCATACCACTGATGCACTTCAGGATCCTAGATGCCCTTCCGATACCCAGGGTGTTTTATAGGATGGTAGCATGTTGAAGGATGTAAAACCAAGTCCCACATCGAAAACCTAGACAAGATAGATAGAGAGTAATGAATAAAGCTGGCTGGGAATTCCCTATCCCTGGACAGAAAATAGAGAGTCCAGGAGTTGAAGTCGTAGACTTGAGTATCTAAGAAAACCCGCAAGAAGTCTACGAGCTTAAGGTCTAAAGACGGAAGTCTAGCAACGCCTACAAGCAAGTCTACGAGCGAAGCATTCGCTGAGTCAATCCTACTTCGATCATAGAGCTTTGAATGGACCCCTTGGAAGTCACTTCGTTAACATATATGCAATGTTATCTTCACTCTTTACCTTAACCATGTCAATAATCCCATCGAGCACCTTCTCGCGAGCAAAGATATTCTCGAGCTCAATGTGTTTCGTCCTTGCATGAAAAATGGGATTTCACACCAGCTTGATCGCACTCAAGTTGTTTCCATTGAAGGAAACCAGCTGACCAATATAACGGTGAAGATCCTCAAAGAGTCTATGACGCCAAAGTGCATACTTGATGTTAAATTATATCATATAAACCAAGCCTCACCTAACAGCTTAAACTTTTAGGTCAAACGATAAGGTTCCTACACTTGAACAGCATGAGTCGATGACTTGTACTCTGCTTCAGTTGTTGACAGTAATAAAATCCCCTCAAGGTTTGATTTAGAGGCGAGCATATCGATTTCGAAGAGTAGCGACCAATAACTCAGTAGAAAATGAGACCTTGATTAGAGTAGTGAAATTATTAATAGGAAGCGGGGAGGTAAACTATTTGAGTGCATGTCAAGTAGAGCATTTAAAAAAAATATTTGGAAGCAGTACATCGCTTGAATGATCAATTCGAGAGCATAGTGTTTGAACACATTTCTCGAGATCAAAATCAAGAAACTAATGCACCGGCACAATATGCGTTGGGAGTAAATAAAGAGACAAGTGCATGGCAAAATACAGAGGCCAGTGAGGCACAGTCTGTTTTGGTTATGCGAATGAGCGAAGAAGTCATAGAAGTCAAGAAAGAGGAAATAGAGGTTAATAAGTTAAGCATTATGAAGGCAAAACAAGACTAGACACAACCTATAGTCGAGTTCCTGGAGAACCCAATTTACGTGGCCGATGTAAAGACTATAATGACATCTCGATTCTATTCATTAATAGAAGGGATTCTGTTTGGTAAAATTACTGATGGAATTTATTAAAATGTGTTGATCTAGATGAGGCAATAAGAATAATGCTTGAAACCCATGAAGGGATGTGTGGTCTACACCAGTCTAGAATTAAAATATGTTGGACCATTAGAAGATACGGATTTTTTTGGTCCTCCATGATGAAGGATTGTATCGAGATGGTTAAGGGATGCCAACAATGTCAGAGACACAACCCTATCACTTGAGCACCGGCAATCGAGTTGAATGTCGTGATAAAACCATGGCCTTTCCGTTGAGGAATGGATATAATTGGGAGATAAAACCAAAGTCGTGCAAAAGAGATGGCCATAACTTGGTGATGGTCGGCAACTTTACTAAATGGATATAAGTGAATTCTTTCAAAGAAATGGAACAGAAAGATGTAATAGATTTTATCAAAGAGCATATAGTTTTCAAATTTGAAATTCCTCAAAATATAGTTACAGATAATGCGATTGTTTTTAATGGGCGCATGACGAGAGAATTTACCGAAGAATTTGATTTTTCAATCATAAATTCATCTCCTCATTTTTCAATCATAAATTCATCTCCTCATTATGCCCAACCAAATGGGCAAGTGAATTCTATGAATAAATTGATAAAAAACAATATAAGAAAAATGATTGAAAGGAATCCCCGAGTGTGACATAAATTATTAATGGAAATGCTTTGGGCACTTCGAGTGACAAAAAGAGAAAATACAGATGAAACGTCTTATTCGTTGGTATATGGCTTCAACGTAATGGTTGTAACGAAAATAATGCTAGTCTCTGCGAGCTGTTCAGCATCAAAGAGGAGGTATAGACTATGACGAAAGTATGAATGCAGAACTCGAAATGATAGAAAAAATGCGCTTGAGCATTAAATCTGATAGAAGTGCAAAAGAAGAAAATCACGAAAAGCTACAATAAAAAGGTTCGCATAGAGAAATTCGTGGAAGGAAACTTAGTTTGGAAAATGGTTCTACCCAAAGAAGATATTTTAGGAAAGTTGTCTCATAATAGGGAAGGTCCATATCTAGTGGATGAAATATAACCAAAAAATACGTATTGCCTGACGTCTCTTAACGGAAAGAGAGAAGAATTAAAGAGTAATGGTAAATACTTAAAGAATATTACTCAGCCATATGGGAAAACATATAAAAATCAGTTGCAAAAACAATGTCCCCTAATATTGGAGGAAATAAAGAGTTTAGTGTCAAGTAAAAAGGACTGGATACAAGGTCGAGCTCGATGAATGTTCCAATACCACTCGAAATAACCTAATAAGATCTCTATGAGTACCTTCTTTCAGTTTAAGACGATATTTGTAGATTTCGAACTTGTTAAGTTCATACCGTAAGTCCTTTGTCTCAATTTGACATTCTTCATGAGTAGTCTTTAGAGTGAGTAGAGTAATCTCGAGTTCAGACAACTTATGTCGAGCCGATCTCAGCTTCTTCTGAATTGCCTCAAGTTCAACCTCGAAAATCAAAATTTGTTCTTGAAGTTGCACCTTTCGATCCTCAGCTTAGTTCAATTCATTGAATTCTCGAATAGGTGTTCATCTCGTGAAGCACCTCGCAGCCGGCCTCAAGTCCTTTCTGTAGTGTTTTCCTTTCACGTCGTCTCTGTAAGTGTTGACCTGTAATTTTATACTGTTTGATTCAATTCCAGTATTGTATTTACCTTTCAACTTGCCTTCATTTACTTTATGCCCAATTCGAGAAATCTTTAAACCTGTGCAACAGGCTCCATGAAGGATGGTAGGCGAAGTAAGCAAGCTTGTGTATGAAGAAGTAAGAAAACTTTTTCAAGTCCGCTATATCAGGACATTTAGATACACATAATGGATCTCGAGCATCGTTCCTGTAATAAAGAAAAATGGTAAGATTCGAGTATACATAGATTTTCAAGATCTAAATAAAGCAACTCCAAAAGATGAATATCCGTTGCCAATAGCTGGTGAATTAATTGACAAGATGACAGGAAATGTCATTATGTCATTTATTGATGGCTACTCGTTATATAATCAAATCTTCAATCGCCGAAGAGGATGTTTACAAAGCAGCTTTCCAATGACAAAGAATGATTCACATGTCAAAGATCTCCGACCTGCATTCTTCCTGAAAACACACCAGCAACTCGAGTTGATTTGCAGACTTCTCGATATCAGGCAGTAGGTTCACAGGTAGGCGTACCCTCTCTGACAAAAAAAGTTGAAGGATCGCCAAAAAGGTACCACCATCAACTGTACGAAGCCAAGTTGTCTTGTATAGAGCTCAAGATTATATACATCGAACACAAACCCATTCTTGTCTGTCGTCATTAAGTCTCGAGCAATACTGAATCCTAGTAACAATTTGGGTAAGCATCTCGACGTTATTTCTGGAGAGAAAGAACATTAGGAAATGGCCTCCAGACTCTCTTTTGAGCTCGACCCATGTTGAGGATATTCTTGACGCTCTCTAGAGCCCAGGTTTTAGGATTGGAGTAAGTCGAGATGATATGATCTCCATAACAAGAAATGGAGTATTCTTGACGCTCTCCATATTCATGAGTATCTACTTCATACGGCATCAGAAAAGGAGTCCAGACGTGACACCATAGGTTAAGCCAAACTGGATGCTGGCTTTGATAGGAATAGCCCTTTGTCAAACTGACTTGCATAATTGAGAGTTTAATATAAGAGACATAGCAAAAAAAGTCTCAAAGCGACTGGCTCCGAAGCTCTGACTAGGGAGTTGGCTGATTATAGAAGCGGTGCTCTATCAGATATGTGATCTGCTGTACACATTCCCAGTTCTGAGATAAGTTATCTTATGTATATGTGACAAAAAGATTTATATTGGTTTGGCAAACAAATGCCTACGTCCACTCCCCAGCGCTCACCCCAATTAGGGCGTATTCACTATTTGATGATCAAGGGACTTTACAGATGCACACTTTTATCAGAAATCCGACTAACAACCCGCACGTACACACGTGACTAACTCAACCCGCACATAGCCCAATGTGACTAACTCCTGCTCCTCACTGAGCCCGTGGCTTGACGGCTACCACTTGCCAACGTGGCTTGACGGCTACCACCTGCCAACGTGGCTTCACGGCTACCACCTGCCAACGTGGTTTATCGGGTACCACATGCCTATGCACACAACTTGTGTGACTAACAACCTGCACAAATAAAATAGAACAACTACCACACGAATAGTCTACAGTTACAGAAGACGCTCTCTCTCAGAGGTGATCGGTTCGATGAATGAACAATGGATGCTCTAAGCTGTTGCAGCAGTGAAGGGACAAAGATTTCTGGTAAGCTTTCAGGTAGAACAATAAGTTGGAAATGTTGCTTCACTCTTGCATTTAAGCTTGTCCGTCGAAAGGAGATTCTCAATCAATCACCAATGGCTAGTTGATCCACTTGCCATTTTCTTCATGATTAGATTTTGTGGGAAAACTTCCAAGAACACAAAACATTATCCTTAGTCATATCAGATAATAATAAACCAGATAAATCACCCAATAAGAGATAATGTATTACGCTCAGAAACTGTTTTCTACGACAGCAGAATCATCACTTTTCCTCATTTGAATTTGGCATCAGGATTGATTTGTTTCCATAATATGAAAACATTCCCATTGTAAAATATTCTCACCATATAAGGGAGATTTCAACCTGATTAGGTCGTGGACAAATTCCATAATCATAGGATCACGTAAGTTTAGGAAATAAATCTTTCCAAAAACAACTCAAGTAAAGATCTTGATAAACAAGTTAATTCCAAGGGTGAGCCTAGACAAGATTCCAGAGTTAATTCATTAAGAATTAACTATAGGACGAATGAGATAATTATCTCACGTGCTCGCATAATGAACAATCTCCAATAAGGAAATCGTCATTCGTAGAAGTGTCATTCTGTAACCGTAGTAAGTACTCAAGCAAGGAGAGTTATAGCAACTGTGACATAGATGCTCTTCTCTACAATAGAGATAATGGACTCGATAATGGATCTTCTTCTCGGAACACCATTTGTGATGGCTAGATCATGTCCTCCATTGAAGTACTCCACGTAACTCTTTTACGTATTGCTCATATAACAAAGACAAGTTTCTACGCTCGAAGACCTGCACTTTTGTACACTCAAATAGCACATTAGTAATACATAACCTTTGTCATCATTAAAACCAGATTATATCAACAATCTCTCCCTTTTTGATGTCAAAACCATGCACATCGGGAGAATAATAACTAAAGAGTTAAACGGTCTTACAGACTTCTTTGTTGCGAGATGGTCGACGCATAAGTTACTTTCTAAAGTAACTCCCCCTGAATCTAAGCGGATTAATTTTCATCGAAATTATTACTAGTTTAGATATGAACTTTCATTTTGATATTAGTTAATGTTCATTAACTTAATCGCTCAGAGCATTGGTATGATTTAATAAAACAATGCTAATGATTGCAAGAACATGCATTATGAACAAAAGTACCGTTCTGTTATTGCTCCCCCTGAGCAGGTGAGTGACATCTGTTCATAGAAGTTCATAGAAGACGATTCTATAGAATGTCACACAGAAGTGGTATTCTACATAGATTTTGAGTAACTCCCCTAAATTTAAGAAGTTAATTTCACTCTAAATTCTGCTAAATCCCAAGATAGTTTCACAGAGATATAACTATGTAAAAATGATCTCATCCAGAAATATCGTTCTATCGAGAATTCTCAATCAAAAAATAATTCTGCTGTGAGCTGCAATAAACTGAAGAAATCTCCTCAGTGTCTTCATGACCATTATGCACGGACATACAAAAACACACGAGAAACACAAACAAAACCTGTCGTAAGTCTAAAAATATTCTCCAGATACATGTCTTCAGGTTGTTTACGTATTCACAGAAGTTGCGCACAGTAAATAGCTGTTGCAATATATTCTGCCATTGCTGTAGATAGTGCAACAGAAGCTTGCTTCTTTGAGTGCCAAGATATGAGCATATCTCCAAGTAATTGGCAGGTTCGAGATGTACTCTTCCGATCGATTTTCAAGCAAAGTCTGCGCCGGAGTACCCTACAAGATCAAATAATGATCTCTTGAAATACCAATGCCCTAGATTTGTTGTCCCAGAAAAATATCGGAATATCCTCTTAATATGGGTAAACTGTGATTCCTTTGGTGCCGGTTAATATCTAGCACAAAGGTAGTCGTTGAAAGGAAGATCAGGTATGGAGGCATTAAGGTACAATAAGGACCCAATCGTGCTCCTGTAGAGGCTGGGATCTGCATAGCAATGATTCAATCTAAATAGCTTCATCATCGTTATCTGGTTCCCTTTTAGACAAGAACGCAAAATGCTCACAGAAGATATTCACAGAATGTCGCGCCTGTATCCCTTTCTGTATATCCCCGATGACTTGCTCCTTGGGGTGACCTTTCTTGTACAGGGTGGGCATCCTGTCCAAGATAGCATCCTCAGAAGGCTAATTCTCTCGAACCATGTCTGAGTTTGCATAATCTTGTCTAACTCTAGACAAGTTTTTTGTTGAAACATCAGTAGAAGCATAAGAGCTCTTAATCTGTTCTACAGCAGTAGTAAGCTATGAAGTAGCATTGTCATTTATGACAGCTCCTTTTGTGTTACTAGTCTTAATGCACAGATTCTGTGTACTTTGATCTCCCACATGTAAACCTGGAACTATACTAAAAAATACCTTGAGTGATCATACACGATTGCCAGAACATAAAATCTATTACCAAGACAATGGGTTCTTGCAGGACCAAACTGATCCAAATGTAGAAAGTCTAGGATTTTTATTATGGAAATATAACATTTGCTCTTAGAAGAGACTTTGGTTGTTTTTCCAAAGAACATGTTTCCCATAAGCGGTTCTCTACAAAAGAGAGCTGCGGTAAATTTCTTACCAGCTCTTTTTTGACAATCTTAAACAATAATTGGAAATTGATATGTCCCAATTTCCTATGCCAAATAGTAGTTTCATCCTTGTAGGAAACAAGGCATTCCTCTATAGACATAATATTGTCATGAGTGATCATGTAGATGTTCTTTCTGCGTTCAACAACGAAACAGACTTTGCCGTTTGTGGAACCGGAACAACCTTCTACATTAGAGATTATTTGATAACCCTTATCACAGAGTTGGTTCACACTTAATAAACAATGTTTCATTCCTACAACAAGCAAAACATCGTCTATTTGCATTGTTTGTGAACTACCAATAGTTCCAATGCCATTGATATGGCCTTCACTATCATCGCCAAATGTCACAGAACCACCGTTCTGTAACTTCAAGCTTGAAAACTTAAAAGGATCCCCGGTCATGTGGTGTGAGCATCCACTGTCCAAGTATCATTCATCCTTCCCGTACTTAGCTTTCAAGCATACCTACGATTAAGGACAAGTTAAGTTATAATAGGAACCCACTTTAAGCCAGTTCCATAAGATTGTGACTTGTTCCTAGAAAGAATCGCATTGGATATGCTTATAGGCTTCTTGATCTGAGATTGTCCGATCGTATGTCCAAGCATCCCACAATAATGACATGATTTAACCTTTTTTGTCAATCTGACAGAGTTTTTAATCCTTGTCTTGTTACGCTTTTGCTCAGAAGTATAACATTGTGAAGTTACATATTTCTATTTCTGCGCAATTATGGGACTGGCCATAGAACATGATTTCTTTGTCATATAGCATACCATATATGAACATTCAGATTTGTTTCTGTGACATTCATGATACTGGATTTCGTGTAATAAACCTTTGTTAGCCTCATTAAATGTAGAAACCACTTTGTTACGAATAAGTAGCTCGTCCCACCTCAGGATGAGGTTATCTGATCAGAGGAGGTGCTTCTGTGCTGAAGAACTTAGCTTCCTTTACGAAGGCAGCCTTTTCTCTTTGCAGAGAAGTGAGTTGTGACAGCAGAACATTGTTCTGCCTTTTTATTTAGTGATATTTCGAGGATACCCTTTGAAACTTGTTTAGGAACTTAGTAAGAGATTCCTCAAGTTCATTTGGTGGTTACTCAGACAAAGATTTCGATAATTTCTCTTCATATATGTCAGATTCTGACACAGAATTAGCCCTAAAGCAGAGGTTTTCCTCCTGCTCCTCCTCGAGCTCACATTCGTCGTCCTCCTCATCACTCCAAGCTAGTAAGGCTATCTTTCTTTTGTAGGAAGACTTACGTTTCCCATTTGGCAGAGGACAATCGTGCCTCAACTGTCCCGGTTTCTTACACCCGTAGCATATCAGGCCCTTTTTATCTTCTAGATCAGAAGACTTGGGTTTGTTGCTTCGTTCGAAGCTTTTCTTGTAGAGAAGCTTTAATAACCTCTTTGTAAGTAAAGAGATCTCCTCATCTGTATCTGCTTCTCTGTCACCCAAATCATCGTTTGCAAATGGAGATGCCTTAAACGGTATAGATTTGGTCTTCCAAATCCTAGATTACCGCTTCCTTTCCTCATATGAAAGTAGAGAACCAATAAACTGATCCAACGAAAGAGTCGTTAGATCTTTAGCTTCCTCAATCGCAGTCTTCTTAGATTCCCAAGTAATAGGCAGTGATCTAAGGACCTACCTCACCAATTCAGCTTTAGTGAAAGTTTTCCCAAGAAGGGCTAAACTGTTGATGATCGTATTGAGTCTATCATACATTTCTGATATCGACTCATCAGAATTCATCTCGAAGGCTGCATACTGCTGAACCAAGAGATTGACCCTCGTTTCTTTTACTTTACTTGTCCCTTCATGGGTAAAGACAAGTCAATCCCAAATCTCTTTTGTCGTGGTACAGGCTGAGATTTACTTCTACTCCATAGAAGATAGAGCACAATGTAGAAAATTGACAGCCATATCATTTAGCTTAATGATTTCAATTTCAACATCGAAAAACTGAATCGAGCTACTAGAGTTAATTGTCAGATCTTGTCATGAAGCAGAGGTCCATTTATGATGATCCCTAAACACCTCGATTAACGGGATGCTATCCAGAACTCCATTTTGTTGCGCCAGCTAGAGAAGTTATGTCCATCAAATAATGGTGGATTGTTACTGTTGAGTCCAACATCGTGCGTGTACCCCATTTGCATCCTATCGAATCTCACAACAAGCGGTTAAGCCTTTATCATTGAGCCTGTTCTGATAACAGTTGTTGTATAGGATTGCACTAAGAAGGGGTGTTGAATTAGTGCCTTAAGAGTTTTGACACTTTTTGGATTGTATCTAATTATAGAAGCGGCGCTTTGTCAGATTACAGAAAATCGATCTCTTGTACAGATTCCCAGTTCTGAGATAAGTTATATTATATGTATGTGACATAAAGATTTATAATGGTGCGACAAACAATGCCTACATCTACTCTCCTAACGCTCACCCCAATTAGGGTGTATTCACTATATGATGATCAACGGACTTTACAGATACACACTTCGATCAGAAATGTGACTAACAACTTACACGTACACACGCGACTAACTCAACCCGCACGTAACCCAATGTGACTAACTCCGGCTCCTCACTGAGCCCGTGGCTTGACGGCTACCACCTGCCCTCGTGGCTTGACAACTACCACCTACCAACGTGGTTTAACGGCTACCACCTGCTAACTTGGCTTTATGGCTACCACCTGCCTTTGCACACAACCTCTGTGACTAACAACCTGCACAAACAGAACAGAACAATTACAACACGAATAGTCTGCAGTTACAGAAGACGCTCCCTCTCAGAGGTGATCGGCTCGGTGAATGAACAATGAATGCTCTAAGCTTTTGCAATAGTGAAGGGACAAAGATTTCTGGTAAGCTTTTTGGTAGAACGACAAGTTGGAAATGTGGCTTCACTCTTGCATTTAAGCTTGTCCGAAGAAAGGAGTTTCTCAATCAATCACCAACGGCTAGTTGATACACTTGCCATTTTCTCCATGATTCGATCCTGAGGGAAAACTTCCAAGAACACAAAATATTATCCTTAGTAATATCAGATAATAGTAAACTAGATAAATCACCCAATAAGAGATAATGTATTCTGCTCAGAAATTTGTTTCTGCGACAGTAGAATCAACACTTTTCCTTATATGAATTTGGCATCGGGATTGATTTGTTTCCATAATATGAAAACATTCCCATTGTAAAATATTCTCACCATATAAGGGTGATTTCAACCTGATTAGATAATGGCCAAATTCCGTAATCATAGGATCAAGTAAGTTTAGAAAATAAATCTTTTCCAAAATAACTCAGGGAAAGAACATGATAAACAAGTTAATTCCAAGGGTAAACCTAGACAAGATTCCAGAGTTAATTCAGTAAGAATTAACAATATGACATATGAGATAATTATCAATGGAGAAGAAGTTGAGTGGTTAACAAATCAATAGAGAAGAAGTTGAGAGACAAATTCTAGATCACGAAGTCGAGAGGATTCTACTCGCGACTCGGGCTCTACGTCAACCCGGGAAGGAAGAAGCTGAGAGAACATGATCAGGCATTCGAGTTGAGACGACCCTTCAAGAAATCAAAGTCCGATGACCCCATCATGACACATGGGAGCAGTTCTCCTGATTTAACCACTAAGCCATCAATTGTTCACCCACGATCTCTTGGCAGTTGATAGGAAACTATTATGAATAGGACCCTCATGCTACGATAGAAAACATGGACATTAACTCTCCGCTGTGACACTTTTTGTCCTACGTCTTTCCCATCTTTCTACGACTTTCTTGTACTCAATCTGTGTGACTAACAACCAGCACAATCAGAATAGAACAGCTATAGCACGAATAGTCTGCAGCTACAAAAGACTCTCTCTCAGAGGTGATATGCTCAGTGAATGCATGACGGACTCTCTCAGGTTTTGCAACGATGAAGGCTCAAATATTTCTAGTAAGCTCAAAAGTAGAATGACGAATTAGAGTTATGTCTTCGCTCTTGCTTATATGCTTGTCCATAGAAGAAACTTCCTAATCAATCATAACGACTAGTTGATATCTTGTTATTTTCTCCATGATTCGATTATGTAGGATAGCTTCCAATAACATAAATATTATCCATAAGACACTAGATAAATAAATAAGACTTCAAATCAAGGATAATATATTTCACACAGAGGCTATTTTCTACAACAGCAGAACCGGCACTTTTCCGTATGTTGAATTAGCATTGGGATTGATTCGTTTTCTTTATATGAAAAAACATTCCCATATATAAAATATTCTCACCATACAAGGGAGTTTTCAACCAGATTAGGTCGTGGCCAAATTTCATAATCATAGATTCACTTAAGTTTAGGAAATCTATCTCATGATGTCTTTCAAAACCAACTTAAAGAATGATATTGACAAAAAAGTCCAATCAAATAGCGAATCTAGATTTAATTCCTAAGTTAATTCAATAAAAATTAACTTTAAGTCGCATGAGATCATTATTATCTCATGTGCTCGCATATAGGACAACTTCCAAGGAGGAAATCATCATTTATAGAAGTGCCATTTTGTAACCGTTGTAAGTCCTCTAATAAGGAGAGTTATTGCGTTTGTGATACAAAGGCTTTTCTCTACAATAGAGATAGTGGACTCGATAATAGATCTTGTCCTCATAACATCATTTCTAATGGCTAGCTCGTTTCCTCTGTTGAAGCCCTCCACATAAATCTTTCACATATTACGCAGATAACAGGGACCAGCTTCTGCAATGGAAGACATGTTTTTCTGTACGCTTAAATAACACAATAACAATGCATAACCTTTGTCATAATCAGAACCAAATTATAATAACATATCCAATCTCATTAATGGACACCACCGTCAATAATAAAATTGGTTTGTTAGATGTCAGAGTAGATAGAGGTTTCTACTAACGTTCCAATCACACACTAACGTTTTACGAACTAATCACGCCATCGTCTTATGGTAAAAGTAGTTACTTTTTACTTTTTTAGCAATGATTTCAATTAAAAAGGCTTGAGTATATTTTCTTAAAGACTAATCTGAGTTTTCTTATGTCACTTACTTGAGGATTTTTGGGAGCATCGCGTTCAAGCACCTATTGGAATAATAGTGGTCGAACCTTGTGGATAGAAGCAAGAGGTTTGTGTTCATCGGCTATGACGACAAATTGAACGAGTATATGCTCTACATTCCGGTCATCAGAAGATTAATGTGATTCGTGATGTGGAGTCTGATGAACGAGTTTATTGTAATTTGAAGACACGAGAACACGTTATCGACAAATGTTTCACTATCTTTAACGAAAAAAATTCAAGAGAAGAACTTTCTCGATCCACCACTCCTTCGACAGTTCCAATAACATCCCCAGGTATTCGTCGTGGATCGAAAGTTTTACAAGAGATTGAGGAGCATGAGAACGATCTAACATCTTTGTGAGAACACAAAGGTAATTATGACATCTCAATGTTATTTGGTTGACATGGAGCCTTGGCTTGAAGAAACAAATAAGGAGAAGAAATAGAATTAAATAATGGATGAAGAGATTTGAGCAATTAAAATGATGCAGAACAACCAGTAAAGTAAACTTGAACTTAAACAAATTAGGAACGAACCCGAACAAGGTCTGGAAAGAACAACCTCGAACCCGGATACAGTGATGGCACCACCGTAAACGAAAGGTTGCAAACACTCTCAACTCACCACACTTAGATTCGAGGCTAAATGTTACAAAGAATAGCTAGAACAACTTAAGTTTGAACTTCCTAAAAGGTTTGCCTTTTTCCCATTGCATAGAATACTTAAAAAGAAATCTTCAGGACCTCAGATGAAATACACTAAAGGCACTCCCAACTAAACCCTTATTCAGTGTTCCACTACACTACTCAACGAACTTCCTAAATGCTCCATTTAAGTCTTTAAGGGTAACTAACTTCATAAATGCTCCATTTAAGTCTTCAAGAGTTCAAATTCATTATTTCATGGGCTAACCCTTATGTAGGGGCTTCACTTCTCCAAAAGTGCTTAGAAACTTGCCCGCGTTGTTCACTCCAACATGTTATAAGCCATAATGTTGTCCAAACTCTCGAAAAAGCTTCATCAACCGGGTTGTGTTGCACAACATTCTCCCTTTGTTGGAAAAGATTTGTCCTCAAATCTAATGGGTCTTCATCATCCGCGTATGGTGCCTGGTCTTGAACATTGAAAGTTGCGGAAACCCGGTAGTCACCTAGGAGGTCGATCTTGTAAGTGTTATTGTTGATCTGTTCCACCACGCGGAAAGGTTCATCCACTCGAGGCATGAGCTTTTTTTTTTCGACGTGGAGAAAACCTTTCCTTGCGAAGGTGAATCAACACCAGATCACCGGGTTTGGAGATCCGTTCCTTACGACCCTGGTTCGCCTTCTTCATATATCTTTCATTTTGCTTCTCAATATTTGCTCGAATCTGCTTGTGGAGTTTCAACATTGCCTTAGCTCATTTGACAGCATCCGTGTTCATGGTGTCCTTTCTTGGCATCGGTAAAAGTTCAATAGACACTTGCAGATTAATACCATAAACTACCTCAAAGGGAGATGCTTTCGTAATGTCGTGAGGAGCTCGGTTGTAGGCAAATTCTGCATGAGCAAGCTTGATGTCTCAATCCTTCTTATTTTTTGACATTATAGTCCTAAGGATGATTCCCATTGTTCGACTAACTACCTCTGTTTGGTCATCCGTCTGAGGGTGACAAGTGGTGCTAAAGAGTAGTTTCGTCTCGAACTTGTGCCAAAATGTCTTCCAAAAGTAATCCAGAAACTTTTAAATTAAAATTTTGGGAGTTATGCTGTCCTAAATTTTAGGAATATGATTTGACTAGAATGAGTACAATTTTTGTATTATAAGTATTGGTTGTATAAAACAAAAGTGTGATCTATTTCCCAAATTTTCGAGTTTCTTCTTCCTATATTTGTGTGTTTTGTGAGAAAAGCCCGTGACGTTTCCAACATAATCCTCCTAGTAGCCTCTCGGTCGAGTCTTCTAGACTTCTTTAATGACATACACATGGGTAAGAAGGGTCCTCATTGTATGATAATAATGGGAGGAATTAAAAATAACCTGTTTAAATTTATATTTATTTAAAAGAAAGAACTAAATTGATTTAAAATGTATGAGTTACTGTTCGAGCATTTCTTTTCAGGTGCGACAATTCTCGTCTTACATTAGATCATTATGAAACACCTGCGGAATAGGATGTCAAATTTTCTTAAGTTAATCCCCTTGTTAAGATCGAAGTTATGCACGGACTGACTTATCACATTTGTAGTTACGATATATGGACAATAACACTCGGACTTGCCCACAACATTTAAATTAATATGTCAGTCATTGTCCTCAACCCCAATGCCGGGGTCAAGGCTGAAATCCTGTGTTCGATACTTCCGTGAGTTCGGACATAGTGTAAAAGCAGATAGACATGTCTGAATAGTAAAACGACATATAGAAAAAAACGCACACAAGTCTAAACAAATCGCCGACATGTCTAAACAGTTGTCATTGTCAACGGTTTTGGGCGATTACATGCCCGAACACACGAGAGTCTCAGACACTGGATTTTAACAACGACATAAATGGTTGGAAAGCCAATGTAGCGACACAAAACACCTACATCATTGTTCTAAAAAGCTGTTTCATTCTGAATTCTCAGGTAGCAATCATAAAGCCAGATTATTGCTCATTGGGGGAAGTCGCAGTCTCTGCGCATGATTATATCTGCAGCTTCTAGGCACTGCATGCAATCATCTAGGCCTAATTATCAAAAACATCATGTAGTTTTTGCGTTTTTCCGGATCCATCCTATTCTTTGAAATGCTTCGAAACCATACTCATACTTAAGACGTTATCACCAATCTATCATCTGTTACCTCTCCTTGTAATGCCATCTGACGTGGCCTCCAACGTGGCTGGTACGGCGTTAAAAAATCACCCTCAATAACTATGTCCCTAATTTCGCCCTATTTATGTAAAATCATAATTTCACCCCAATTTCTCACCCCCAAATATATAAATCCCTAATTTCGCTCCCAATTCCTTACCCACGATTTTTCACCCCCCAAATTCCTAAGTCTCCCGCCATCCCGTCAAAACCCCAGACCCACGACCACCACTCAAGAAGCCCCATTCTGCCGCCTTCACCACTGGTCGTCTCTCCAACTTGCTTCCCGTTGTCATCATCGGGCTAGGATGAAGATCGAGCCCCACTTTGCTTCCTTGTCGTCTTCAGCACTTGGGTACGCCGAAACAATAGAGGAAGAGTCCAAGTCGTTGCCTTCAGAATCTTAAATCGAAAATTTAAGCTTCTTCAATCGAACCCCCTTGTGGTTCCCCGTCGTCTTCAGCATGTGGGTTCATCCAAACTTAAAACAGAGGACTCTTACTTCGTTCACCTTGAGGATCTCAGTGCTGAGGCAAGTTTTTTTCTTGGTTTCTCTCTACATTTTGTTAATATAACTCAGTCTAACTTGGTATTGTTGATCCATTAGGTTTAGATGGATGTACAAGGGGTGATTTGATTTTCATGTAGGAGGTAAACCTAGTTTGAGTGGATGAGTTACGTATTTGTGGGGGAAAATTAGCAAAGTTCAAAGGCATAGATGGTGATAAAATTGGATATTTTACAATTCTGAACTTGGCTAGAAGGGCTGGTTATGAAGCAAGTAGGATGTGGTTCGCTAAGCCTAGGAAAAGCTTAGGTAAAGAGCTGACAGAAATATTGACTGATAGCCAAGTTAGTGAGATGGTTTCTATGTTGCTTGAAGCTAAATCTATTCATGTATACATTGAGGGTGATGAGAGGAACACGAATGATTTGAAGGAGGAGGAGCAGTAGGTTGAGGTAGAGGATGAGTCCGTTCAAAATGTGGTGCCTGAGTTAGTGGAAAGGGATGTGGATGGGGAAAGTGAAGTTAATTCAGACTATGTTGGGTCTGAGGATGATGTAGAGGATGGGGATATGCATGAGGAACATGGACATATTGTAGCTAGTGGTATAAAATCAAGAATGTATGATCCCAATTGTGATCATAGAAGCTTAGTGTTCGATATTGGTTTGAGTTTTGACAACTTAGAGCAATTTAAGCAAGTTATCCAGGATTGTCATTTTTAAGGGTGTTGATGGTAATGGGTTAGAGCTGATAGTAAAAGAATTGAGGTCGCCTGTGGTGAGGGCCCTGACGGGTGTATGCTAAATGGCTACAACGGGAAAGTACTGTAGTTGTGAAGTCTTGTAACTTGGAACATAAATGCACAAGATTTCTGAAAAATCTTCAAGCCAGTGTAACATGGTTGGCGCGTAAATTCATCAAGACTAATCGACCTCTTGACTCAATGAAAGCAAGAAATGTCATGGTCGACTTGATGGAAAAGTATTCTCTTCAGGTTAATAAACTCCAAGTTTACCATGCTAAGTGGCATACTCAAAAGATATTGAATGGTACAATTGAAGAGCATTACAAGAAGATTAGGAGTTACATTTCTTTTCCCAGTAAGATGTGTCTAGAAAGCACTTTCAAGATTGAGCTTAAGTTTACTCCAAGTGTAGGACCGTTTAACACATTCAAAAGCTTCTATGTGTGATTTAATGACTTAAGAAAGGGGTTTAGACAAGGTTGTAGGAATGTTGTTGGTTTTGATGGTACATTTCTGAAGCATGTTGTTGGAGGTATTCTCTTGTCTGAGGTTGGTCGATGGAAACAATCACATGTTTCCAATAATATGGGCAGTTGTTGAAGGGGAAAACACGTTGTCTTAGATGTGGTTCCTAACAATCCTCTTTGATGGTTTCGGTGTTAATGATGGTCAAGGTTGGACCTTTATCAGCGACAAACAAAAGGTTTGTGTTTTGGTTAACTTCATTCAATTAGTGATAGGCAACTTAAATGAGTAAGCGATCTTCTTCATTTTAGGGATTGATTCATGTGTGGCTAACTTAGCACCATTGGCAGAGCACCGAAATTGTGCAAGTCACATTTACGCTAACTGGAAAAGCACACATCGTGGACAAATGCTGAAAAAGTGCTTTTGGGCAGCCGTGAAGAGCACACGGGAAGCAGCATACAAGCAATCCCTGAACAACACGAGACTTCTATCAAATGAAGCAGCAGAGGACTTTCTAAAGCAAGGTCTGGAACATTTCTACAAGGTAAGCTGTTTTGGCTTTTCTGCATTGATATGTGCGATGATAGTGAATGATTGACTTAGGGTCAAATATCTTCATTGCAGGTCTTCTTTGACACAAGTGTTAAATGTGATGCCATAGATAATAATATGTGTAAGACATTCAACAGTTATATTGCTTTACCTTGGACTAGGCCCATTGTAGAAATGTTAGATGATATTAGATCATCTCTGATGCAAAGAATGTATCATAAGTGTAAGTTGTTTGAAGGGAAGGATGATGTTATATGTCCAGACATTAGAGCTAAGATTGAGAAGCTAAAGGTGAATGCTAGAAAATGTCAAATATGTTGTCAACTTGAATAGATGAAGTTGTACGTGTAGGGAGTGGGATTTGACTGGAATTCCTCGTTGTCATGGGGTAGCATGTATACACTTCATGAAACACGATATTCAGGCCTACATAAGTGGCTTCTACATGAAAGACAGTTACATTAAGGCTTACAAGTTTCCATTAACTCCTTTAAAAAGAGAGAACAAGTGGCCAAATGCTGAAGGTGAACCCATTATGCCTCCACCCTTTAAGAAATGACCAAGAAGGCCTAAAAAAATAGAAAAAGCGGTGCAGATGAAGAGCCAAGAAACATGAATAGGTTACCGGGGAGAGGGTTAGAGATGAGATGCACCAAATGCAAACATTACGAACATAAGAAGAGAAGTTCCAAAGGCTAGACAACTTCTTCACTTGGAGCTACTTCTTCGGCCGAAAATGGAAATGCTCTGATTGTTACTCATGGTTTTACCGATGTAAGATTTACTTGTTAATGTCATTACAATTTACTAATATTGAATGCAAATTTTACAATTTGTTTCATTACCGCAAGTGGAACCTACTAGTCACACTATTGTGATTCCTGCTGCTGGTCACACTACTCTGATTCATGTTGTCGGTTACATGAATGAGCTTCCTGATGTTGGTCAAATGATTGGGATTCGTGTTGCTGGTAACACGATCGGGGCAGAAAGCACCGAGGCAAGGGCAATAATAGGGGTAGATACAGAGCAAATGGTGATGGCATGAGCAACAATGTCCATTTCCGAAGGAAGATGGACAAGACCGCGGTTTCAAGAAGTGGATGAAGGAAAACAAGACCGGCCTCAAAGTAGTTACAATGTGGGTATGTCGGGAAGACAGGAGTCTTTTGTTGCTAGATCTACTTTCATGGCCACATATATGAATAAAGCTGCGAATGCTTGACTAAATGTTGCAAGGGATATGCACGAAGCTTGGCTTATTATGTAACTAGATTTATGTGGGATTTACAATAGATTGTGTGGTACTTGTGAACTGGTTTGTAATGGGCAGGTGAACTTGTGTTTGGCAAACTGTTATGTGGTTTGTAGGGAACGTACATTGGTAAATGTTAATTTTTTGGCAGCTGGTTGTGAATCTGTTCATGCTCATTGTTAATGTTAGCATTTCATGTTTCTTACAATAGTTGATAATCAAATTTCATTTCTTCCCGTCAATGACAATCAAGTCCAAAGTCGTGATTTTGCCCCTAAAAATTACCATTAAACATCCTTTCTTACAATTACATAAGTTAGAATACATACCAATGCAAGCAAAACACAACACAAAACTATGTATCTATTAGCATCAGCCTTGAACATCTCCATTTTCGCTTTAGCCTTGATTAATTCCACTTTAGTATTCATCAGCTTAGTATCAAGAGCAACATCATTCACCATTAAATCATTCCCTACATTCTTCGCATCAAAACCTGTCTTTTAACAGGTCAGTAAATGCCTCCGTCTTCCTTGCGACATTCCCGACAAATCTACGTAGGTAATTCATTCTCCCAAGGAAAGCCTGTAACTCCCTTTTACTTCTTGGTGCCGCTAAATTCAGAATAGCTTTTACCTTGTTTTGATCGACTTCAATGCCGCGTTGATGTACTAAGAAACCCAAAAATTGCCCCGCTTTAACTCCAAAAGCGCATTTAAGTGGGTTTAATTTGAGTTGATGTTTTCTCATTTTTATAAAAGCATTTCTGAGATGATCGACATATAGTTCTTCTTTTCTTGACTTAACTACTGTATCGTCGATGTGGACTTCTATTGTCATGCCAAGAGAAGCGTCAAATATGACGTTCATTGCTCCCTGATAAGTAGCGCCAGCATTCTTTAGTCCAAATGGCATTACTACCCATTCGAAAATCCCTAAAGGACATCTGAATGCGGTTTTATGTATATCTTCTTCCGCGATAAAGATCTAGTTATACCCGAAGAAACCATCCATAAATGTTGTAACCTGATGACCAGCTGTCTTGTCTATAATGTCATCCGCAATAGGCATGGGGTACTCATCTTTTAGAGTAGCGCGGTTCAAATCTCTAAAGTCTATACAGACTCTAATTCTGCCGTTCTTTTTTAATACGGGTACGATACTAGAAATCCACTCAGTATAACGTGATATCTTTATATACCCTGCTCGAAAAAGCTTTTTAACTTCTTCAAAGACAAACTGTGTTACTTCCCTAGTGATATGCCTTGGTGCTTGTTATACCGGCTTGAAATCTTCCTTGATGGGAAGAGTGTGTTCTACTAGTCTACGATCTAGTCCTGGCATCTTGGTATACTCCCAGGCGAAGCAGTCTTTAAATTCTTCAAGTACCCCTCTAATCGCATCAAAAAGTTCCATATTAACTAAAGAACTGATGAAAAGAACCCTAGGAGAAGTCTCGCTTCCCAAATTGATACTAACTAATGGATCACACGACATCATCATAGATTCGCGGCCCTCGCTACCACCTAAATTGGTAGACACTGGCTTATTACAAGCATCGGGCGCTCTAAGCGCTTCCGAATTTATTGAGAGCCAAGATGTAGGTTGTTCACGGCAATGATTCCCCTTGTAGACTTGGAGTCGTCGGAGAATATCAGCAACCACTTCGTTCCCTTTTTCACTCTAGTCCATTAGTCCCTTCCTTTAGGAATCGGGCTCCAACTCCGCGATGGCACTCTGCTTGCTCTTCAAAACTTCTTCTTTACCACCTCCGTCTTCAATTCGGCTGTTTCCATCTCTCCTTGCGGGGTTTTCACCCGAATTGACCTCTTGCAGGACTTCCTCTATGTTCGTTGCAGTAAGCACTTTTTCCCATCCTGATGGAGCGACTTGGTTCATATCCGGCTTGGAGTGCGATGTCCCATAATCCACGATATAATCAAATTTTCCAGATGGTTGACCGAGACGCCCTACTGTAGGGTTGCCTAGCTTATATCGTTGCTCATACGTAAGATCTTTGATAGCCTTGCTCATTTCTGCATGCAAGATACCTTTGTCACAACAGGAATATCCATCAGCCTTAATAATATCAATTTCAGAATCAAGCCATAACATTAACTCTCTATGCAACGTAGACGGGATGGCAGCGACTTTATGAAGCCAATCGCGGCCTAACGAAGCATTAAAAGTGGGACTTATGTCTATTACGAAAAAAGTAGTTTCCTTCCCCTGGCGACCCACCTCTAGGTGCACAGAAAAGACCCATAAACATTCAGATTTCCTACCAGTAAAACCACTCACGGCAATATCGGTTTTAACCAAATCGTGAGGTTTATATCTAGGCATTCTAAACCTGGACAGCGGAAGCACGTTTATTGTTGCTCCATTGTCTACTAGGACCCGACTCACCACAGTACCATCAAAGGTAGCGGTAATGTACAAATGATGCACATGTTGCTTCATGCTATCAGATGGGTTCTTTCACCAATGGAGTGGAAAACCTCTCGGATAAGCTGGTGAACGAGGAAGAGGTATCTTACCTCTTGCAGTCTCCCCTTTCCGATTATTGGCAAAGTCTACCGGCAAGGTGAGAGCGTTACAGCTCACAATTGGTCTCCTTTCGCCATCAGCATCACTTGGGATTTCACTCAGGAGAGGGGTGTAATCAAAACTCGAGCCAGGCTCTTCCGAATGGTCCGTGGACCCGACATGCTCTGCCTCAGTGTTTGATTCCTTCATACACACTTCAGCAGGTAAAGTGGCCCCTGAGAAGGTAGGTCTAGGCCTCTTAGCGACGTGACTTAGACGTCTATCACTTCTCTTACGAGCCCTTGGTGGCAAAAATGTTTTGCCAATAGCTTTCTGCCAATGTTTTGAGGGGTTAACCGCTTTGATTACCCTTGATTTCTTAGAACTAAGCAAAGATTGACATACCTCGACAAAGTTTCCAGCGAGTGGATCATATCCCACTACTGTCCGCGTTGGCACCTGTTGCATTTTTGGATAATTGTTAGTTTCACAAGTACCTGTAGTCGCAGAGCGAGCGGGTTTGATCACGATCTCCCATTTGACGACAGGTCTATCATCTTAAGGAGATAGTTGACAAAACACGGGGTGCAGAGTTGTGTAATCAAGATCATGTTCTGAGCTATGAGCTTACATTTCTGACACAGCATCCTCTCATCTAGGAACTGGGCTATTGGTGGTCCCGTCCGAAGTGCCTGGATGTCTACTTTAGGCATTCCATATCTTGCCTTGACCCCCTTCTCCTGTGATCTTTCAACCTGTTGAGTTCTGTCAAAAACGTTCCCTCCTGCAGCTCCGGGGCGCGTCTCGCCAGTGTAACCGGTTTTCTCCTGTCCTAACTTTGCCCCTTGCTAGATGGACGGGTCATTAAATTCTAAATGTCGTTTGGGACGTTCCAAAGCGTGGAGCTGTTATTCGAGTGCTCTGCCCCGACCAAGGGGGCCACGCCTTCCTCCTCGGATAGCCGACCTGCGCTCCACGCTTGGAGGGCATCTGAATCCCCTCTGCAAGTTATTAGGGGCACTTCGCGAACTAGGGGAAACTATACCCATTGCCACCTCCTCAAGCGGAATCAAATCATACCAGACATCCCCCTGATTGTTTTGCAGATACTTTCTGAAAGTGTTGCACCTGTCAGTGGTATGCGTGTCATCCATATTCCAACAACACAGGTTACACGCCACTTCCTTGAGTCGGCAGGTGACTACACCTTTATCGGCTAAACGGCGGAAAAGGGCATTTGCTATCATGGTCTCCTTGGGGATCTTTATGTCCTGTAGGGAAAAGTCAGTATTAGTTTCAATGATATTAATGTCGACATCAGAAATATCAAACATATGAATGGCGATTTCATCATCAAAAGGCTTGTCGTCGACCATAGTGACTTCGTCTACTTTGGGGAAGCATAACTCTTTTGACTCTATGAGGTCTTGAATTATGTTCCTAAATGATAAACAGTCCCTGGTCGTGTGTGTGAACGAACCATGCCACTTGCAATAATTCCTAGTTTTATCTCTTTCCGTCTAAGGGGTTATGTGACCCGGTTTTAGCTTAATCCGTTTTCGTTGGAAAGCTAGTCGAAAATTGCATATGCCTTGTCTATGTCAAAAGAATATTTTCTTTCTTCGCCAGATTTCTGGGATGCTCTTGCTTTTGAATTTTTCCTTACTAATGGCTCACAAATCGTTGCTTCGCCTTTCACAAACTCGGCCATGTCTACTTCGAAGGTTTCCAACTGATACGCACGCTTAGACTGGGCCTCTTCTATTAACAACTGATGATACTCAGTCGCCCTCCTAGCCAAGTCATAAAGATCGTTGAACCTTTCTCCTTGTAGTTTCTTCTTGAAAGGAATTGACAATGCGTTTAACGCGATCATCAACTGGCCCCTTTCAGGAATCACAGGTCTACAGCGAAGCAACGCTTTTCGTAAGCGTATAAGGAACTGTCCTGGGTGTTCCCCGGCGGTCTGTTTTAGCCGCATCAGCTCGAAGATTGACATGGGCGTGTCTAGTCGAGCGAATGCTTTCATGAAGAAAGACTGCATTTCCGCCCATGATGTTACCGACCCGGGAGGCAAACTTGCATACCATGTGAAGGCATCCCTTGTGAGCGAGTTCGGGAATAACTTTAGCTTCCAAAAGTCATTGGCTGCAGCATCTCCGGCTTGATGAGTGAACCGGGCTATATGCTTTATAGGAGTCATCTCATGTTCCCCTGAAAAACGGGTGAAGTCGGGTACTCGGTACCCCTTAGGCAGGGGAAAGTCTCTGTCGATGTAGGCCGGGTATGGACTCCTGGACAAATAAGGATTGTCCTGCCTGACAGTTTCAGGCACCATCTGTTCCAAGACCTGAGCGATTGCCTCCCTCAAATTTTGTGGGGGTGACAGACCAAACTGCTCTCGCATAGGTAGTATCGCGGGGTCTTAGCTCCATCTTTCTGGTAGATAAGGCATTCTTTCAGCGACTTGAGATGGCTGCGGGTTTACTGAGACATTCGCGTAGAAGCTTTCTGCCCGAGGTGGACCTCCCATAAACGGAACTTCCCCTGGCGGTATCTCCTCTACTGGTGCTTTACCAGGTTGGCGAGGGGGTACGCAATTTTCATACCGGTTTGTTTCACCCAGAGCTTCGCAAACATCATCTTCCGGGTTCATTGCATACACAGCGTGTGACCTCCAAGACGTGGGAGACCGAGAGGAAGTTGGCTTTGAGGGAGACATCCTGTCCTTATTGCAAGCTTCTGTAGCACACTGATTAGCGCCGTTCCAGGGACGTATGGCTTTGCGCCTCTCTGTGCGTAGCACACTGATCATCCTCTTGGAACGACACATTGCGCCTCTCTGTGCGTCGAGCATCTCCCATAATAGAATTCTCCCTGTCTACAGGGACGTATGGCTTTGCGGCGGCGTTTGGCCTATTTAAAGCGCTGAGTTGCTCCAGTATAGTGAGTTATATTATCTTGTAACTCAGTGATACGCCTGTCCACCAGGTTCTTCATATCATTGAATTCTTTATGGAGCTCAAGCCTAGATATGAACTCAGAAGGGGCATGTGTCCCGAAATCGGGTTGAGTTGCAGTTACTTGGCTTCCTAGAGCCGCGGTCTCCACATTTGCGTCTCCTGCTATAAACTGACTGTCTCCATCTAATGGAGGTGGAGGGCCACGATTAACCCCACTCCTGGTATTCTTCGCCATTTTTGGGCTTTAAACTTTCTCGTGCTCCTACGGTGGTCGCCAAAGACGTGTTCGCGTCGAAACGGATCACGTTGGAAATATTTGGCAATAGTGCTCACAGGGTTACAGATGTGGTCGCCAGTAAATAAAAGGAAATGAATTGAACTAATCAGACGAAGTCTTACAATAAGTGTGAAAAGCTTACAGCCATGAAAAATAAAGTAAAAACGACGGTGCGATGTCGTAGACTTGCTGCCGGGCGCTGTAAACTTGCGAGCTTGGATGGTGGTGGCGCCATAGACTTGTTGCTGGACGCTGTAGACTTGCGAACTTGGACGGTGGAACCTGGTCGCTGGGGCTTGGTGGACGGAGTGTGGTCGAAGGTAGTGGCGGATGTGGATACCAAGGCTACGGTTGCTCACCCTGGTGGCGGAATTGGTTGCTGGGACGATGGTTGCTCGTCCTGATCGTGAAATGCTCACGGAGTTTGGTTACCAGAACTACGGTTGCTCGTCCTGGCGGTGGAAGTGAAGACTAATGAACTCTCACGAATTCGCCTAGGTCGAGGAATCCTAACAACTATGGGGTGACGGGCAAATAGAGCTTCTGTTGGCTGAATTGATCGTGTCCTCTTTGGGAAGATCTCCTTCCTTTTATATTCGATCTTACGGGCCCGGGATGTTTGTCACGTTCTCAAAAGATCTTTTCAGTCTAAACTACTTTCCGTGGATCTCGGAGTTAACAAACCGCTCTCCTATGATGTGTAACTTGTGCAGACATGGGCTGTAGACTTGGTATGAGCCCACATCTCTTTTCATCCCTTATATTCCTCTCGTGGGCTTTAACCCGTCCGGAAATAGGCCCAAGATAATCTGTCATGTCAACAACCCCATAGTTGGTCCACACGGCTTCAGAAATGCCTTTATTGATATGAGTAAGGATGTAGATGGATCGGGCCTGACTCTGCGGCCGACTCACTCAATTAGGATCTCTACCATGTTTATGCCTGAAATGACTTATTTGTCGCTTATGTGGATCATTGTCCGGCGCCGGCGGGTACATCAAATGCACATGGTTCGTGAATGTCTCATGTGACAAAGAGGATCAGGCAGCCGAAAAAATTGTTGCGGATCTTGTGAATAATGTCGACCTGCCAAGCTAAAACCCTGCTATTTGCGATGAATATTCTTTATTGAACTCTTGTCTTCATAACTGGACGGCGTCGGAAACTACAATATTGTTATTACTTATGAAATAAATAATGGAAATGGAGAGATGGTTTTGAGCTATTCGAAAGGGGAGGAGAGTACTCTTGATCTGGCTATATGTAGAGGACGACCCCCTGCGTGTCAATTACGCTTGATGTGGGACATAACTCATATAGGTTTAATGACCATAATAAGCATGGAACCCTTCGAAAAACAAATACTCAATACTAGCTCGATCATTGATATAATAATCAATGAATCCTTATTTAGGATCCCCTACTTTATTTCGTATGTCCCAAGAGGAAACCATTAGAAAACCAGAGTTGGCGGTGCTTTCAAGGAGACAACTACATATTGTTGTTTTCGAGGATACAACTCCTACATTATTTTCGAGGAGACAACTGCTATTTCGAGGAGACACTGCTATAGACAGAGTCAGGGAAAATGTAGATGACTACGTCAAACGTATTGTTGCATGTGACTAAAATTTGAAGCTTGAGCTATTCGAAAGGGGAGGAGAGTACTCTTGATCTGGATATATGTAAAGGACGACCCCCTGCTTGTCAATTACGCTTGATGTGGGACATAACTCATATAGGTTTAATGACCATAATAAGGATGGAACCCTTCAAAAAACAAATACTCAATACTAGCTCGATCATTGATATAATAATTAATGAATCCTTATTTAGGATCCCCTACTTTATTTCCTATGTCCCAAGAGGAAACCATTAGAAAGCCAGAGTTTGCGGTGCTTTCAAGGAGACAACTACATATTGTTGTTTTCGAGGATACAACTCCTACATTGTTTTCGAGGAGACAACTGTTATTTAGAGGAGACACTGCTACAGACAGAGTCAGGGAAAACATAGATGACTACGTCAAACGTTTCGTTGCATGTGACTAAAATGTGAAGCATCGTACAACACTACAGTAATAAGAATGGATGAATGCGCTCAAAGTAGCATAGTTCTATAAAAAGATTGGGTTCGCTTAGTTGAATTTTTCGAGTAACTAATTAGCAGAAACTTTTGCGAGGAGGAATCCCTGCCGAATGGTTTCTTAGGCTTTCATGATCCTCGATGAAATACACATACAAACTCGACTTGTACAAAATATGTATTTAAGCAGATGTCGTCATGAAAACATTTTTTTGCTTATCACGGTTGAATTCATCCTACCTGAAAGAATAGCCATGCATCCACTTCATTTGATCTTAGGCATTCTTGGAGTGGTGATTTCTCTGTATGTTTTGGCAGGTGCTAGACCAATTGTCTCCGAGTTACATAAGGTATGCATTGGTCAGGTTGTTCCTGAGAGTGATTATCAATACGCAACTGATGTCGCCGTGCCGAAATTGATAAGGGAAATACCCTCCCATGGGAACACTCATCAAGTTCGAGAGGTAGAGGTTGCGGCCGTAGTCTCTGTATATGGGACTTGCTTCAACAACATCGCGGCGGATGATTGCATGCAGTGCCTGGAAGCCGCAGATACAATCATGTATAGAGATTGCGGCTTCCCTCGATCGGCAATAATCTGGCTTTATGATTGTTACTTGAGAATTCAGAATGAAACCGCCGTTTAGAACAACGCTGTAGGCGTTTTGTCGCTGCATTGGCTTTCCAACGATGTTGGCTTTCGGACATGTAATCGCCCAAAATCATCGACAATGACAATTGTTCAGACATATCGACGATTTGTTCAGACATGTGCGGGTTTTTTTTCCTATGACGTTTTACTGTTATGCCAGACTGAGTCAATCTAGTATTTTACAATAAAATAACAGATGGGGCATACATGTCTATCTAATTTTATACTATGTCCGAAACCACGGAAGTCCTAAACACGGGATTTTAGTCTTGACCACGGCACTAGGGTTGAGGACAATGAGAGACATATTAATTTACAGGCCTAGTTATAAAATACATAATGTAGTTTTTGCGTTTTTTCCGATCTATTGTATTCTTTGAAAGGCTTTGAAACCATAACCGTACTTAAGCCGTTATCATCAATCTATGCTCCGTTACCTCTCCTTGTAACGGCATCCAACATGGCCTTCGACGTGGCTCGGACGGCGTTAAAAATCACCGTTAGTAGCTTTAATCATGAAAAACCTAAATATACCCCAATTTCTCTCCCCAATTTCTCACCCCCAAATACCTACAAGACGACGACCCACCACCATCGTATTCCCGTCGTCCACAGTACCAAGCCCCACCTCCTGTAACCTAGACCCACCACCATCGTATTTTCGTCGTCCTCAGCACCATTTCATCATCTTCCCGTCGTCTTCCTATCGTTTTAGCATCCTCCGCAGTCCGTCTTCAGCACCCTTCCGCAGTCTTCCCGTTGTCTTCATCACTCTTTCGTCATCTTCAGCACCTTTTCGTCATCTTCCGGTCATCTTCTGCACCCTTCCGGCATCTTAAAAGACTGCAATTCATACCCAAACTAACAACAAAGGATGAGTCTGCCCATCACCAGGTTCTCGTTTTCTCTATAATATGGGATAGTTTTCTACAAAGAAAGAAAATATTTCAGCAGTCAAGAAATGAGATATAGCAGAAACTCTTCGAGTAGATCTTCTTCGACCAGTACTTTGAAGGATGAAGTTGTTTTTTGTCATTGTGGAATTGAGTGTCGTGTGAAGACGGCTTTAACCATGAAGAATTACGGTAGAAAATATTATGGATGCCCTCGATATAAAGATGCAGACAGTGGTTGTGGGTTTTTTGTATGAATTGACAGAATGATTACAAGTGGACTGAAAAACACAAGAAAGTGTTTAACGCCTTAAAGAAATACTTAACACACGCACCAGTCCTAACACCCCCGAAGTACGAGAGACTTTCATTCTTTATGTGGCTGCCACTAAAACGATTATAGGGGCTATGTTGGCACAAATGGATGAGAATGGACATGAAAGGGTCGTTTATTACCTGTCGAGGCAATTGACACCGATTGAAGTCAGGTATGCTCCAAAAGAAAAGTTGTGTCTATCGGTATTTTATGCTGTCACGAAACTTAAACATTACATCGAGAACAACGAAGTCTACGTCGTATCCAAGTCGCCATCAAATATTTCTTTGAGAGCCCATTATTAGGTGGACGGATTAGCAAATGGAGCGTGATTTTGTCTCCATACGATTTGAGATATAAGCCCCAACAGTCAGTCAAAGGACAAGCGCTAGCTGATTTTCTAGCCGACCATGACCCGGCCTTGTCTATAGAACAAGAAGAAGCAACTGAAAAAGTATGGCAGGCATGGTTCAATGGCTCGTCCACCAAAAATGGGGCTAGGATAGGAGTTCGCATGATATCCCCAATGGGTAAAGACATCAGATTAGCTTTTCGTCTGCAAGTAATACCAACCAACAATGCTACTAAGTATGAAGTATTGATAACAGTATTAAAGGAACTCATGGCACTGAAGGCAAGGCAAGCCCGTGTCAGGGGAGATTCTCAGTAGTTATTAACCAGGTTAACAAGGAGTGCGCGTGTCAAGGCAAGTTGCTACCCTATTTTGAGATGGTACAGCGGCTAGTCGCACGATTCGAAGATATAACTTTTCAATTTGTGGGACGTGATGAAAATTTAGTAGCTAATAGCTTAGCGCAGTTAGCCTCGGGATACAAAAACAGGACCAAACGAGATAACATACCCGAAATAGGATCGCATCTGCAGTCAGCTGACAACGTCATGGCCGTAGACATAATGAGCCAAGATGAAGACTGGAGGAGACCTACAATAGATTTCTTATCAGACCCTGGTCGGGAAGCGAAACAACGAATCAAAGTTCAGGCGTTATCGTACATCCTTTTAGACGGTGTTCTCTATAGGAAGGATATGAGTGGAGTTCTTTTAAGATGCGTAGACTTAGATGAAGCTACTCCAATAATGTTGGAAACCCACGAGGGACTCTATGGGTCGCACCACGCAGGGATTAAAATGTGTTGGATTATTCATAGACATGGTTTTTTCTGGCCATCAATGATGAAAAATTGCATTGAGATGGCCAAAGGATGTCAAGAGTGCCAGCGACATGGCCCGATAACTCGCGCTCCAATAGATGACCTTACCCCGGTAATTAAACCTTGGCCTTTCCGGACTTGGGCTCTAGATGTGATAGGGGAAGTTCATCCTCATTCTAGTCGAGGGATGCGTTTATCTTGGTAGCAACAGATTACTTCACCAAGTGGGTAAAGGCACAAGTCTACAAGAAAATTGACCTTAATGAAGTCATTAGTTTTTTCCAGACCTGTATCATTTATCGATTTGGCATTCCCCAGAACATTGTCATAGACAATGGGACGACTTTTAACAACACAAGAGTGAGGGAGTTTGCCGAAGAGTTTGGCTTCTCAAACCTGAATTCCACTCCGTATTATCCTCCAGCGAATGGACAAGCTGAAGCCTCCAATAAATTAATTAAAAATAACATTCAAAAGATGGTCGGGCTTAATCTAAAGAAATGGCAAGAAATACTGAATGATACGTTGTGGGCTCTAAGAGTTACCAAACGCGAAAGCACCGGAGAAACTCCATTCGCACTAGTCTGTGGTCACGACGCAGTATTACCCATCGAAATGAGGTATAAATCGCTCGTGTCAGCCAACCTTGTCTACAGGACGAAGCTATGCATATAGCCTTGGAAGAGTTGGAAAGAAAAAGATTGGAGGTTGTAGACAAGATAGAAGTGCACAAACAAATAATAGCTCGACATTACAACAACAAAGTAGATAAACACTTTCAAGTTGGTGACCTGGTTTGGAAGATGATCTTACCCTTAAAGCCTAAGGACCAGATTTTAGGAAAATGGTCTCCAAATTGGGAAGGACCATATCAAGTAAGCGAAACCTTTTCAGCAAACAGCTATAGGTTGTCAACCATTGAAGGAGTCAGACAACCTCTAAAAATTAACAGTAAATACTTGAAACACTATAAGAAAACCATCTGGGAATCTCACGAAAAAATTCTAAGAAAACGCTTCCCAGTTATATGGGAAGAGATTACTAAGAAGTAAATTCATAAAAGCACTACATAGCTCTAGACTGATGAGTTTGTTTAGAGGGTGTCATCCCTTGAGACCTTACGCCTAGAGCTGGTGGATGTAAAGAAAATTGAGTTTGTTTTAAGGATGTCATCCCTTGAGACCGAAACAGAAGAAATAAAATGGCATCATTTCCTGGGGACATGGAAGCTTGAATCGCGGCATCATGTCTCGGCACCATACGTGCTGCTTCCACAAACAGGAAAGTCAAAACCATGGCCCGGGTTCGCTTCATGGTAATCTCATTCTTCTGACGAAACCAAGACTTTAATTCATCTTGGCTCTGCTGATCAGAAGCATGAGCATATCGTTCGGCGAGCAGGGAGTCAACCACAAAAACCCGGTCCTTGACATCCTTCCCAAGGGCCAAGAGCTCTGCAATCCTAGCCTGGACATGCGAAAGCTGATGAGACAAGTCGTCCCTCTATCTCCTGAGGAGCCTTACATCAGCCGCTCCTTGAGGTCCTCTAAGTAGGGCCATTCAGTCCAGAATTGCCCTTTGAAGTCTTCACAAACTGCTAAAATTTGGATCGTAGCTGTAGGGGAACTCTCAATCTCCTTGATGCAATTCTGGAGAATCTTAAACTGATCTTTAGAAAAAGTTTCAAGACGGAGGAGATCCCCAACACTGTCTACATTCTCCATCAAGCAGTCATAATCACTGGAGCTGCGTGAAGCACCTTCCCCAAGATTTTCACTTGATGGCTTGCAGGGAGATTGGTTGGTCGGCATTGCAGTTTGTTGTTCTGCGACACTAGAGGGATTAGCGCCCGTCGCGCCTATCACCTCCTGAGTAGCAGCTTCTATTACGACGGCAACAGTCTCCGGCTCCTCAGACGCTGAAACTTCAAGACTTGGGGAAAGGATATCCTACAAATTGAATAAAGGGTAATCTTCAGTATTGAAACTGGACAAGTAAAGTCTATATAGACCTGGAGTACCTCGGAAGGAGGCAGGTCAACTTCGTTGGTCCCCAAGGCTTTTTTGAAGATCAGGAATCCCACAGAGATTTGGACCCTGAGGAGAAAGTAATATGTTTTAATTTTTCTCGCTCGAGCTTTGAGAAAACAAAACAACATGGGTACAGGAATACTTACCAATTCTCGAGAGGTCTCCGCCGTTTGGGAATTCAAAGGGGTCGAACTCAGTGTCATGGCCGTCCTCATGAAAACAAGATCCCAAGGTTTATTGGAAGGGGATTTATGGTATTTAGAAGTGAAAGGCGTCGCATACCTTGGAGAAGGAGTCCCTGAATACTGAGCATCTATCTCAGAAGATTCAGGAGCTTTGAAAGAAATAGGGACAGGAACCTAAATGGCAGAACGACGGTACTTAAAAGAAATTGAAATAGGTATATCCTCGGAGTCAGAAGACTGAGGGGAAGAAGCCTTTCGCTTGCTAATCACTTTCTTCTCAGGAAGGGGTTGGTCCACAATCTCGATTTGTTTGCCCTTGGTAGCAAGGGTCTGCCGGCGAAGACGGGTCAAATGACCAGTCGGGGGAGGAGGACTCCTTTCTGATGAAGAATCCCTTGATTCCACAACTAAAACTGCAACATAAGTTAGAAAGGAAGTTTTCAGTTAAAAAGGCAAGAAAATAAGTTTAGTCTATACCAGAAGGTCTCTGTCCGGTCTTTAACATCATGTTAGAAGAAAGGTAAAGATCTGGCTCTGTGGAAGTCTTGAGAAAAGTCAATTTCTTCAAAAGGGCATCAAAAGTAATTGCCCATTGAATAGAGAAGAACTCCGTAGCATAGACCGGAGTGGTCTCAAAAGGGAACTCCATGTGACGGAGCTCCATCTTCTTGGGCAGAAGGTTCATGGAGGCCTGGAATGAATCCTTGGAAAGAAACCTATTGACCCGTGTATGAATTAGGATATTGAAGGAGTCAGAAAAAGGGACTGATGGGCTCTGGATAAAACCCATTTGTCTTGCATAGAGCTGAGGGTTGTGGACTTCGAAACCAAATCCACCCTCTGTCACACATACCAAGTCCTTGCTGGTCAAAACGGTAACCCAATACAGGCCTGGGGTAAACCTCTGCCGGCGTTTCAAAATGAGGTGGCCGGCAGGGAATGGGACCCAATTGCGGCGCTCGCCTCGCCCAGTATCTACAATGTGTCTTATATGCCAGGTCACAGAGGCATACAACCATTTGTCCTTGGCCTGGCAGCAGGATTCCAGCATATGTGTTCCATAACAACTGATCTGGGTGGCGCCAAAAGGCATCTGATACCCCGTAAGTCCTGGCATCCATATGCAGGACCACAGATGAACGATCCAAGGGGGCCGCCGGCCGGATACCTCCGGAAGGGACTTGTACATGTACTACCCTTGTGCAAACCCTGGTAGACTAAACCCAACAGGAATGGGGCCCAAGCTATCTTACTAGAAGCCGAGCTCTGAAAGTTAGCAATCCCATAAACAAGTTTTGGCACTCTCTTGCCGGTGAAACAAAAGACGTACTTGCTCAACCAGACGCTGAAGAACTCAACCTCCTCGGCCTTTCCGCAGGCAGCAGTGGAATGACCTTTGATCATTTGAAGGTGTTTCCTTGCTGTACTCATGATTTGGAGCAACTCTTTAGGGTTGTGGTCGTCGTCTAGAGAGTAAAGACGAACAGGGGCACCAGCCACATAACTCCCCGTCAAAAAATTTATATCATCCAGAGTGACGGTCATGGGGCCTTCAGGGAAATAGAAACAGTTTACCGAGTTGTTCCGGAAGGGGAGTAAACTAGCACATACCCGGGGGTCGCAGCGTATCGTAACCAAAGAAAGCTTGAAGAATGACCAGAGGCCACAAACTTTCAGCCTGGAATCCAGCTTCCCAAGCCAACGGGAAAATAATTGTTGCACCACTGGCTTGTCTACAGAGGGGAAGCACAAGAATCCACTTCTTTTTTCCTAGTTCAGGGGGTTCACAAAGTCTTCCCTGCAGATAGGGATTTGAGACTCCGTGATTAAATATTCATGAGAAACAGGACGGAGGAAAAGAGTAGGGTCAAGAACGGGACCTAGAGTTAACCCGTTGTCGCCAATCTGGACCACGCCAGAGGGACCAGCACGTTGGGTGTGCCAATGGAAGGTTGCGAATGAAGACATGATCAAGAAGGAGAGATAGGGTTTTCAGAAAGGTTCAAGAGAGTTCAGAAAGAAGGAGTGCTCGAAGGATAAGTGAAGGGAGGGAAATGAAAGGTTTCCTTTAAAAACCCCTAGAGACTGACAAATGTGCTCTGGCGACAAAAGTCACCTCAACAAACAGAGAGGGGCTTATGTTAACATGACATATTATCTTGGGCCTATTTTCGGACGGGTTAAAGCCCACGAGAGGAATATAAGGGATGAGAAGAGATGTGGGCTCATACCAAGTCTACAGCCCATGTCTGCACTAGTCACAGATCTTAGGAGAGCGGTTTGTTAACTCCGAGATCCACGGAAGGTAGTTTAGATTGAGAAAATCTTTTGAGAATGTGACAAACATCCTGGGCCCGTACGATCGAATATAAAAGGAAGGTGATCTTCCCAAAGAGGACACGATCAATTCAGCCAATAGAAGCTCTATTTGCACGTCACCCCACAGTTGTTAGGATTCCTCGACCTAGGCGAATTCGTGAGAGTTCATTAGTCTTCACTTCCACCGCCAGAACGAGCAACCGTAGTTCTAGTAACCAAACTTCGTCAACATTTTACCGTCGGGACGAGCAACCCTAGTCCCAACAACCAATTCCGCCTTCGTTCCGCCACCAGGGTAAGCAACCGTAGCCTTGGTATCCACATCCACCACTACCTTCGACCACACTCCGTCCACCAAACCCCAGCGACCAGGTTCCACCGTCCAAGTTCGCAAGTCTACAGCGTCCAGCAACAAGTCTACGGCGCCACCACCATCCAAGCTCACAAGTCTACAGCGCCCGGCAGCAACTTTACGACGTCGGACCTTCGTCTTCACTTTATTTTTCATAGCTGTAAGCTTTTCACTCTTATTGTAAACCTTCGTCTGATCAGTTCAATTCATTTCTTTTTACTTACTGGCGACCACATATGAAACCCTGTGAGCACTATTGCCAAATATTTTCAACGTGATCCGTTTCGACGCGAACAGGGGTAACCCTTTTGAACGTCGATATTCTTTATTCGACAGAATCATATAAGTAAATGTGCATTAATAACCAGGGCTTGACATGCTGCAAATCCTTTTGAAAGAGTGGCGTGTCTTCTGAAACACGGACACGGTGATGCATGGCTGTCGTCAGGTCGTGCCATAAAGTATTGGGTTAAGTCCCGCAACGAGCATAACCCTCGTGGTTAGTTGCCACCGTTGAGTTTGGAACCGGTTCGGCCCATAGAGACATATCAAATCCTATCTCACTTTGGGAATTGGGTCAAGAACTATAAGTCATTTGTTGGATTGAACGGGGTGATCTGCGTCCTTTTATGTAAATCAAGTATTCGACATTGTCAATTTTTTTTTTAATACGTGCGTGATACTCAAAATCAAGGAAGTAGTTATCAAAAGGTCTAAACCAAGCGTTGATTGATCACTGTGGGGCCGTAGGAGACATTGCCTACAAAAAAGTTTTTTATTTGGGAGAATATCGATATTTAGCCCAATCAATTTGCTAACTTTATGTTTTCAATTTGGCCTTAAGTCAATTTTAATTTGAGGATAAATTCGAAGAACAGGAACCAAAAACTCAGGAAAGCAGGAGTCTACCTCAGTGACAACTAGGCTATTGATTCCTACGCCGACTAGGGGCAAAGGGTATCTATCCAGTACTGAATGATTGACCAACGGGCTCTTACTCTACTAACAACTTGGTTTTCCTCACGGAACAAGGGAAGGGAGCGAGGCCTCAAGATATGTTTATTGAGGATAGAAGAAAAGGCAAGGATTAAAGCAAAAGCAGACTGCACACGACCCAAACGTATATCCCTTATGTCATTAAACGGGTCGAAAATGAACCTAATGACGCAGATCTCAGCCAACATCGACAAATGTAAAGAGAGAAGCAAAGCAAGAAAAAAGACGAGGGATGATAGCGTAGTTGTAAATCTTTCACATTGTGGCAATCTGGTTTATTTAGATAACCACCGATAGTTCCGTTTCTAGTGAGGATTGTTGTATTTTGTGACAAAATATTTCGAAAAAAATTTTATGGAAGCAATAAATCTTAGAATTAAAAAAAAAAAAGAATTAATGCCACGGGGGTTCATAGTGGGCCGTGGGTTTAGGTTCGGCCCATGGAGAAATTTCGAACCCCGTCGGACATGAGACTTGGGTCAGAGACGCTGTGAACGAAATGTCATTTGTTGGATTGAACGGTTGGGGGATTTTGATCGAATTCGCCGGAATCAACGCATTACAAAAAGCTGGCCGATTTTTCCATCCGCTGAGATTTCTCACATCCAATTCCGATTACGACGGTCTCCCCGTGAACAAATTATCATGGTAATTATCGATTCCCGTTTGTTCATCCGTGTGATCGGTTCGCTTGTTTGATTGCTCCACGAGATTTGTTGATCTTGATTTTTCGCTCGGTTTTAGATTGCCCAGGCTTGGAACGATTTTTTTTTTCCTTTTCTTTTTGGGTTTTTGTGTTGACGGAAATGGCGGAACAGTGTTGCTGTTGTTGTCCGGCGAGTCGTTATTCGATGAGTGATTTCGGGGGGTAGTTTTAAGAGTCTTTGGATTTACCGATGATTCGATCGGATTTTGGTTTCCTGGGATGGCTCGTGGATCGGTTTCGAGGGTCTGATTTGGTCGTCACTCGTGAGGTCTTTGTTCGTTTGACAGGCCCTTGTTGTTCCCAGGTTTTCCCAAGCTGCTGTTTGTTGGGAACACTCTTCTCCTGTGAATCTTCTGGTTGGATTGTTGGGTTTGATTAGGATCCATGAACAAAGTTCAGGAGCTCAAAGCTTAGTCATCGTTTGCCCTTAGGCGGACGCAGTGGATGGGGCCGTGTTTGTTTCTTTCGCTCTGCGTATGCATCGTCTGGGCATGCTTCCACATGTTTAGATTGGCTTGGCTGTTCATTCTTCAAATTTCAGTCAGATTCTGAATTGCATGATCGACGAAATATTTTATCCTTCTCCCAGTCTGTGGAGTGGATTCATTGGAAATGCTCGATTGAATTGTTCTCATGGATAATTTGTTATAGATACACTTTGTGCTTTTGATAAGCCGTCAAGGGAAGGTTAGACTGACAAAATGGTACTCTCCATACTCACAGAAGGAAAGATCAAAGGTACTGTTTCATTTTAGATTCGCAACATCTATTTTGACAATAATCACCCAAGTGTCTTCTGAAAGCCAGGGACAGTTTATCCCTGAGACTCTGTTCAGTTGTGCCGATGATATTGGTTGGAGGGTCTTTAGTTCTTCTAAGGTTGGCGGGGTTCTTTATTTCTTTTCTAGGTAATTCGAGAGCTTAGTGGGTTGGTTCTTACTAGAGGACCGAAACTCTGCAACTTTGTTGAGTGGAGAGAATTCAAGGTTGTCTACAAAAGGTATTCTAGGAACTGCTACAAGCAACTACGGCATTTTATAGCGTGGGTTTTGCTCTCAATTTCATCTTACAATTTGTCCTGGCAGATATGCCAGTCTATACTTTTGCATGTGCATTGATCAGGACGACAATGAATTGGAGATATTGGAGATAATCCATCATTTCGTAGAGATTCTTGACCGGTACTTTGGCAGCGTGAGTTGGCTCCTGACACTTTCAATGCATTATGTTGGTGGGGGAGGGCTGAATCTCTAATGTTTTTACATGTTTATTCCTGATATTCATTCTGGTCAATATTTATCAGGTGTGTGAGTTGGACTTGATCTTCAACTTTCACAAGGTAATTTATTCTGGCAAACACTTTGAGGTTGAGCTTTCTTTGGATGCCCAGGATCATTATGTAAGCTTTTTCTACCACGACCATGCAGGCTTACTATATATTGGATGAGATTTTGATTGCTGGTGAGCTCCAAGAGTCCAGCAAGAAGACAGTTGCACGTCTCATTGCTGCACAGGTCTCTCCCTCCCTTTCTCTAAAATGTATTGATTATGTACATTTGCTGATTCAAATCCTCATTTTGTGGGCATCATGATCATCACTTATAGGACTCCCTAGTGGAGGCTGCAAAAGAACAGGCGAGTTCGATTAGTAACATCATCGCGCAAGCCACAAAGTAGGGGATGCACGATTTGTGTCTACTGTGCTGCACTGGAAGTCTAGACACGTGTCAATTGAAAAAAACTTGCTTCATCTGGGTCTTGAACATCAGGTTTCAATGCATCATGCTGTTGTTGTTTTATAGTCTTGTTAAGCTGACAGATTCTGCCGGTCCAGTAAAACATTGAGACAATACCATTCAGCCGTGGCTCGGGAGATTTTCAATACCACCTTTCTTAAGAATTCAGGGGGCTGAACATAGTTGATTCTGGCCATAAGAGAAGTGAATGGTTCTGGACCTCTTAAAAGGAGAGGCACACTAATTGATGGATGCCATCCAATGTCATAATTTTATTGAGCCATATGAATCATGTTAGCTTGCCTGAGTGGACTTTTGTTAGTTTCATCTGAAACAAAAACAAAAAACAAGCATCCTGTTCATACGTTGCCAGCCAGTTGCTTGTGAGAATCATCTCCCCGCCAAGCAACCACTCAACATGAGCCTTTGGATCGGACCCCATGTCGAATACATGCTGAACCAGCATTTGAGGAGAGGGCAGAGCTGTCAAATGTTATCGGAAAGTTTAGGGAAAGAACTCCATTTTAGGATCATGGGATTCTCAGGCGCAATCAGAATTACAAACAAGCAATAACTTGAAAGAATCGACGTCACCCCACAAGCCAAGAAGTACAGGAACGCTTCAAAAGGGATGGTCATTTCAAGGCCATCCTCCGGTCGCGACGATGCTACGTGATCCCTTTATTTACCCCCTTCCCGGATTGCTGTATGAAGGAAAATAAGAGAGAAGGAGAACATGGACGTGTACATCTCCGATGAGTATGTCGCGAGACGTCGCGAATCCAAGAAGTTGCAGAGGCAGCAGCAGGAGGACCAGCGGGACAAAGAGCAGAGGAAGCGCTTGGAAGTCGTGGTTGCGGACAGGGAGGAGGAAGGGTGTAAGAGTAACGCAAGCACTCCCAAGACGGACTTGGCCGATCACCTGTTCGACTGCATGAGTCCGTCTTGAGAAATACGGAGTCGAGCGTGTCTCTAAACCTTATCCGTTATGAGAATAATTGGCATTTGAATGCAGTTGCGATTACGCAAACGAGTCGAGGCCGACTGGTCGGTTTGTCGAACTATTGGAAATTTAATGACAAGCTATGGTATGGCAATATGGTCTGCAATTAATTCGAAATCGTGACAAAAGGTCGAAAAGACATGCATGAACGTTGGCTGTAAGGGAGTTCTGGGAAGCTCGAGGGAACGTGAACCGAGATGTTTGCCGGATTAATGTTTAGCGGGTCGTCGGTAGTCAGTCAACGCCCGCAGATGGGCCCGAGTGGGACCATGGCCGGCCAGAGATGGGCAGGCGGTCCGTAGAAAGTACCTGTAAATTACATTGGCAAAATCACGGTGGGACAGATATAATCAATCAAAGACTGATTGAATTGAAAGATCAAGTAACCCAAAACATGACTTTTACAATTATTATAAGCGAAGGGATTGAAAGAATCAATGATTTGGGGGATTGCGTCTGAAGCAGTACATTAGAAAATGGAATTCGACCGGCGCCTGATGAAATTTCGACTCTAGTTTGTTTCCAAATGTCAACATCAATTCCTTTGAACTTGCCATTGAATTTCAACCCAATTCCTCAAGATGGGCGCATTCCCCCCGAACCCCTTTCTCCTAACTTTTTGTCTATAAAATTTCTAAAGATTTTTACTTTTGTTATATTCTAAAATAAACCTACTTCAATCATTAATTCCGATTTCAGGAATATTTAAATAATACTTGAAGGAACCCCCCCCCCCCCCCCCCCAACTTTTCTATGTCAAGCATAAAAGAAGTTATGTTTTGCTTCCCACGGACCTTTCACAGTTTGCACTCCCGGAGGAATGTCGTGAATTTGGTTTACCAAAAAGAGAAGAAAAGGAAAGACGACAAAGTTGTAGTAGAGGTTTAGAAAGCCTTATAATGTATATATACTGCGGGTGAGTAAGAAGAAGGCACATGATCTCAATATGAATCATTGGCCAGTGTAACAAATACAAATAGAATACAGCACATCTCCAGTTTAACGTAAGAAGTAACAACAAAACGATCGGGATTGATGGGTAACAAAACACTTGTCCCCCGCGGGGTCCACAACTCATCAAATTCACCTCTTAATAAATGGGAGGGAAGAAACACATGCCGCATTTCCTTGAAGCTTCTTGGGTCTACATCACTCCCTTTGGCAATGCTCAAGAAATTGATCCCCCTCTTCCTTGACAGGATCAAGAAATTTAATTAAACAAAGCGACATCGAGTGACGTGCCAGTGATCTCCACAATCATCTAAACAACACAATTAAAAATCTATCAAGTGTGATCCCCCCCCTCCCACCCCACGCAACATTCTCCTATTCAACTCCCCTGTTAAGCCCACCTTTTGGACCCCAAGGCCAAAACGTAAACAGAAAGTCCTCCATTTCATCACTGCTCCTGAACTTAAGAGGGAAATTGCGATCGACCCCCCGCTATTTCCTTTTCCTTGTGATGAATTGTTTATTGGGTCTTAATCTTTTTTTTTTTTCAACCGGAATGTCTCAATTTCACCTTCCCTTATATAAACAACACCTTCTTGCCATCCCCCTATCACTTGTGCCTAAGGAAAACACGAAAAGCGCACCTAAACTCCACTTCCCTCCTCACCAGAGACACACCTTCCCTTTTAAAAATGGCCATGGAGTTACGCTTAGAGTTTGAGTCTTCCATGGCCAAAGGCATCTGGAAGGTCCTCAAGGTCATCCTCATGGTTATCTGGAAGAGGCTCAAGATCGAGCACCGGAAGCTGATCCAGGGGATCCTCGAGACCATCAAACAGGGCAAGCTCGAGAGGAGTGCCAGAAAGGTCTTTCACATTGATTTCAGTACGAACGACTACGAGTTCTCGTGTAAGAACAGCCCCAACCCGATGGTCAGGTTCGAGCTGGCTAAGAACAAGCGCAGCTACCTCCCCTCCTGCATCCGCCTCCCCACTGTCATTGAAGACTACGTGGATAATGAGTGCTACACAGGGAAGAACGGGGATATGGTTGTTTCGGTCATGGGGACCCCAGTTTTCATTCCCTTAGGCCTGAGCCCTCTCTTCTCACCCCGTCTTATGAGCTTCTTGAATTGCTCGCCTGACGGCGAGGTGGACAGGAAGGCAGAGGAGTTCATAAGGAGGTTCCGCGGTCAGTGACTGATGTTACGGTGAAAAAGGATTGGAGAGGCACAGTGGATTCGATCGTCTCCCAAAATGACGCTGTCTGTCCCTGCAGTTGAGGGCGAATGTGTATGCATTATGGAGCTCTCCAATTTGTGGATGCTTGAGCCCAGCAAATTTTATCAGTGGGTTTTTAGCCGAATCAGAAGGGAATTGTGTGTTTTTGTACAGCAATAAGTGACAGTTTGTTAGAAATTCGGGGTTGCACTGTATGTTGCCAACAAAAGGTGGAAAGGGGTCCAGTGTAAAATTTCCATTGTAAATTATATTGGAATCTTTTGTCTTTGTTTTTTATTTTTCTTGACCGCCCGGGGGGGGGGGGGGGGGGGGGGGGGGGTTGCGGGGGAGGCTTGAAAGCCCGTCGGTCATTTTCGTAGAGTATGAATAGTAAATTTCGTAAAATGCGAATAAATCTGTATTCGTCCACGGATAATTAGCCTTCCCCCTCCTGGTACTTGTACCTCAAAACGTTACGACTACTTTTCCAATGTTATAAATTCAATTATATAGATATATAAAAGAAACAGAGGATCAGGGAAAATGCTATGAATTTGGGATTTTTAAAGAAATTCTACAAATTCATGGTTTCTCGTTTGAAAGAGATGTTAATTCAAGTATGAGTGAGCAAAACACGAACCTTGTCGTAATAATTTTTTATTTTCGCACAAATTACACAATATATATATAATACGTTAATAGGGGTACTTCCGGAAGATGGGACATAGTTTATCACACTAATAATACGTAAGGTTAGGGTTTTCCAATTTGAAATGAACTTTTGAATATATATTCTCGCCCTTGGAATCTATCACACGACAAGAAAGACTAAGTATGAATTTTTCGGGTTTCTAATTCAAGATAAGATATCCTTCAAGTTATACAAAATAATCCTCATTAAAGTGAAGAAAGAGAAAAACGAGAAATAAATGTGTCTTTGGGTTAATTGAACAACATGCATCCTCTTGGCGCGCGTCGCCATGAATTGGATAGCAAAGTTGTCATGGAGAGATAGGAAACGGTTCGTATATTATTTAATAGTTGGCATTCAGAAATGGCATTCCATCGACTTGATCCTTGCCTCGGATCGACTGAACCTTCGATCAACTGGTGCTCTTATGGTCGACTGATACTCACTCGATAGAGTCTCGTCTAACCTGAACACTCCGACAGCGTACAAGTTCCTTGTTATACAGGCTTGACAACATCGACTACAACTCCAAAGCTTTGTACTTTCGATTTCACGTCATCATTCCTTTGCTAAAAATGATTTGTCATCAAATCTAGTATTTCTTTATAAAGTTCAAGATCTTGAACGTTGAACGTCACCAAGACTCCATACTATCCTGGTTGGTCGATCTTGTAGGCGTTGTTCTTGATCGGCTCGATTACTTGAAACGGTTTGTCAACTTTGAGCATAAGTTTATTCTTTCGGTTGGCCGAGAACCTTTCTTTCTGCAAGTGAATCCACACAAGATCGTCTGGTGGTTTGCCTTAACTTTGTTCTTATAATTCTACTTCTCTATATTGGCTCGAATCTTCTTCTATAGTGTCAAAATCTCCTCGACTTGTGGAACCATGTCCTTGTCGAGGTTGACTAGGCTTAGATAGTTATTCAACTGGAATCTAGGGATTAATACTATACACTATTTCAAATGGGGACGTTCGAGTACTCGAAATGTAGAGCTCGATTGCAAGCGAATTCAACAGCGACGTGTTTTATGTCCCAATCTTTTTTATTCTTAGACACAATTTTGCGAAGTAGTGCTCCCATAGTCAGGTTGAGGACTCATTTTCCCCATCTATCTGTGGATGGAAAGTGGCGATAAACAAGACGTCCTTGTCAACTAGACGTCGGAACAGAGCATTCGCAATAATGGTCTCTCCTGGGGTCTTCACCTCTTGCACAGAGGTTTCAAAATTAGTTTCTATCACGTTAACATTAGTATCAAAGAAGTCAAAAGTATGAATGACGGTCTCATCATCGAACGGTCTATCGTCAACCGTAGTAACTTCATCTACTTCTGGAAAGCATAATTCTTAAAACTCTATCAGGTCTTAAATTATATTCCTAAAGGATAAACAGTCCTTTATGGTATTTGTGAACGACCTGTGCCATTTGCAATAATTCCTATTTTTCTCTCTTTCCGTTTGGGGTACTCTATGCCCTGGTTTCAGCTTGATTCGTTTTCGCTGATATAACTAATCAAAGACAGCATCAGCTTTGTCTATGTCAAACGAATATTTCATTTCTTCACTAGATTTATAAGACGCTTTTGCCTTTGTATTCTTTCTTGCCAGAGGCTCGTAGATAGTATCTTCGCCCTTTACGAACTCAACCATGTCTACCTCGAAGCTCTGGGGCTCAACCTGATATGCTTGGGCAGATTGTGCCTCTTCCATTAGAAGTTGATGATACTCAGTCGCCCTTCAGGCTAAATCATAGAAATCACTAAATTTCTTTCTCCTTGCTTGGTATTTCTCCATGGGCCCTCGTCCTGGAAGGACACAACGAGTTTCCCAATAGTCGCGTGCCGATAATCTCCCATTAAAGAATTATCTTTGTCAACGGGATCACTCGATTTCGGACTAGATGTTGCCCTGAGGAAACTCTTCATCATTTTCTGTAATTCCACGATGTCCCTTTGCACGTCCCTGGAGTTCTTTTCCATGATCCTCCGCATATTTCCCATATTCCTTTCCATGTTTCTTTTCATATCACCCATATTCTTATTTATATCACTGAATTCTTTATAAAATTCAATCCTTGATATGAACTCAGAAGGGGTATGCGCAGCTGCAGGGAGCTGGGAAGTCGAATCTTGGCTACCTTGAGCCGTATTTCCTTCAGCCAGCAGGCCCGTCAAACCCAAATCTTCCCCAACATTTGGGGAATTGTGGGGAGGATGTTGGTGGTGCGAGTTTCTAGTATTTCTTGGCATTCTAAATGCTCAATTCTTTTCTTCCATTGTGGTCGAAAAAAACGTGTTCACATTGTAAACGGAGCACGTTGAAAATACTTGGCACGAACACTCACATGGGTTCGGATGTGGTCACCGGTAACGAAATGCAAATGAATTGTATTAACAAATGATGACAAACGAAGTCTTACAATCAAATGAAAAAGCTTACAACCATGAAAATGCAAAAAAATTTTAAACTTGGATGGTGGAGACGCTGTAGACTTGTTGTGACGCCGTGGACTCGCGGGTTGGAGCGGTGGAATTTGATCTCCGGTGGTGTACTGGATGTGGATGTGGATGTAGGCAAAGGTTGGACGACGAAATGGTTTGGACCCAGGCTGGGAACAGGATTCTGGAAAACGGAGCGCTAGAGGGCTGAGAATTGAGAGCAGTTAGATAAACAATGCACTTTTGACCTTAGATGAATGTATGTCCTTTTCTAAAGAATCTTAACATCTTTTATATCGGATCAAATAACCGAAGATGTGATCACAGATTTTCTCCACCTAAAGACCGTTTCAAATCATGGGAACGTGTCTCCGTAACCAACTTCCTAAAATCCCAGAGTCAAGATGTTTTCTGGTCTCTATGGACTCTGACTTCGACTACACAGACTTCGTGTGTTTTACTCCTCGTAGACTCAGTACAAGTTAGCAGCCTTAATCCTCTAGCCTGTCCCTGCATTTATCTGACTGGCTACCCTGATGGGCTGCCTATATGTGTGGGCTTATATTAATTTAGGCCTGAGATTTTCTGTCATGTCAACAATGTTATCTTCTTTTGTAAAAGACACGTACAATAATCCTCAACTGAGGCGCTTTTTGTCCTACACCTCTCCCACAACCTTCCACAATTTTCGTTTCTCTGTATTGTTGCTCGAGTTTGTACAAGGATCATGGCTGTACGTGTTCAGGTTTGTAGTGATTGAAAGTATTGTTGTAGTTTACTTGTGTTTTGGTTCAAGTTTCAAGTTTCTAGCGTTTTGTTTACAAGAATTTTGCTGGCGACAACATTTAACCCATCATTCTCATGCTCCGATGAGTGCTTTAGCCGCTGTTAGCTCCAGAAGTAACGGTTAGACAAGCTGAATCCAAATACGTTGGAAATCTCTAGTACTACGAGCGGCTGGTACTCGAAGGTTTGTTGAATGTGTGGCCACCGTATGAAATGAAGAAAGAGAGGAGAAGGCAGCAAAAAGACACCCTTAAGCGGAAGCACTTACGGATGCCATGGATGATGCCTTCGGAAGGAAGCAAGAACACATGAACACAAGATCGCAAGAAGGCCGGGATGCTTGAACGCCTGAATGCTTGAAGATAAAAGGACTGTATGTCCGTCTGTAGAGAGGTGTGTATACAATGCCTAAGAACAACTATTTAAACTAAGCTAGACCAATGTATATATGGAAATAGAATATTATACATATATTACGCCTCTTTGTTGCTGGTCTTCATGAAATATCTCCTTTTGCATTTGAGTAATCTTCACAACAATTTCCTTCCATGTCCTGAGATCATCCGAAATCTTCCCATGATAGCCACTAATTGATCGGATCACCCACTAGCTTTCACTACGGAGTTTGCTCGCTCATCTAGTTGATTGTCGCTTGACTGCCTTGTTGACCCTCGCTTGACCGCCTTGTTGACCCTCATCGCCTGCTAACCCCGTCGCTTGGTAAGCGCTTTGCCCGCAAGCCTTCGCCTGGGGTGTTTCTACAACTACCTCTTTTCTGGGCCGCGTGCTTCGGGCCTGCATTCTAGACCGTTGATCAATAGATAACATCGAGATCTGTGGCTCAAAGTTTCTATTACTAAACATATAAGACCCCCTCAAGGAGATTGCCTTAGGGACTATGATCCGTCTCCTTGAAAATGCCAAGTAATCATTCCCCTGTTCCCTTGTATCGGTTCAGATTTTTGAGTCATCTATCGAAGATTTCGTAACCCTCACAATCCCGCTATAAATAGCGATGCTCGGATTAGCTTCCTAATCGCAAACCATCACTTTTGTAAATGGCAAGGTTATGAGGTCTTCATTTTTCTGTCTCCTACCCAAGACCTATGTCCATTACCTTAGCTTGCTAGAGAGCTTAAGTCCACCACCTCATGCAAGTGATTTATCGCCCTCCACATAGTTCCTCCCTGCCTTACAAGGAGCTCAATTGGAAGGGAAGAGGGCATGAGCAAAGCCTCGGTGGGTCAGTCTTTAGCCTTGGGTTACATTCTGATTGAACCGACCTTTGTTGTTTTTCAGTGACCCCAAACCTCTGGAGATCAGGATCTCCACAAGGCAAAGTCGTCGCCTTGTCCTCAGTTTTCCAACCACACGGCCATTGGGAGGCCTAACATGGAATCAGATGCGAGTACCAAGGCCTTCTCGTTCAAAAGATCCACACCGCAACATCACTTCCATCATGAGACGAAGGATCTTCTCCGTATGAGGGAACGAACCAAGTGTTGTGGGTGACCAAGTTCGTTTTCTATGGATAAACCCTTCGAAAGCACACAGAGCTCAAGGATTTTTCTTTTAAAAAAAGAAAGCATTTCGTCAAGAAGAAGAAACGTCATTTACTGAGTCACTTATGTTTCTTTTGTTCATCAAACTTCCAAACAAACCCACGTAATGAATGGTGGCTTTGAATGAAAATCAACGTACGTTTAAGACTCTTCACCCATTAACGTCGACTTTTGGATCATCGTCAGTTTTCAAGCGTAGCGATGCCTATTTTGGGCCCAAGTCGTCTTGTCGGCTTCTGGACCATAAGGTCTGGAAAGGATTGAAGTTTCCCTCTCATGCAATCAGAGACCATTCTTCCTCCTCCCTTGTTTTTCAGAAACCCTAGTTTCCTCTCAACCTCCATGGCTTCCGGTGCTTCATCCCGAACAAACTTAACTCCTCCAGCCCATCAGGAGGGTGACAGAGCCGTTTCTCCATGGGATTACACTGAAGCCATGAAATTTCACGTCTTCCCTTGCCACGAACTTTGGCGCTCCGATGTTAGAACAACAAACGTTGGGTCCCTTTGTTCCTGAGGCAAGTCCCAACTTCTCTCTGACATGGAAATGTCGTTCCTTTTTACTAGTTAGTTGCCCGCCTTCACTCTTGGTGATTTCAAGCTGTCGGGATGGAGTCCGTCGGTACGAGCGAACCTTCGTTGCTTACCATCTCCAAGGAGTGAGGCTCATGGCCTTTGGGTTTCCAAGTGGATGACCAAGAAGTATGACGCGTGGGACGCGATTCGGATCAAGTTCCTAATCAACATCTCACGCTTCTCAATCGAGGCCGACTTGCTAATGTATGCCGGGTTCCTGTCATTCTGGAATCCCATTGTCAATTGATTATATCTCCCCAGAGGACCAATGCCAATCACCCTGTTTGTCTTTTAGTCGGCTGTCATCTTTGTGGAGCTCCCCTTCAATTTGATCATGAGCGCACCGACCTGAAGTTTAACCCTATAGAACGCATGGGCGCGGCGATAAAACATCACCTGTCTCTACTTGATGCAGAGTTTGGATCCCAGGAGAAGTTTGAGTTCTACTTGGAGTGGTTATCCAAGTACATCTTCTGCAACCGGGGAAAGCGTCCCAATTGTTTCATGGTTGGGGCGATCACTAGCCTTGTCGACGCTGCCAATGCGGACAGGCCGAAGGCTCTGGCATTTGCACCCTTCCTATTGAGTTTGATCTATCGCGGGCTCTACTAAGCAACGGCTAATTGAACCAGTTTCCCTGGATGCTCAGCGGATGGCCCTCTATGGATTGTTCTGTACTTCCTGGGTTTTACCAGTTTTCCTTGTGCGATGCTCGAGAGCAGCGTGTCGTCTCAGCGAGCGCGTTCAAGTACTGGTCTTCCTTCACTGTTGCTGACTGCATCCAGGCTTTAATGGATGGGCACGCAGAAGGCTGTGCAGGTGTGGTCTCTTCCTGGCGACCTTTCTCCCAGAGGTGAGAGGAACCTCGCTCAAAGAGATATTCAGTACCTTCGGCCTGCGTTCTTTTCACGAGACTTGGTGGGGGTAGACCGGCTAGCTTGATTTTTGAGGTATATAATCCTCAACTCTATGCCCATCAGTTGGGCCTTTGTCAGTCTTTGGCGGTTCTCTCATTTGCATCTAGGAATCAGTCGCTCGACGTGCGTGTTGTGGCTCCTGTTAAGCCTGGGTTGGCCGAGCATTTCTAGTTACCAAGCCTTCCCATGGCTCAGCTCCAGGCGAAGACATCTGGTGGCTGGTCCCCTACTTTTTCCAGGACCTGGTTTGAAGTCTGGGGAATGAAGCAGGCTTCCTCTCATTTGGAGAGGCCAATTCAGGAGGACAGCTTAGCCCTTCCTATGGCACTTCTTGGTCCAGGTGGGAGGTCTTCGAAGAAACGATCATCAGGCGACGACTCGCCTTCTTCAGGTATGTCGAACCGGTTCAAGTAATGACTTGGCTATGCTTAGCTTGTTTATAATAAGCTACCCTTTTGTGCAGCAAGTACCAAGAGGATAAAGGTGAAGCCTTCCAGAGGCAAGGATTCTCCTACAGGCTCATCTTCACAAGGAGTCCGCTTGAAAAAAAAAGTTTCTCATAGGCCTCTTCCTCCAGCGCTGCTTCGAGATGTCACTGAGCTTCCTGTCCCTGAGGAAGTGTCCTCCATGGACATGTCAGGTATTTGGCTTTTATGCTTTGTCTCATGATGGAGAACTAAACTAAGTGACACCAATTCCTTTGGTAAAGGCGTCATTGGTGTTACCTCTGCTGTGGAGATTATTGACGGAGAAAAGCCCCATGACAACATCACCATTGCTTCTTGGCTGGGTAGCCACGGTCGCTCTGATTAACCAACCAGGAGTATGGGTACAGCGGAGCCCCCAGCAAGGTTGTATCTGATGCCCCAAATCCGCTTTCGAGGGGTGAAGCCCAGACTTCGTCGGTTGATGGTGCTCATATCGCCCAGAACCTCGGTAAGGAGTTTTGAGCTTTGATTGTGAGTCACTCTTAAGTCATTGTCTGACCGGAGTGCATTCATGGCAGCCCTTACGTTCTATCCCTGTCTCTTTCATTGTTGTCTCGAGCATGGGATGAATGTTGAGGAAGACTTTGTTGCCTTGTCGTCGGTGATGGACGAGCTGGGACGAGTATGTGCTAGTTCGCGTGACCTGTGTGTTATACTTTCGCTTCTCTAGAAGTCCTCCCGGCATTTGTGGACCGAGTGATAAGAGGACTTTGCGCTGAAGGTGAGATAGGAAGAGAAAGAGCTTGCGTGGTCTCTGCCGCCACCATCCTCTGCTCGAGTAGAGGAGTTGTCTATCGAAGGGGCCGAACTCCGTAGTAAATGAGAGGAGTTGTCTACCACCATTTGGCGCCTCCAAGAGGAGTTGGATGCCACGGTCGAGTGGTAGCTGGGAATGATATGGCTCTTGATGCTGCCAAGGCAGAGGAGGTAGCTGAGCGCGCCGCCATTAACCAAGAGCGAGAGACGTTCGAGAGGGATTGGGACAGGGCTGTAGACGCTAAGGCAAAGGAAGTTGTGGCGGCCGGAGTGTTCGACCATGCGAAACACCTATTGTCTTCTTTGCCTGTTGACTGAATTGTTACGTTTGCATTTGTCCCCAGATTGTGGGGAATCATTTTGAGATGATGTTTTTGCACATTTAGCATATCGTTGGCCTGTACTTTTTCAAATACTTGCCATTGACCTTGAGGTCGTGCACCGATCCGTCGAACTCCCCTAGGCGATATGAATTCCCAACGTGAGTTTCAATTACCTGGAAGGGGCCTTCCCAGTTTGGTGTCCATTTCCACGGAAGTAATCTCGAACACCCTCGGGCAATCTCAGCTTCCAGACTAGGTTTCCCTTACTGAATGACCGGGGTACTACTTTCTTGTTGTAGTTGCAGGCGATGTTCTTCTTATGAGCCTCTAGATGATTCAACACATTGATTCTAGTGGTTCTAAATCTTCTAACTCAATATACATGTCCTCATCGTATCCCTTGTGTCCTCCAAGGTGTTTAAGAAGTCTGAGCGATCAGTATCACACTTCTATTGGAAGCATCGCATCATGACCCTGCACAAGCCTGAACGGGGCGACGCCTATGCTTTCTCTTTTCGTGACCCTGAGTGCTCATAGTGTCTCCTGAAGCAGAGAATGCCATGTACGTGGGTTATTCTCGATCATTCTTTGTATAACTCGTTTTATGAGTTTTTTAGAAGCCTCTGCTTGCCCGTTTGACTAGGCATAATACCGGGATGAGTTGAGTATCTTAAACCCAAAATCTTCCGCAAACTCGTCCATAAGTTCGTAGTTGAATACCTTTGCATTGTCTACCACGATACTTTGAGGAATCACGTATCGATAGATGATGGTGTTCTTGATGAATTCAATTACGTCTTTTTGATTGATGCACTTGTAAGCCGTCGCCTCACCCCATTTGGTGAAGTAGTATGTGGCAACGAGTATATAGGCATCTCCCTTGCTTGAGTGGGGATGAATTTCCCCTATGACGTCTAACGCCCATGTCTTAAAAGGCCATGATTTTACCATGACGTTCATGTCTGTGGCAGGGGTGTATTTTTCCGGTCTACATCGCCAGCAAGCCTGACAGGCTCGAGCCATTTCGATGCAATTCTTGACCATTGGCGACAAGTAGAACCTATGTCATTTGATCGACCAACTCATCCTGATCCCTGCTTGATGAGCTCCGCACAGCTCCTCATGTGTTTCCATCATGATTGGGATGGCTTCGTCTAAGCCGATGCATCTTAGCAGGGCATCTTCATTGGTTTTCCTATAGAGGATTTTGGTCGAGGAGCACATAGTGCCTAGCAATCACTTGAATTCTCCTTTCGACTTTTGCAATGGGATTCTTGAGGAACTGTTGAATTGGCTCTTGCTAGTCATCGTTTTGTTTGAATGGATCGGCCCGGTGGATCTCTCTGTGCTGTACTCCAACATCATCGTGGAATTCTAGAGGTTTGCTTATGAACAATATTGTGTTATCCTTGCGTGAATATGAGTTATTTATCAATCCAGAGGCCAATTGTGCCAGATGGTTGGCCTCTTGATTGTCTTCTCTTCGCACGTGTATGATCTCGGCCACACCTATTTTTGCGATGAGTTCTTTCACTCTGTGTAGATATCGGCCCAGGTGAGGCGCGTGGCATTCACATTAGCTAGAGCAGCTGGATTACCAACTAAGAATCACCACATATCTTTACGTTTTTCAGTTTCCAGTCTAGGGCGAGCTGCAAAGCCAGAATCAAGGCTTCGTACTCTGCTACATTATTGATTTGCTGTCGAGGTGACAGGCCAACCTGGTTTCGGCATTTCAGGGTGTCTTGATGAATACCCCTATACCAGTTCCGAATTGTTGGAGACCCATCAAACCAAATGGACCAGTGTCCATGTCCTGCCGACTTGTCCGGAATATGGACCAGTGTCCATGGACCATTATCCGGAATATCCGTCCATGAAGGACATTAACTCATGTCCTGCCGACTTGTCTATAAGGTCATCGGCATTGGGCATTCGGTATTCGTCTTTAGGTGTCGCTTTGTTCAAGTCACGGAAATCGATGCATACCCTGTTCTTGCCGTTCTTTTTATCGACAGGAACTATGCTAGAGATCCAGTCCATGTACTTAGTCGTTCTTATATATCTAACTTTAAACAACTTCTTAATTTCATCGTAGACCATCTGGGCCACTTCCCGTGACATCCTTTTTGGAGTTTGTTTCACAGGCTTAAAGTTATTGTACGTCGGGAGTCGATGCTCGACCAAGTTTCGGTCAAGGCCAGTCATCTCTGTATAATCCCAGGCGAAGTAATCTTTGTAGGTGTGAAGGACTTTGCTAACGTTACTTGCCTCAGTTTTTCTTAGTAGCGAGCTGAGACAGGTGACACATGGTGTTTCAGTGGTCCCCAAGTTGATTTCGCTTAATGGATCACATGAGATAACAAAAATATTAGAGACGTTTTTATTCATTGAATAAATGTTTGGCATGTCTTGGCATGCCCAGGGAAACACATTACATCATGCTTCATTTATTCAAGACGCCCTATAGCTTCCTAGTCTTTCTAGGATGTCCGATATTGGATCGAGGGTTTCACTGTCCACTGGTCGGAGGCAGGTCGAACAGTGTATCGGGCTCCAAATCCGTCTTTGTCTGGTGAACGCTACTGTCACCTTGTAACCCTTCTTTGCGCATATCTTTCTCAAGCGGGGTTAGGTCTTGATCAGCTTCGGGCTGTAGTTCATCGCCCCATCTGGTTGGAACAATCGGCTGCTGCGCCAAGGGCGGTCCATCATATGCCACCAGAAATTCATAGCCTGCTTCGCATAAAGGTCAGAAATTTAGGTCTCCCAGTGCCTTTGCTTTAATGTTATGTCTTTAACTTGCTTTACCGCCCTTGCATATACATAGGACATGTTAGCAATATTGCTCACCTCTCCCGTGATAATCTCTAAACCGTGTTTTCCCCAAAGTAGAAGTTCTTGATGAAGAGTGGGGGGTATAGCACCAGCCTTGTGCAACTAAGCTCTACCGACTAGGGCAGTAAAAGAAGGCTTTATACCAATGAAAAGGAAAGTCGTCTTCTTTTCATGGGTGCCAACGCGGAGTCGGACGGACACCACACCAAGGCATGCAGAGGTAATCCCGTTAAATCCACGGACACTTACGTCAGTCCTCTCCAGTTTACCTATGTCATCCCCTAAACGCTTATATGCTTCAAGTGGAAGGACGTTGATAGCTGCTCCATTATCAATAAGGACATAGCACATCGCCACGTTATTGATTGTCACCTAATTGTGCAGCTAGAACATTAGAACATGTGTTTCCAAGGTGATGCAGGAGGCTCTTTCAGCCATCCACTTGGGAAGTTCCATGATATTTCAGTAACGGTATTGTAACTAAAGGGGAGCAGCGGATTACCTTCTACCTGGCCGTCCACTTTCATAGCAAACTCCGCCGGTAGCATGAGGACATTGCAACTAGTCCTATTCACCTCGGGTGGAATCCCGGGCTGGACGAGGTTATAGTCGCTCAGCGTATTGGGTGCAAGGTCGCTTTCTCTTAACTCCTTAGTCTTTTGTATCAAAGGTTGCCAGTTTGGCGCATTTTCCGCACCGCATCGCGCTATTCTCGCTCTCTGCCTATTAGTTCTCTGAATGAGTACCTGGGATTGTGCTCCTCCCGTACCCACCTTCTGCCATGTATTTGTGGCTGGGTTGACGTAGATGCAGCATGAGTGTTTGAGAGGGTATAGGCGATTATCCGCCTGAACAAACTCCTTCTTATGTTAGTCATAACCCCTTCGGAAACTCTCCACAATAGGAGGATCCGAAAGGTAGGATGACTCAGAGTCGGGTGAATTACCTGATGGAGGGTCGACCGTCTCTACTTTGATCTTCGCTTCATATGCCATGCTGGCCAACAACAGGAAATACTGGTTACAACAAAGTTGGGACATGTGAGTGGTGAGTATCTTACACGCTGCTATTGGTTTGCACCTGTAACAAAGCATGTCGTCTGTTAAAAATTGGGCTAACGAAATCCCTTCTCTCATAGCATCCTTGTCACCTCGGGAGCGATCTCGAGTATCGGATTATTGTTGCTCATGCTTCTTCTCCTGTTGGGGTCTAAGGCGATCAACAGCTCGTCGCCTGGGGAGTCTCCAGGTGCGAGGTTCTTTTTGGGTTTCTTCGCCTTCGCCCACAGTTCCTTGTCTCAAAAGTTCTCTGGGGGTTTAAAGTTCCTTTACTCCAGTTGGTGGGGTAGCTTTTCTCTCTTGATGTCTCTCCGGGCGTTGATGCCCTTGGGCCACTGTAGATTCCCATAGCCATCTCCTTAAGACGATTAAGGTCATACCATTCTGCTAAACCCTTTCCTTTCGTTCAATAGATACTTCCTAAAAATATGATACCGATCAGTGGTATGCAAAGCATCCATGTGCCAGCGACAACGATCATGTCGTATGCTCTTGAAATCAGTAGGGCACTGAAGTGTTCCCTTGCTCAGGAGCCGCTTGGACAGTATGTTGGCAATGATTGTTTCGCCAATTTCGATCAACTGATCTCGGTATCCCTGCATCAACGAAGGGGAGACAGTTAAGCGGTTGACATCGAAGGCGTTTATTTCAACTAAGTCACCAAAACGGTGTGACTCTGTCAATGCCTGGTCCCCCGAGTCGGGGAAGCGTAACTCCTTAGATTCTATTAGGTCTTGCACCAAGTTTCTACACGTGATGCAATCCCTAATGGTGTGGGTAAACGACCCATGCGACTTGCAGAAGTTTCTAGACTTCTATCTGTCAGTGCGAGGAATTTGATTGCCCGTTTTCAATCGAATCCGCCCGTTTTGGTGCATGAACTCAAAGATTTTATCGGCCTTGGCCTCCTGGAAGGATTATTTCCTTTCTTCCTATGTCTTTGGAAGGGCCTTGGCTCGGAAATTCTTTTTAGTCAACTCTTCGCAGGTCAGGGTTGACCCTTTATATACTCTACGACGTCGACGTCTGCAACTGGTTCCGCTTTGTAGGTCACTGTTATGTTCCTCTGAGATTACAGAAATCGGAGAAGAACAAGGAATAAGAGAAGGGCTGATCGGAGAAGAATCACAGTCACCAAATGCTTGAAGAACACAAGCAAGAATGTACAGAGGAGCAAGATGAAGATACAACAGAATTCAACAACCACAACTACCGCTACAACACCTCTTTAATAGTATGCCTTGTCACAACTTTTGTAACTAACTATCTTTAACAATGAAATAATATTTCTTCCTTCCACTTCTTTGCTTATTGCTTTAGCTTCGCTCCTCCTCTGTCCTCATAACAATCCAACCCCCTTAAAACGAAGCTTGTCCTCAAGCTTAAGCACCCAATGTTACTCCCTCACCTGCAATTCATTCTTAATCTGTTTACCTTCCTCATACAAGCTATCCACCACTACCTTAATTCCTGCATTGTGTTCATCCTCTTCTATCCTCACCATCAATTCCTTCCCTTCTTCTGCACAGTTTAATCTTTTCCACCTCCCTTAAAAACTTGTCCTCAAGTTGTATCAAAATGGAATGCTGGATATTTCTTCACCATTTCAGCATATGGTTCCCAAGTAGCATCCTGCTGTTCGCTATTAGCCCATTGTACCAAAATATACACACCCCAAAATCTCCTTCTTTTATCAACTTTCTATCCAAGACCTTAATTGGTTCAGCTGTCAAGTGGTGTTGTCCATCCACTTCAGGAACAGAACACACAATAGGTAATACCCCTTCATGTTTTTTGAGCAAAGACACATGGAAAACAAAATGAATCTTCACATTTGCTGGCAACCGCAACTTATATGCCACATTGCCAATCTTAGCAATCACTTGAAAAGGTCGAAAATATCGTGGAGCCAACTTTGCCGAAGACTGGTAAGCCATTGTTTTCTATCTGTATGGTTGCAATTTGACATACACAAAATCACCCACTTTAAATTCTTTATCTGTTCTGCCCTTATCAGCTTGGCTTTTCATTCGATCTTGATCTCTGTGCAAATGGAATCGGAGCATCTTAAGACAGTCCTATCTAGCTCTCAAGGTTCAATCAACTGTCTCCACTTTACTATCTCCCAAAACATAAGGCAAATGAACAGAGCGACGCTAACCATACACAACTTCATACGGTGTCTTTTGAATAGCTGTATGAAATGTTGTGTTATACCACCATTCCGCTAGAGGAATCCAATTTGCCCATTCCTTCGGTCGTTCACATGTCATACATCTCAAATAAGTCTCAAGACATTTATTAACCACATCAAATTGGCCATCCGTCTGAGGATGATAGCTTGATGACATCAAAAGATCAACCTGTTGTAACCGGAAGAGTTCTTTCCAAAAGGTGCTAACAAAGAACGATCTCTGTCAGAGATTACTGTTCTTGGCATGCCATGGAGTCGAAAAATCTTATCTAAGAAGAGCTGAGCCACGGTTGCTGCCGTAAAAGGATGACTTAACAAGATAAAGTGCGCATATTTGCTCAATCTGTCTACTATGACCAATATAGTATCTTTCCCTCGAGATTTAGGCAGCCCTTCAATGAAATCCATTGATACATCTGTCCAAGCGGTTTCAGGTATATGCAATGGTAGTAATAAACCAGCTTTCTTCTGTAAAAGTGGTTTACATTGCTGACAAATGCTGCAACTTCTTATATAGTTCCTTCCCTTTTAAGCTTCTTCCAGTAGAACAAAGCAGTAATCCGTTTTGTAGTTGCTTGCATACCCGAATGGCCCCCTGTGGGGGTATCATGTAAAAGTGAAATGATCTTCTGTCGCAACATCTCCTTACAGCTAACAACCATCTTACCCTTCCGTCTCAATTCTCCTTGACTCCAAGAGTAATATGGCTTTAGAATTCCATTTTGCAACTGCTCAATAAGATGTTTCAGATTATCATCATTTTGCCAACTTTCCTGGATCTGCAGTTTAAGGTCTGTATTTACTTGAGACAAAATCAATGACATAAACTCAGATCCTTGCACCCTAAAGAGTGCATCTGCTGTAGCATTTTCCTTACCCGTTTTGTACACCACTTCATAATCAAGACCAAGCAACTTGGGTAAACATTTGCTCTGAAAGACAGTGGAATTTTCTGTTCCAGCAAGTACTTCAAACTGCAATGATCGGTTTTGATCGCAAAGTGTCTCCCAATAAGATATGGCTTCCATTTTTCTATGGCAAAGACCACTGCCAACAGCTCCTTTTCATATGTTGAACTCCCTTGCATCTTCTGCAAAAAAGCTTTGCTGATATATGCAATTGGGTGACCCTTTTGCGTTAAAACAGCTCCCATACCCGTGCTCGAAGCATCTGTTTCAATGATAAATTCCTGAACAAAATTTGGAAGTGCTAATACTGGGGCTGTACTCATGGCTTCTTTTAGCTTCTGAAAAGCTGTTGCAGCCGATTGATCCCACCGAAAGGTATTTTTTTTCAACAAATTTGTCAGAGGCTTACTAATAAGACCATACCCCTGAATAAACTTTCTGTAATATCTAGTCAACCCCAAAAAACCTCTCAATTCCTTCACAGTCTTTGGTTCTGGCCAATTAGTCATAGCCTTAATCTTGTTGGGATCAGTTTGCACCCCCCTTTCTGATATCACATGCCCCAGATACTCTACTTCTTTAGTGCCAAACACACATTTGGACATCTTAGTATATAAAGTGTTCTGCCGCAGAATACTCAACACAGTTTTGACATGATGCACATGCTCAGTCAAAGTCTTACTATAAATCAAAATATCATCGAAAAATACCAGAACAAACTTCCTCAGATGCGGCCTGAATATAGAGTTCATAAGGTGCTGAAATGTAGATGGCGCACTAGTCAAGCCAAATGGCATCACCAAGAATTCATAATGGCCTTCATGAGTACGAAAAGCGGTCTTTGGTATATCTCTTGGTGCCATTCTGATTTGCCAATATCCAGATCTTAAGTCAATCTTCGATAATACGGCTGCTTCATGAAGTTCATCAAGTAATTCCTCAACAATTGGCATAGGAAACTTGTCTTTCACTGTATACTTGTTGAGCTCCCTATAATCAATGCATAACCTCCATGATCCATCTTTCTTTTTTACCATCACTATAGGAGAAGAGAAAGCGCTCTGGCTCGGCCTGATAACACCTGCTGCAAGCATTTCCTTCACCATATTTTCAATAGCATCTTTCGGAACAACTGGGTACCGATAAGGACGCACATTGATAGGCGAAGTCCCTTCTTTCAGATGAATTGGATGATCATGTACCCTGTGCGGCGGCAAATTAGTCGGTTCCTTAAAGATGTCTTCAAATTCTTGCAAAAGCCACTGCAACTCTGGATACACCAGACCTTTAGCTTCGTTACACATGTCTGCAGCTTGTTTAACTGAAATCGCAAATAGTTGTACAGAATTTGACCCTTTACAAACAATTCCTTTCAGCTCTTTTTCATTCATCCAGTTTATGGTTCATGTTTTTCCTCCTCTCAACACATGTTTCCTCCCTTAATACTGAAACTCCATTCGCAATTGTGTAAAATCCCAAAGAACAGGTCCAAGAGAAGATAACCACTAGACCCCCAAAACCATATCACAAGTCCCTAGTGGAACCAACATAATATCTGTGCTAAAACTTTCTCTTTGCAACTCCCATTGAAATCCTTTACACACAGATCTACTATAAATCATTTCTCCATAGCCACAGAGACAGCAACAGGGTGGCTTGGTGTTATCAGACAACCCAACCTCTTAGCTGCATTCTTATCCAAAAATTGTGGGTACTGCCGGAATCAATGAGGCTATTGACTTTGCTGCCTTTAACTTTACCAGTCACCTTCATAGTTTGATAGGCTGTATTTCCAGTAATCGCATTCAGGGATATCAAGGGTGGAAATGCTTCTGCTTCTTTCTGTTCATCACTATCATCCTCATCATGTTCTTCACCCCTCTCTTCTGTAAGAACTTCAACGCTGTGCAATTGCGTCTTATATTTGTGACCTGGTACAAACTTTTCCAGGTAGAAAAAACATAGGTTCTTAGCTCTTCTATCCGTGATAAACTTAGGAGTTAATTGTCTTCTAGTGAATTTCGACACCCCTGTTGTTGGTTTAGACACAGTAGCTTGTTGAGATTGAGGTTGGCTGAAGGATTACAACATAGGTCTGTCCAATTCTTCTTGTGAATAGAAGATAACAAATCTCCTGCAATCTAGCCAATGTATATGCATCAATCAAATTTTGCGATCTAAACATTCGCACTACAGTCTGCACATCAAGTTGTAAACCACAAATAAAGCAACTCAAGGCTTGCTTTTCAGATTGATCTGTTCTCACTAATAACGCATCAAATTTTTCCTGATATTCTTCCACTCTGCCAGCTTCCTCATGCTTCAAACTCATCAACTCTACTATCGGATCATCATAAGGGTGGCCCCCAAATCGAGCTGCAATAATGGACTTGTACTCCTCCCAACTAGGCCAGATGCCGTTCAGTCTAGTTTTCATCAGAGATTGATGCCACACTAAGGCTTTGCCTTCCAAATGCACAGAAACTAGTTTGACCTTTATATCATCTGGTGTACCATCTACTTCAAAGAATTGATCACACTTATAAATCCAGCCCTGAACTTCCTCACCCTTGAATTTAGGAAAGTCAATCTTTGAAAAACGTGCAAATTTAGATTGGACACTTCCCTGATGATGTGCTCCACCGCCGTGGATGCCTGTTCCCGAATAGAAATCTCCTCCAAATCGTTTATTCTAGCATTCATTTCCCGGAGTTGCGTTGTAACTCGTAGCATCGTTTCTCGTTGTGCTCGCATTTCATCTCGGAACTCAGCTTGTTGTTATTGTTGTTGGGTGAGAAACTCAGTCCAGGATTCCTTCATCGCCTTCTGGAATTCGTCCATTACTGATTGCGTCTTGGTAACAACCATGGAGCGGTGTGGCCAGTATCGAACAACTGATACCAATTGTTATGTTCCTCTGGTATTACAGAAATAGGTGAAGAACAAGGAATAAGAGAAGGGCTGATCGGAGAAGAATCACAGTCGAATCTCTTATTCAATCATCAAATGCTTGAAGAACACAAGCAAGAATGTACAGAGGAGCAAGATGAAGATACAACAGAATTCAACAACCACAACTACTGCTACAACACCTCTTTAATAGTATGCTTGGTAACAACTTTTGTAACTAACTATCTTTAACAATGAAACAATATTTCTTCCTTCCACTTCTTTGCTTATTGCTCCAGCTTCGCTCCTCCTCTGTCCTCATAACAGTCACCAAGGGTCCCATAATCAAACTCCTTTTCGCCTGAGTTTTCTCTCTAAGGAGGCTCACATATCGTATAGGCCTTCAGGCTAACTCATTGCAATCCTTGAACACTTCTCCCTCTAGCATTTTCCAAAGTCGGAGAAGGAGAGAATCCTGAGCTATGGCTATGAGCTCCGCTTTAGATGTAGAGGTTTAACATCTCAGCCTTGCCTTCCGAAGTCTGTTCAGGAGTACTGCCACTGGTTCCCAAGGTTGTTGTTTCATATGAGTGAGGTCTTGCAGTGTTACAGCTGGGTCAGTATGAGCGAACGCCAGCGTGAATTGCATTTGCATATCTTCTCAGTTTCTCATAGAATTTCGGGGGAAGATTCACATACCATGTAAAGGCTGCTCTTGTGAGAGAGCTAGAAAACAGGCGAGGTTTCCAGAAACCATTAGTAGCAGCTTCTCCAACTTGGTGAATGAAACGAACGATATGTACCGCAGGAGAAATACCTTCTTCGCTCGAGAAACGGGTAAATTCAGGCACGTGATATCCCCTTGGAAAAGGATAGTCCCGATCGATGTTGTCATGGTAAGGAGCTATATAGAGTTCAATCTCTTTCATAACATTCGCTCCGGGGATCGCCTACTCAACTAGTCGGGCTACGTAATCCCCGATTTCAGGCATGAGACCAGGTTCGTTGAAAGTGTGGTCGCCGTATGAAATGAAGAAAGAGAGGAGAAGGCAGCGAAACTATACCCTTAAGTGGAGCACTTACGGATGCCATCGACGATGCCTTCGGAAGGAAACAAGAATGCAGGAGCACAAGATTGCAAGAACACCGGGATGCTTGAATGCCTGAATGCTTGGAGATAAAATGAGTCTATGTCCGTTTGTAGAGAAGTGTGTGTACAATACCTAGCAACAACTATTTATACTTGGCTAAATCTATGTATATACGGAAATGAAATATTATACACATAATACACGTCCTTGTTGCCAGCTAACATGGAATATCTCCTTTCCATTTGAGTAATCGTGGCAACAATTTCCTTCAATGTCCTGAGATCGTCCGAAATCTTCCCATGACAGCCACTGATTGATCGGATCGCCCATTAGCCCTACAGAGTTTCCTCGCTCATCCAGTTGATTGTCGCTTGACCACCTTGTTGACCCTTGTCGCCTGATAACCCCGTCGCTTGGTAACCGCTTTGCCCTCTAGCCTTTTCCTAGTGTATTTCCACAGCTACCTCCTTATTGGGCCTCGTGCTTTGGACCTGCATTCTGAACCGTTGATCCACATATAGCATCGAGATGTGTGGCCCAGATTTTCTATTGCTAAACAACGGATGACATTTTCGTTTACGAAACAACTTGGAACACGCCAACTCAAGATTTCATGTCCATTCCAAGGCTGCACCCGAACCGGAGACTTTGGGGCTGCCTTGGAACTCGCAAAATTAGGGATGGAGGGGACTTAGATATCTCTGTTTACGGACGAAACACGTTGCGATATAACGGGGACTAAAGTGTTGAATGTAATGGGGTCGCCAATAATACAAAAGAAAAGATTGAAGTTAAGAATTTCACTAACACAAAGAAAGAAAACTTACAGCCATCTTGCAACACTTAAAACAATTTGTAAAAGTAAGGTTGACAACCAAGCAGCCCTTCGGGGTCATAGAATGATTGTCTGTGTTACAATTGACTAAAGACGGCTTATTTATAGACATAATCTAAGTAACCGTCGACCGAAACACATTAAAAACGTGTTAATTATCCCAATGCCAACTGGCGACTAACTGCTGGGATGACTCCGTCGTCGATGAACTCTTCGGTGGATGCTTGCAACTTTGGTGAACTCTTGAATCAGCGTCGACTCCGCAACATTGATAAGCTCCTGAATTAGCATTGACTTCATGTCCTAATAATCATCTTTGACGTAGCATCGATATTGAATAACGTCGACGCATCAACAATCTTGAGCATCTTCGAAACACAACTCGTAAAGCCCAAAATGACATTTAGCGTGTCAGCAGTCTTGTTTTTTTCGAAAAAGTGATTTGATGGAGTTCCTAGGATGACGATATAGAGGACGACCACACTTCCTGAAGAGGAAGCCCAAATGAGCAGCCCAAGTGAAATGAAAGGTCGGGTCCGATCATTGAATGAAGCCCCAACGCATGCATATTTTGGAGGGTCCATGTATTCTTCCAAATTTTTACGTGATCTTCTTTCTGACTTCTTACATTACTAAAAATTTCTTATCATTTGTGTTTGTTTGGTACTGAACTTTGGGGTAGAAGGCCAACGAGACTAGTTCCCTTTGTTCAGTTCCGTGATATCCGTCGGACCGGTTGTTCGATCCTCTTCAAACAGATCCTCGAATTCCAAGTCCACCATATATGTGAAGGGAGGAACAGACGCGGAGAAGGGAGTTTCATCATATTTAATCGTGAATTAGGGGGATGTCATGATGTCTTGGACAGTGACTTCGTAAATAATTGTGGTCCAGTGACTAACTAATGAAGTTCCATTCTGGTAACTTGACTCCTCGAGCGTCCTATGGTCCCCCTCCCCCATAATAACTAAATTTGTCAAAGCTGCGACTCAAATATTTTAAGCATGAAGTTGAATATTGTTAATACGTTATTCTTTGTTTATTTCTTAAGCTATTGTTGACACATGAATTTTGAGCCTCGTCCCTAATGGACCGAAGATGTAAGGCTCCGTGTGAACCCCACTTGAGGTAAACAGAGACTCAATATTAATGCTACTCGAGACATCCGTGTCACAATTACTCGAGAAGCACCTACTGGTTGCGGGCTCGAGATTAACGCCACTCGAAAAACATTTCTCGTGCATGTCATAGACAAATCTCATATAGCTCGAGACCTGAATAGCCTCTCACTTCTCGAGAGTCTTTAGTGTCTCGAGGAGATTCACATCAAACTACGTCTAGTTACGTCAGGAGAGCAGAACACGTGGCAAATCCGGAAGGGCCGGTTCATGCGCATGATTAAGAAGATCACATATTGGTCGAATAATCGCAACTGCAAGATTCTGAAGATATAAAAGGGATAAAAAAAATTCAATAAATACACACAAAACACATTTTTATCCTTTTATCTCTAGCATCCTGAAAAGCGTCCTGAAACCACCTTCCATCCTCACTACATCCGACTGTCTATCCACCAAGGTAGATTCCACTAAAGGAATCTGCCGTAGTCATCGCTCATCCGTCGTCGGTCGTCGTGAAGCGCTTCGCGACCATCCCCAAGTCCTTTTGTTGTTTTTTCCGCTCACGTCATGTCTATAGGTGTTGACATTTAATTCAATACTGTTTGATTCCATCACGGTATTGTGTTTACTTTTCGACTTGCATTCAAAACATGTAATACGTACTGTTTGATTAAATTTCAATATTGTAGTTTCCTGTGTTCATTCACCTTACGACGATAACGCAAACACTGTAAATTCAGTACTGTTTGATTAAATTCCAGTATTGTATGTGCTCGTGTTTGTTTACTTTACGCCTACCACACGAATCAATGTAAAATTCGACACGTGTCGCGGGAACACAATTCCGCGTCAACAGCTATAAAGTATTCTTAAAGAATATCGTCGTTGCGACTCGATTCGACTCATAACAGCGAAAATCCGGTCCGACTTTAAGAACGTCTCCAACCTCTCGAAGGAAAACGAAAATGACGGATATCCAACCAATAGGCAATGATAGTCAACATGTAGTACCGGATGGATCGATCGTGTCGCATCAATTTACGAGGGGATACTTTCTTCGTCCATATGGAGAAGACGTCTTATAGGGGTAGGCGGGAGATGACGGCGGATTTAAGATTGGTCTCAGGAAGATCAGGAATCAGCAGTTGGACACCTGATCCGTGTAAACTCGTTGAATACACGAAATCGCACACTAAACTGCAGTAACGCAACAGAACAACAACAGCAGTAACAGCAATTCAACACTAACCCAATCGATTACTTCAACACCACCACCAACTACAAATAGACCTCTTCAGAATTCCACCGACAGCCCAAGCGAGGTTGATTCCACAGTTTTCACCGCCTCAGGCGCACTACTTCTAATGCCAATGACAGAATGCTGACTAACTTCCCCCCCACCCGATCCAACTGTCTTTTAACAGAATTACAACAACTCGGGTCACCCGACCCGACTACCCAACCCATTCCATATAAGCCCAAACCCAACCCACCAATACACAATTGATATAACAGTCGTCCCCCCTTAGTAGCTCCAGACTTCACATCTTCCTTCCCAGCCACAGCTACCTTAACTGCTGCACTTGCCATCCATTTGCATCGTAACAACACCCTTTTGGAAAGCGATCATCTTGATTTCTTTTTTCTGTTATTAAAAGTAGCACCACCTAAACGGTAGCCTACCTTCATTCAACGCGTCTTTAACTTTACACCCGTTGATGTTCCGGGGCCCATCGGAAAGTGGGGAAGGGAACAACCAAGATCAGAATTGTGCTTTGAGATGATCGTCTTTTCAGCGTGCAAATATCTCGATATCAAAGTATGCGACTCTCTTCACATGAGTGTTCTTCTTTCTACGCCGGCAGAGTTAAAGCAACGAAGGGAGATGGATGAAAAACGGGGGGGTGTAGCTGCATATTCTTGCCCAACTTCTGAACCAACAAAACTGGTCTGACTTATCATTATGATTAGTTTATCTTTCTTCTTTTTTCCTCATCATAAGTTTAGTATTATTAGTTAGGTAAAACGATCGGATACGTCATGTCCCATTTTCTGACGAAGAAAAAGGAAATAACGGTTAGGTTGAGTGGCTCCCTCATATAACCGCGAGTGAATATCAACCTCCACCTAGCTTTGCTGACATTGATTTGCTTTCGTCTGAACTAATTATGGTGTTAAATGCGAGGGGAAGTAGCTCCGACCCCTTCGGCCAAATTCGAACCTTTCCCGTAGGCCTAAGGCTTCGTTTTTGTATTTTTTGAAGTTTATCAGATAGCACTTACTGAACGATGGCTCCAACGCAATTAATTGACCATTCAATTAACTTGACAAGTAGATTTAAAAAAAAAAATTAATTGATTAATAGATTGTTTTACTAAATAATTTGATATCATAATATTATGGCAATAATATTTAATATATAAAATTTCAATTATACATATTTATTTTTTTGTTCGAGAACTAAAAATAATAAATTTCTTTTTTTCTATTCAAAAAAATGTAATGGAAAGATCAATTTTTTTCCCTAATTGAGGAGGGATCCCAATCCCACAAATATTATTGATTTTGGGGTGCTCTCATCTGGACGATGTTTGTCTACATCAAAACCAAAGTTTAGGTCACTTTCTAATGTACGTGCACGACGAAAATTTTAAAAATAAAAATTGTTTGTTTGTTTGTTTCCTTTCTTTAAGTTCTTTTTGGCTTGTTTGGTTGGGCAAGTCCGAGGGGCAGGCACATTGATGCGAAATCGCGACCAACTCTAGATACTTCGGTTCGAGGCAATTCGAGATGGAGTTAACTTCTTCACAACTGTCTGATTGATCAAGTTTAGAACCCAACAAGCCTCCAGTATCCCTCAAATAAATGTTATGCGAGTTGGCCAAGTCGAGGTTGAATCAAGAGGAGCGATCGAGATGGGGACTACCTTGACGGTATTGAAGAGGTCGAGTTGAGTCTTCAACTCGAGAATACAAGAATTTGTCTCGAGATTAAGAAGCTGTCGTCAATTGGAGAAGACAACATATTATCTCGAGAATAGGAAGACGATGTCCATCTCCAGGTCAGCTTCCACTAGCTCAAGGGGAACTCGAGAGCGCTCAAAGCCGGGATTTGTTGACAGACGACGGCCCAACCGACGTTAGGCCCAGTTTCTTTAGTTTATAGCTTTTAGACTTTATTTTAATTATTGTCTAGTTTTTCTATTTTAGGCCTAGTTAGGAGTTTGGGTTAGCCTACTTTTGTCCTCCATAAATTGGACTTTTGTGTTTCGGTTTAAACATAACATTTTAATTACCCAAATTTGGCATACTTTTCACAACTTCTCTTATCGTTTAGTGGATTCCAAGCGTTGCGAGATTTTTTGCGAGCGTTCCCATAATCGGTGGTGTTTCTATATCCGATTTTGTGGCGTTCAATCCTCGTGGCAGTCCTGGTGGTGCTTCTCCTGTATCCAACGGTAGTCCGAGTTCTATTCCCCTCGTTTAGTTATGGTGATGCTTCGGCTGTATCCAGCGGCGGTTCGAATCTTTTCCCGTTCGTTTATTTACCTTGATTTGGATTGCATCTTTCCCTCGCGTTCCGTTTCGCCTCCGCCGTTGTCTCTTTCCGTTTCCGTGATTGGAAGCGCGTCACCCTTGATAACATTTCCTTCGTTGAGAAGGGAAAACCAAATCAACGATGCAATGCGCAATCCAACAATAAACTATATTTTTTCCATTTTCTAATGTTGGTATGTTTCAGAATCAAATATTAAACCAAGTCTCTTCTCTTACCCCTTAATAATCATTTTATGTTGTATGGAAGTGTTGACCCCCCCGGTGATCCCCGACGACACCAAAAATCCCTGTCTACAGATTTGAAATAGATTAAATGACTCTCAAATAGGAAACTATTTCCCGAGGAATATTGAATTTCCCTGTGAATAATAGGAAGGAAAGGATAATTGCCTTCCCTAATATTCAGCTAAATCAATACAAAGTAGAAACACACTTCTTAATCCCATTTATGATGTTTCCTCTTACTTTCTTGTTTAGTTTTACTCCCAGCTTATCCTAATGGGGAGATAGTTTCTTGCTTTGGCTTTTTGAATTTTCCAATGAGTGGGAGGCACAATGGAATAATGGATGGCTTCAACTCAATTTGTGCGTCCCCATCCACTCACATCCCCGCCTTCTCTTATATGAATCGAATTTGCGGCGGCGAAAAAAAAAACGACACGAGAGAGTGATGACAATTTGGCAAACAAATAAAGCTAAGTGCTTATCCGTCAAATTTAACACTTATTTCAGTAATAAGATTTTAATCACGAGACAAAAAAAAAGAAAACAAAAAATTCCTCCGATTCTAAGATCGAAATAATAATACCGTGGTAAGTAACGGCCCCCCCCCCCCCCCCCCTTTCGGCCCAACCCTGGTAATAAAAATCCCCCTTCTCTGTTCCAACTCCAAGCCTTTCCCTTTCATTTTTTGTTCGTTTTTGTTTTTCTCCTCCCAGCGGAATTTTCATTTTGTCTTCTTTCCAAATCAGTGGACTAATTAATTCCGTAGTTGTAGCCGAGTGTAATTACAAATTAAATAGGAGACGAGAGATACACGTCTGTCCGGTTTAGAGGTCGTAGTGATGTTGTATTCGTCTGGTTCATTATTGAGGAGCAAGAAGGAAGGATAGTGTTCTGGGTTGATGGTGGGGGTGGTGGTGATGATGATGATGATGGGCCTCATGACTTCACTAGAGGAGGAAGGTCATGATTTCTGAGTTGGAACAGAGTTGCAGAGATTCGTTTTTCCAAGTTTTTATTTATCCCTTCTTCTTCTTCTTCTTTTCGTCCGAGCACCCTTCGTTTCCCCCACCACCATGGAGCCCGAAGCTGGGATCCCATCTGGCCCGACCAATCCTCCTCTTGTTAGTATAAATAATTCCATCTTTTTCATCCCTTTCTTTGCGCCCTCTTCTTCTTGCAGTTGTTGTTGATGCTGCTGCTGCTGTTAATTTATTGTAATTTATTGAAACTGAACTTGCCGTTGGTGGGATACCGGGGGATTGCGATTGAACCTACGTGTTGTGTTTGGTGTTCTGGAAATGGGTTTGACGATTTTTGGCTTGTTTATTCAGATGGGGATGATATTTATTCTAGTTTCATTAATTGGTTTTATTGTAAAAAAGTTGGGGGAGAGTGGGAGGTTATGGGGATGCTGAGGATTATGACTGATTCGCGTTGGTGCTGGTTTTGAGCCTCTTCTGTGGGTGGTGGTGGTTTTGGCGGCGTATGCTTCTGGTAGGGCAGGTTTTGTGGAGAAAGCAGGAACTGGTGGTTCTGCTTGGCGTTGGATATGTTTGTGATACTAACCTTTGGAGCTAGCGGAAGTGTATTTTTATAACTTTTCAATTGTTTTGGGTGATTGATTCTTTGGCCAGATAGAACAGACTGATATTGGTGTTGTTCTCCCAACAGTTAGTTTAGTTAGGTAGCAGATAGCATGACTTCTAGTTACGGATCGGAATAGCTTGGACGAGTTGACTCTGGCTTCTTTTAGAAGTCTGCACTACTAAGTGGTAGGGTTCTGAGCTTGAATTATTTGTTTTATAGCTTTCCTGGGTGAATCTATCGAGGAATCTGTTACTGGCCTACCAGAGCTTCGGCGTGGTGTACGGAGACCTCAGTACTTCGCCACTTTATGTTTACAAGAGCACGTTCATTGGGAAACTGCAGGCGCATGAAAATGAGGATTCCATATTTGGTGCTTTCTCCTTGATCTTTTGGACTATCACGTTGATACCGTTGCTCAAATATGTCTTCATTATGCTGAGCGCTGATGATAACGGTGAAGGTGTGCAACAAGTTCTGTTTTTAGCTCCCTGTTTATCATAGTTTTCTTTTTCTTATTTTGGGGCCAGGGATGGGGAATGGAGAAAGCCTCTGAAAGATTTTCTCTTTAATCAGGTGGGACATTTGCCCTTTATTCGCTGCTTTGTAGGCATGCTAAACTTAGTCTACTTCCCAATCAACAAGCTGCGGATGAGGAGCTCTCTGCTTATAAATATGGACCAATGACCCAATCTGGTTCCACTTCTCCGCTGAAGAGATTCCTGGAGAAGCATAAGAAGCTAAGAACAGCTCTCCTCTTGGTCGTGTTGTTTGGTACCTGCATGGTAATTGGAGACGGTGTGGTTACTCCAGCCATTTCAGGTCAGTTGTCTTATTGTAATAACTATCTTAGTGGCTTGACATCCCTATGGGAGTTGTATCCTTTTCAAGTATTGAGGATTAGCAAAAATGGAATCGATGAAAGGTTTCCTTCAGCTTGTTTGTTTCCTTCTTCCTGGCTTAAGGAAAAAATCGTAGGAGCAACATTTCCATAGCTTTGAGTAAATATTATTTCTTTGATGTGTCTTGATGGGGAAACCAACGTTCATGAAATATGTTCATGAAACTGTGAGTTTCTTAGATTTGCCTAAAATTTAGGTGAATGTCACGCACACAGTTTTCTCTCTGCAGCAACTTTGCATCTGTACTGTATGCTTAGAAGATTATTTTGGTGGTTTCAACTTGGTTGAGCTTGTCTTTGTTCTTCTGCTATTTACTAAAAAATCTGTTTTCTTTGACAGTTCTGTCGGCGGTGTCAGGATTGAAAGATGAAAAAGAGAAACTGACAAGTGGTGAGTAAACTTTTGAGTTTGAGGAGCTGTTAGTCGAAGCAAGTGGATGTTCTTGTCTAATCTTGTTTTAACTTGTCTTAGGTCAAGTGCTCTTGATTGCCTGTGTCATTCTGGTGGGTCTGTTTGCATTACAGCATTTTGGCACTCACAAGGTGGCTTTCTTGTTTGCTCCTATTATCATCCTATGGCTGCTATCCATTATGTGCATTGGATTATACAACATCATTCACTGGAATCCGAAAATTGTGCAAGCACTTTCTCCCTATTATATAATTAAGTTCTTTAAGGAGAATGGGAAAGATGGTTGGATTTCTCTGGGAGGCATCCTGCTCTCAATTACAGGTATATGCTCTATATATGTTGTGGGCCTCTCACTTGTTAATCTATCTTTTCGCAATTCTAATGTTTGTTGTGGCTCTGATTGATCATGGCTAGGTACTGAGGCTATGTTTGCAGATCTCGGCCATTTTACAGCTTTCTCAATAAGGGTGAGTTTTATTTGTCACATTCTGATACTACATTGTCCTGTGAAAAAGTAAAGTCAGCTGAGGGAACTACATCGAAGAGAGGGCTTTACCTCAGCAGTCAGTTTTCATTTTCTTTGATGATGCGTTTTCTCTTGTTGTTTTTTACTGGCAATAATTCGAGTTGATTCTTCTCTCTGATCAAGTGATTTGAGATTTGAAGTTTTGTGCTGTCGCAGATGGCATTTGCTTTTGTGATATACCCTTGTCTGGTAATTCAATACATGGGTCAAGCTGCATTTCTTTCCAAGAATGTCTCCTCCATCCCCCACAGTTTCTACCACTCGATACCTGGTCCAGCTTCTCTGCTGAATGATCCCCAAATATTCCAATTTTTAGATTCTTGTTTGACAAGTGTTGCTGATTCAGTCCTCTCATTGCAGGTCCTGTCTTCTGGCCTGTCTTTGTCATCGCCACTCTTGCAGCTATTGTTGGAAGTCAGGCAGTCATCACTGCGACATTCTCCATTGTCAAGCAATGTCATGCGCTTGGTTGCTTTCCGCGGGTGAAAATCGTCCACACCTCAAAACATATATATGGACAGATCTACATTCCTGAGATAAACTGGATCCTTATGATTCTGACCCTCGCAGTTACTATTGGGTTCCATGACACAACTTTGATAGGAAATGCTTATGGTATGTCCCTTTCCCTTTATACCTTTTAATTTCTTCAATCTAAGACAATTACATTGTGGTTGAAGCTGGTAGAGAAAAGCATGGAGATGTGATGGTAGTTGATGAACGGAGACGGGTCTTTTCAGGAAGATATGCAAATGGGTTTGTGTTTCTGATTGTGTTGTTTTTTTCATTGGTTTATTACAGGACTTGCGTTCATGACGGTCATGTTTGTCACAACTTTTCTGATGTCGCTGGTGATAGTATTTGTCTGGCAGAGAAGTATATTTCTAGCAGCAGGGTTCCTGCTCTTCTTTTGGCTCATTGAGGGTGTCTACTTATCTTCGGCAATCATGAAAGTGCCGCAAGGAGGCTGGGTACCCATAGTACTCTCATGTATCTTCATGGTAGTGATGTATGTCTGGCATTATGGAACACGGAGGAAGTACAGTTACGATCTGCATAACAAGGTCTCTCTGAAATGGCTCCTCGGATTAGGTCCAAGCCTCGGTATAGTGCGTGTTCCTGGTATTGGTCTCATATACTCTGAATTGGCGACAGGAGTCCCTGCAATCTTCTCTCACTTTGTCACAAACCTCCCAGCATTCCATCAGGTTCTCGTATTTGTCTGCGTAAAGTCTGTCCCGGTTCCATACGTCTCCCCTGAGGAAAGATTTCTCGTTGGCCGCGTTTGCCCAAGACCCTATCGCATGTACAGATGTGTAGTGAGATACGGATACAAGGATATTCAGCGAGACGATGGAGATTTTGAGAACCTGCTTGTACAGAGCATTGCAGAGTTTATACAAATGGAGGCTGGAGAGCCACAATTATCAGGCTCGGAGACTTCATCCCTTGATGGAAGGATGGCCGTAATAAGCACCAGAACCATTCAGTCGAACATGAGCCTAGTTATATCTGAGGTGGAGGATTTTGATCTCGTCAACTCTGTCTCAAGCAGCAAGTCTGCAACACTTCAGAGCCTGCGGTCCGCCTACGAGGAAGAGAACCCTCAGGCAAGGAGACGCAGGGTGAGGTTCCAGCTACCAACCAGCCCGGGAATGGACCCCGCCGTCAGGGACGAATTGCAAGAGCTGGTGGAGGCGAAAGAGGCAGGGGTCGCCTACATTATGGGACACTCTTACATAAAAGCGAGGAGATCGTCCTCTTTCTTGAAGAAGCTGGTGATAGACATAGGCTACTCTTTCCTCCGGAAAAACTGCAGGGGACCGGCCGTGGCTCTGAACATCCCCCACATAAGCCTCATAGAAGTCGGCATGATATACTACGTCTAGGATTCTCGCGGCCGCATGCAAACTCAAGAGGGAGTCCTTGGGACGATGAGAGGAGGCGTAGTTGCGCTGCGAGCCTCTCCTCTCTCGTTGTTTTTTGGGTGTTTTCTCCCTCAACAGTTCGTATAGCACAAACACATGAACAAGAAATTAAGGTGGAATTGTAATATATTTTATGGATGATCATGATTTTATGTTGGCCTTTCCGCACGTTGCACGTCTAATTCACCGTTGAATCGGTCCGGAGGGAGTATGACGTTGGACGCCAAACCGTGGAGACAGACATGCTAAAAAGACCTTTAAAACCCTATTTGAGAACCCCCGTCAAATCCCGAGTTTCCCAGAAAAAGGAATCCCATCCACCCTCTCACTTTTCACTGCTACTCTCTTTTTCCTTGCTTTTTCTTAAGCTTTCCGGAGGAAATGAGCTTCCAGGACGTGCAGGGCAACGTCCGCCCGTCGGCTTCGAGGTCTCAGAGCCCGTCCCAGGCCGTGGCCGCCGGTATCTTCCAGATCAACACCGCCGTCTCCGGATTCCGACGCCTCGTCGACTCCATCGGCACCTCCAAGGACACCCCCGATCACCGCCAGAAGCTGTACTCTCTACCCTCCTCTTCGATTTGGTTTTCGTGTGGATTTCCTTGCTTTTGTTGTTCTTTTGTTGCTCCGTTGTTCTGATTGGCGTGTACCTGCTGTTTTGAAACCAAACAAATGGTCGTTTATTAGGCACGACACGAGGCTACGGATCCTGCAGCTGGTGAAGGACACTTCCGCTAAATTGAAGTCTTTGAGCGAATCGGATCACGACCTCAATGTCAATGTAATTTGTTACCCGGAGATCCTTTTGACCCGTTATATTTTTTTTCTGCGGAATGCCAGCGTGATTTTGATCTGTCGAATTGCTTTAGGCTTGAGAATTCGTTGTCCGTTTACTGGAGAAGCAGCATTTAGAGGCGTTGTTTGCTTGAGCTTTGTCGTCCCCGCGCTCTTAGAGGATTCATTGAGTTTATATTGAGATTTTGACCCGCTCTGTTTGGGATTAATCTGTCTGGCTTCACCTTCTATTTATTCAGCAGTAAGACAAAAAGGAAGCCGAATTCAGTTTCTGAAGTCAAAAGATGGCTGTTAAATTTGCAGAAAAGCCTGTTGATGCTGTTTTTCAATTGTGTAGCCCGGTAAGAAAATCGAAGACGCGAAACTTGCAAAGGATTTCCAGACAACGCTACAAGAGTTCCAGAAGGTCCAGCAGCTTGCTGCCGAGCGCGAGTCTACTTATGCGCCTTCTGGACCCCCTCCTTCAGCAAAAGCGTATTATTAATCCATTTTTTGACTGATTCTATTTCTTTTTGTGGAAAAATAACAATTGCATGTCTTGTGTTCCTGGGGCTCACCAGTTTGTTTCTCTCGATTCTCTGCCAGATCGGTGCCTAATGAACAAGGCGAAACAGTAGCTGACCCGGAGTACCAGCCTTTCCTAAGGGAACAGAAGAGGTGATGCTTCACTAATTTCCCTTAGTGTTATTCCCGTTGCATGTTTTAGTGTTCATGCCAGAAGGCATAGCATTGTGCAGGCAGCAGCTTGTTCTTCTGGACAATGAAATTGCTTTCAATGAAGCCATGATTGAAGAAAGAGAACAAGGCATAAGGGAAGTGGAGGAGCAAATTGGGCAAGCTAATGAGATATTTCGAGATTTGGCTGTGTTAGTTCACGAGCAGGGTGTTATTATTGGTAAGGTCGATGACCAAAAAATCAGTTTTGCCTCCAGTTTATCGACTGCTTTGTTGGATTATCTGGATGAGGTTACATTTTCTTCATGACAGATGACATCTCTTCTAATATAGAGAGTTCCTCAGCCACGACAAAGCAAGCCACTGTTCAACTAGTTAAGGCCTCAAAAAGTGTGAAATCTAGATCTTCTTGGGTAAGCATCAAGTCCTCAGTGCCGGTGTTCTCTGTCCTTAATCTTTGATAACAGTTCAAAAGATTGCCATTTCAAATGACTTAGTGGTATGCTCTAGAAAGTGATTGCTTGCAAAAGGAAGTAGTTGCATCTGTAGCATAGTGTTATGAAAATACTTACTGGAGCAGAAGATAAGGGTCCGATTATCAGTATGGACTTTCACTCTAGTAAGCAAGAATTCTTTCAGCACCTGCAATCGTTACGGCAAAATGTTTTCCAGTTTGTCAAAGATAAGAATATAAATGAAAATTGTTCAGCGCTCCAGTTAACTTTCTCCATCACTTTAGAAATCCATCATCTGGGACAGAAATAACTATGCATCTATTGTACTGACCTTATTCTCATTTGTTCCCTTTCTTACGATGGCAGTGTTGGTGGGTTTTGGCAATCGTAGTCGTAGCGGTGATCGTCTTCCTCATTGTCCTCATTCTTTGACATGTGGTAGCAGGACACCACTTACTCAAGTGTGTACCACCATCGCTAGGCTGCGTTTGTCTACGAGTCTCTGCATGTGTGCCTCATCATTCCTTCCAACCATTGTTTCTTGTTTTTTTTATATCTTCTGTTAAGTTCTGGTTTTTTGTATTGGTGTGAGCTTATGCTGCATGACAGACAAGATCTGGTTCTTCTTGTGCGTAACTGTCATTACACGAGAAAGAGTGTAATTGAATTGGGTTTTTGAGTGGTATATGGATGGGGTTGGTCTATCCTTCCGTACTTGCTTGTCTACTTTCAGGTTCCTATATGCATGTCTTAGTTGGGGATAATGTTTGTACGCAGGTCGTTGGACACTCGTCAGAGTGCAGGACAGATTTACAGTGAAAGGTGGTCGTCGAAAAAGTAATTAAACATAAGACAAATAATAATATCACTTTCATTCACTGGGAAACACATGTATTGTTGTGGACAAGACAAAGTATCTTTATGCGGATCAATGTTTGTGCCTTATAATGGAAACAAGGGGGTCTATTTATAATGATTTCATGGAAAGAACTATTAAGGATCGTTGATGATGCAAGAGAAACCGTATGAATTCGTGGGAGACGATAGTTACTTGTTAGTGAATGAGTCTCAATGGAATCCTCAACCTTCTTTCTTGACTTGGTCTCCAAGTCTTTGAACTCGGCTACACTGTCCCGCCTTTGCAATGATGCCCCTTCTTGATTTGACTTTGAAGGTCTTCGAGCTTGACTCACTGTAGGGCCTTTTCTTTCTCGATTTGATCTCTTAGGCGATCGAATTCAACCATAACTTCATCATTTCAAATTGATATTACTTCATCTTAACCTCAATATGTTTCTTTTCTAGTCCTATCTAATCTACTTTGGTTAGATCATTGGTGCTCTTTTTAACCCAAAGATCGTGTCCCTTCATATTCATGATACCTCTTCGAACCAAGCAGTGTGTTTGCTTGTTACCTTTATCCTTGTGTCAGTGCCCAGTTTTCACATACGTGGATCATTTTTATGGGCCCAAGATCTTGTAATCGACTGCAATCTGGTCGCAAGTACTTCCACTCGGTGACTCGGGTTAAACTGCTTTGGACTTCTAGCAACGGTGTCCTTTGTTTAGATGACCTTGATTCGTATTGCTTCTTTTTTACATTTGAGACGGCCAATACCCATCTGATTTGAGGGCGGATGGCAGGTTGAATGGTTTTGATCATCCGCGAAACAAAGTAAATACTTTAGAAGCTACTCCCACCTTCTGTAAGGAAATACTTTTATAATTAATAATTAATTATGAAATTAAATGTGAATATACCAAATCAAATGATTTCATTACCAAAGAAAACATAAAATAATATATTTCTAATTGAAGGAAATAAATTATCTATTTATGGAAGGTTCTACATGATTGATCATATATCATATGAATACTATCTTCCATTAATAATTTTTATTTGGGTAACAAAAACGTATTATTTGTTCGGATTCATCAAAATAAATCAATGAATCTGACGAAATAACTTGAGGAAATTAATTTTAATTATTTCCATTCATAGAAAATTATTCCTAATCAGCAATCGTCTACAACGTTTATCCATGAGATATGACTAAATTAATTATTTTTAATCAGATCCCATCCCCAACGGATACTTACCAATGGGAGACGTCATTTGCAATTAATGGAATTAATATAAATGATTTATTCATTTTCCATTTAAGTGTAAAAGCTACATTAGTCAATTATACCTTCTATGCTTAGCGTTTTGTAAAGTTGTATAAATAGGAGGCCATTCGGCCATATATTAGGACATGTATCATAGTGTAAACTCCAGAGGGATTGTACCGTGAGCTTGTGATCTTTTCGTTTTTGTTCGTTTGAGTCTTGTTAGTCACACACGAGGGACGCTAGCTGTAAAAAGCTACATCGTTGATGAAGTTTTCTAGGAGGGTGACCTGTGGGCCACGAGAAACTCTTGGTTGGAGGATGCAGGAGACGTTGGTAGATGCATGCGGTAGGTTGTTGGCATGACCAACGTGTAGTGAGCCAGAAAGCAGGACATATACCCCAGGAGCACCTTCTATGGGGAGGGACTAACCAGCTTCTGCGGTGTAACGTCCTGTGTGTGCAGGATAACCTTGGGTAGGGGTTCTGTCTCTGCTTAGCCGTAGTCTCGAGGGACCATGCAGGAGAACCATGTACGGGTTTTTGTGACTGCTTAGTCGCTGTCTTGAGGGATCGCGCAAGGGAAGTCGCAGCAGGTTGCTATGCAGGTGGGGACGCCGCCAGAGTGAAACGTCCTGTAGAAGTCGCGAAGAGTTGTTGTGCAGATGGAGTTGCTGTCGAAGTGAAAAGTCACGAAGGAAGTCGCCGCGGGTTGTTGTGCAGGCGAGGACACCGCCAGAGGGAAACGTCCAACAACCGGTTACTATTTGTTAGTCACGTTAATGTGTGCACCGAGTCACCTTTAGTACAAAACATTCTGGTCTGTGTTGTATAGTTACTTTTGGTGCAAAACCTTCTGGTTTTTGTTATATAAGGTTGATCATGCATTACCTTTTGTATCGCTACTACGTTCTATTTTAGTGATAACCATCCAACTTTTAGGTGAGAGTGGATGTAGGCAAAGCTTGCCGAACCACTATAAATATCCTTGTGTCCATCAAATCGAATCACAATCATATTCGTTCGTTTTGTCTTATAGAAGCCTATTCGTAAGGTTTTATTTTACATAAGCTTTCTTCCGCTACAGGATTTGTCGAAAATGAGTTAAAAATCCTTAATTGGACTTTAACACTAATTCACCCCTCTTAGTGTAACAGTTTCTAAATTATGCTGGTTGTCCGGCTGTTTGCCTCTTGTGATGGTAGCATGTTAAAAAAGCAGGCTGAATTTATTTTATCGGTAGAGGTCACTATCGACAGAAACCGACAATCCCTGTTTATATAGGATAGGAATAATAATTCATTTCGGCAATAAATATGCAGTTAATACTAAAGATAACTGCATCCTCAGTTATTGCCGGTCGGCTTGGTTGTGTGGGTTTTGGCATTTCGCGCTTAACTGTAATATCTATCAGTCATTAATAAACAAAAAGGTAATTAGCATTTCATACTTTAGCAAGAAATTCCAGAGTCCGTATAAATAAGAACCTTACCATTATCATAATATTGATTATGAGAATGTACATTGAATCTTACTTGTACATGCTTCGAGCTAGGAAGAACTTTAAGTGAAAAAACAAAATTGTTTCTTTGTGGAATAAATGAGCGAAGCTTGTGGCGAGAAGGTTTGTGTCTGATTATCAAAGTCTTCTTGTTGATTTTGATCAACTTCGGTTTGGTGGAGTGAATTGTGTTAAACTAAGAAGGGGGTGAACTAGTGTTAAAGTCCAATTAAGGATTTTTAACTCTTTTTCGACAAACCCCACAACGGAAGAAAGCTTATGTAAAACAGAACCGTAGAGACAGGTTTCTGTAAGACAGAACGTACGAATGTGATTGCAATTTGTATGCACGCAAAACTTTTATAGTGGTTCGGCAACTTGCCTACATCTACTCTTCACCCAGAATTTGGATGGTATTTACTCAGGCTTAACTTCGTAACAATTACAGAATGTGATACAACAATCGACCTTTTATAGTATAAACCAAAAGGTTCTGCACTATAGTAGACTGAATAATAGAGTACAAGCCAGAAGGTTCTGCACCACAAATGTTTGAGTGATAAAGCACATACCAGAAGGTATTATACCACAGATGTCAAAGTGACAAAGCACAAACCAGAAGGTTCTGAACCACAGATGTCAAACTTTTACAGACCAGAAGGTTCTGTATCAGAAATGACTTGAATAGTAAAGTACAGACCAGAAGGTTCTGTACTATATGTCAATCTTCTACAGACTAGAAGGTTATGTATTAGAAATGACTAGATTGTAAAGCACAGATCGTAAGATTCTGTACCAAGGATGTCAACCTTCTACAGCACAGGCCGTAAGGTTCTGTACTACAGATGAACTGAATTTCAAACAACAGATCGTAAAGTTCTGTACTACAGTGACTCGGTGCACACGATAATGTGACTAACAAAAGTAACCAATACGCCATCCCCTCGGGGCAACGACTTCGTGGCGTACCCCATACGAGCACGTAGCGAACCCTACGCAAGCAGACAGCGTCCCCTGTCCAAGGATGGATTTTCCCTCTAGCGGCTCCACACGACCTGCACGATCTCCTCGAGATAGCGACTACGTGGCGAACTCCACGCAAGCAAGTAGCAAACCCTACGCAAGCACGCGGTAAACCTTCGATGAAGCCTTATCTTCAAACATCCTTTCTGTTGAACTGCACTCCCTCGACCTGCTCCTGACCTCAACATCGATCCTTGCCTTGACAACCACCTTCAACACGACGATCGAATATCTTGCAAGGAACGTTGATCCTAGGATCCATCAAAGCCCATCGCAGAAGCTCAAAATGTCGTTTTCCATGTAAACATTTGGCCCTCCTTCCTCCAATGCCCCTGTTCATTTTCCGACCTCCTCTATGTAATCCTGGCCTCCTTCTTGTCTGCTTCCTTTCAAAACTTCTTATTCCCGTTGCGCCGTTTGCTCTTACTTCTTTCCTCAGCCAAAACCTTTCTACCCATGGCTCCCCAGGCATTCTACAACCATACGCTATTGAAGGGGACCGCTGTTTATTTCAAGTATTTCAGAGACCTGGCAACGCCAGCCATAGCCTAGACGATGAACGATTTTGCCGACGAAGTAGTGAAGTCGAAGGGACAAATTACTTTGGGGCCTCTTGTCAGAGCCGGCTGCCTCGGCGCTACATCGGACGACAAGCATGTGCCTTTCGATTATCTCCTCCTTGATCCTACGGCCATACCGATATGCAGAGCCAGTTTCGTCGATCCAGGCAATTGGAGTCGACCCCCTGAAAAAAGTCGATTTTTTGACAAGAATCGATCCTCTGAAACCGGCGATTCTGCTAATGTCAGCAAGTTTTGTATGGGTTTCCCACTACGAGTGTAGATAAGTTCCCTAAACGGATAAACTCATGGACCAAGCTTCGACGCGAGAAATGGGAGAAGATATGGATCTATCATTTAGTGAGAGCGTCGACAGAACCGATGGGGTGCAACCCTCGATCGGTTGCAGCACTCTTATCTCTGTGGAATGTTTCGACCAACTGTTTCTACATTCAAGAAGGCCCCATGACCGTAACCATTCCGGACATAACCATCTTAACAGGATGTTATTCTATCGCTGAGCTTGTTAGATCGGTCGATAAAACTGACGATTTCAAGTTCGAGGAAGGACGACGTCTTAGTTCGGTCGTCGAAGATCATCTTAAGAAAGACCCACAGAGCTGGGGTGATAAGGAGGAATTCCAGTTTATGATCGAGTGGCTTGTGAATTACATTTATTGCAGTCACAACAAATAGTCGCTGAAGTGCATGGCACCAATAGCGAAATGTTTAGTAAAAGCAACAAAACCAGTGGCGATGGCTCCGTTCTTCGTTAGCCTGATTTATCGAGCTCACTTCGAAGCTATTGCAGTCGACTCGAAGATCCTAGGAGCATTCCCTACTAGACCAGCATCAGGTCCTCTGTGGATTACCTCAACATGGGCGCACCTATACTTTACTGGTCTGCACCACTTCAAGTTGTCGATGGTTGATGACTCATCAACATTCTATGGTTTAGAGATCGTTCGCTTCTTTCGGTACGAAAACTGGGGATAGGAGTCTGCCTCAGGATATCTTAATCGACTCATATATACCAGTAAGCCCTGTTGGCAGCCTTTCCTTGAAAGTGTTGATTTATGCAAGCTTCGACAATCCTTGGAGCCCCACTCATTCTGGAATCAAGTGTTGACTCCGAGAAACTTGGTCGGTAGCGATGTCAAAGGATTTTTCGTCGAAGTCTACAATCCCTAATTCGTAGCGCGTCAACTAGGATTTGTTCAAAGTTGCCCTTTCCCTTTCATCGATTCTTTCAATACCAATCTAGAAGAACGAGTCAGCATCGACGTCGCGTACGCCGACAAGGTAAAACTAGTGGTATATGACAAATTACGCCACCGACCGGCGACCAACTCCCCATATTTTTGCAGCTTTTTACTACCCTGGAGCGATCCATTTGCAAAGTTACGATTTCTGAGAACTTAGGAGCATGCGACGCAACCGGGGCGTTCGATTTTTGCTGGAAGAGGACCTTCAAAAAGATACTATCGAAGGCTGAATTTCCTAAAAAAGGAGCAGAATCGCTAATAGAAAAGGACGACTTCCTTAGCGGTCTTATTGGAAAACATGAGAAATTGCTGATGCCAGGTATTACTCGTGAACACTTGATATCAACTTCAATCGACAACCATTTAAAATTGATTTTCACAGTGGCCCTAGACAGTGTAACACTTACGGCAACTGTCGAAAAAGGGAGGTTAAAAAGGAAACGACCATCGCCAGTGGTCGCATCGAAGAAACCCAATGCTCGGGCCTCTTCGACAAACAAAGGTGAATCGTCTGACGAAACTGCGGGGGAGACCATCGGTGCTCTAACAAGAAAAAGCCCGCTCCAATTGCCAAGGAAAATCTTCAACACCTATCAACCTGTTAGGCATTTGTCAATGCTTCAAAGAAACATTTTGGAAATCCTGGGAAGATTGGGAGAAGGTTCTTTATGAAGACAGGCATTGGAAGGATTTTTCCGCGAAGCTGAATGATTTCGAGTCTGCTTAGCAAAAGGTGACAACAATTGCTACTGAACATCGACGTCTAAAAGAGGAGCAACGACGACTGCAGGCTGAAATCGCAAAGCTGTCATTGCAGTTGGAGAAGTGTGAGGCCGAGGTGGTTGCTCGTGAGAAGGAATTGGCAGAGGCTCAGACAGAAGTCGATGCTAATTGCATTCCCATGTACGAGATAAACAACCTGATTTCATTCCAGAAGGTCGTGAATATGCTCGTCGTGAAGAACAACACTTGAGCCTACTTTGCCGATTTGCTAATTAATCTCCTGTATGGTCCTGAGCAGTGATTGTCGTCGATATTGAATCATCGACTTAGATGCATTTGTTTTTCCGTTTGTCTTCGTTTGTTTCATGAACTCCTTCGAGTGAATGACAGGTTTTGACCAATTTCTCTTCGATCGAGCTCATGACTCCAAACACTTAATCAAAGAACATTTAAGATGATTAAATACGATCATCGGGAATATCCATTAATTTAATGAGGCCGTTAAGATTATCCAAGAACTGTTGAGATTTCCTGGAGATTGTTGAGATTCTCTACGATCGATGCAGCCTAATACCTCTGTCTATAAATAGCAAATCGTGGGACCACATGCTCACATTCTCACAAACAGTCCCAGCTACAATGTCCCGCCGAGCAGCTTTCTTTCCTAACTCGTCAGTTTCCCCCTCTAAACACAGAGCCTAGGTTCTCAACCTTAGACTCCATGAAAGCCAAAGTCCTCAACCTTAGGTAGAGGGTTCACTTCCATCGCCCGGCATCATGGCTCCAGTATCAGCTTGAGCCAAGCAACATAAAGTTTGCCCAAGTTGCAAACGTTGCTTCGTGGTGTCGGGCCATGAGGCCTTCCTGGGCCTCCTCGAATATCCTTTCCAAATATTGCTTGCTGTTAAAGCTGCAATACTGGTGGACTTTCGAGGTAGATCTGGAGCAAACGAATCAGAGACATCGATGGCAACCCCACGCGTGATTGCTCTGCAAACGAGGGAAGACTGGAGCGAAGATTCCAGTGACTGCAACAATCAATCTTAGTGTCGACAACCGTACCTGCAACAATTGACGATCGACGTGCTTAATATCGAAGGAATGTATAGATTTATTTTATTTAATTTTTATCTATCCACGTGTAGTTGTAATGTCTCATAGTGAATCAATTTTGTTTATTACTCAAGTATTTTCTGTAACGTCGACTATCCCTATTAATTGTGATCATAATTCGGGACATCGAGACTGAATTTCGTTGGAATCCCGAACGTTGGTCGATGGAGTTTCAAATGCTTGCCATTAACCTTCAAGACATGTTATTCGCCATTTAAGTATGACATGTGATAAGCGTTTCTAGGATAAACTTCATCGACCCTAAAAGGACCATCCCAAGTAGGAGACTATTTGCCTAGAAAATAATCTCTCTTCCCAATCGGGAGGATCATTTTCCAAACTAAGTCACCTTTCTTGAAGGATTTTAAGACGACTTTCTTATTATAACTTCGAGCGACCCTTTCTTTTTGGACCAGAATTCGATTCAGTGCTTGAAAGCGTATCGCTTCTAAGTTTTCTAATTCGATGTGCATCGATTCTTCATAATCAATGGGACAATTTTCCTAATGGATTAAAATTCGACTTGATTTATAACAAACTTCGATTGGAAGGATAGCATCATGTCCATAAACTAACCTGTATGGCGCTTGTACAACGCTCTCTCGTTTAGTAACACGTAAAGCCCATAGTACATTCAATAACAAAGTATGCCAAGATCGAGGGTTATCATCGATCATATTTTGAATGGCGTTTTTGATGATCTTATTAGTAGATTCAGCTTGTCGGACTGAGCGTAGTAGGGAGATGAATTTGTTAACACAATCCAAACTCAGACTCAAACTCTTTAATCATGGATCCATTGAAAACAATAGCATTATCGACCACTATATTTTGAGGAATGCCAAATCTATAAATAAGGACTGATCGAAGGAAGTCTATCACTTCACTTTGGGTAATATTTTTATAAGCCTTTGCTTCGACCTACTTTGTAAAATAGTCTGTGGCCACGAGGATATAAGAATATCCGTTACTCGAGCTTGGTCTTATTTCTCCGATAATATTCATAGCCCAAGATCGAAATGGCCAAGGTTTGACCACAAGATGTAGATGAGTTGCTGGTGCATGTGAAATTGGTCCATGCTTTTGACACTTTTCACATCCTTTAGCCATATTGATGCAATCTTTCATCATCGAAGGCCAAAAGAAGCCATGCCTCTTGATCGACCAACACATATTGGGTCCAGCATGATGAAGACCACAAAAACCTTGGTGTGATTCTAACATGATAGAGATTGCTTCATCCATATCAACACATCTTAAAAGGACACCATCACTCTGCTTTCGATGCAGTACATCATTGATTACAGTATAGAATCTTGCCGACAACTTTACTTGGCGGGTTGCCCCATTCTCAGGATTGGAGAAGAATTCCATTAATGGTTTTCTCCAATCAGTTGTTGATCGGAAAATACTATTGACATTAACATGTGTAGAATCGTTGTTCAACACAGAATGTATTGTCTGTACTTGTCCTCCAATTTCTTGCATCAATCGATGACTTATTTTGAAACCGGAAGCATGTTGTGCCAGTTCGTTTGCCATGGGATTATCCTCTCTAGGAACGTGTTCAAATCGAACCTCCTTAAAGAAAGATGACAATTCATGGACTTTATCTAAGTATCATTGGAGGTGGTCGAAGGTACACATGCTCGAACCTTTGCATGATTGATGACGAGCTGCGAATCCCCTCGAACGATCGCATGTGTTACTTGAAGATCAATCAAAGTCTGTAGAGCTATGATCAAAGCCTCATATTTAACGGAATTATTTGTTAGCAAATCGTCGATTCTATAAGCTATATTTTGTTTCACCTTCAGAGGAGATAGAACATAAACTCCTACTTCGACCCCTTCACTGGACACGGACCCATCAAACCAAACTTCCTAATATTTAACGGAATTATTTGTTAGCAAATCGTCGATTCTATAAGCTATATTTTGTTTCACCTTCAGAGGAGATAGAACATAAACTCCTACTTCGACCCCTTCACTGGACACGAACCCATCAAACCAAACTTCCTAAAAGTCCTTCGGATCTTGAGAACTGGTTAACCTGGAATCTGTATATTGGGCTAAAAAGTCGGCTAAAACCTGCCCCTTGATCGATGCTTGTGATCGATATCGAAGATCAAATGGAGACAGAATAAGGCTCCATTTACTAAGCCTACTTGATAGCATAAAACTATCGAATAGTATTTTTAATACTGGAGCATTTGATACTAAAGACATCGTATTACTCCCAATGTAATGTCGAACTTTCATGACAGCGTAATACAATGAAAGGCATAGCTTCTCATTATTAGTATACCTATATTCGATGGGAGTAAGGATTCGAGATAAGTACCAAATGACTCTTTCTTTACGTTGATTATCTTCTTGTACCAACATCGATCCGAGGAGTTTATCGCCCGCAGCGATATACAACGAAAAAGGTCGATCCTGCTTTGGAGGGACCAGGACTAGTATATTGATAAGGTACTTTCTAATAGCTTCAAAGGATTCCTGATGACTAACAGTCCATTCAAAACTACCTTGTCCTTTCAACAAGTTAGAAAATGCCATTGTTCGACCGGCTAGATTACCTATAAATCGTCTTAGGTAATTGATTCTTCCTAAAATAGCTTGAAGCTCCTTTTTAGTCAATGGAGGAGGTAGATCCTGAATAGCTTTAATTTTACCCGGATCAATCTATATCCCTCTATGATGAACTAAAAGTCCCAAAAACTAACTAGCGCGAACACCAAAAGCACACTTCATGGGATTCAGCTTCAAGTTGTGCCTTCTCATTTGAAGAAAAGCTTTTCGAAGATCGTCAACCTGATAATGATCTGCCAATGATTTTAAAACAATATCGTCGATATAACCCTCGACCGATGACCCAATTAGTGGGTTAAAGATGAGGTTCATTACCCTTTGATAGGTTGCGCCAACATTCTTTAAACCAAAAGACATGACAACCCATTCAAAAATTCCAAAAGGACAACGAAAAGGTTATTTTATGTATATTATTCTTAGCGATGATTTGGTTATACCTAGAATAACCATCCATAAAGGACATAATTTTATGTCCTGATGTCTTATCGATGAATTCATCCACTATTGGCATCGGATATTCGTCTTTTGGAGTTCCTTTATTGAGATATCTAAAATCGATACAAACTCGATCTTCTTTTTTACGGGAACAATAGAAGAAATCCATTATCTGTATCGAGATGTCCTTATGTATCCAGCGGCGAATAATTTCTTTACTTCGTCTAAGACCTGTTGTCTATGCTCGCTTGGTAATCGACGTGGAGCCTGTTTTACGGGTTTGAAGTCTGGCTTAGTAGGTAAAGTATGTTCGACCAATCGTCGATCCAAGCCAGGCATTTCTGTATAATCCCATGCAAAACAATCTTTAAACTCCTTTAAAAGGGTTAGGATCGATTGAAAGAGATCTTTGTTAATCGAACCACTTATAAAGGTAGATCGCTGGGTTGCATCGTCCTTCAAATTTACAGTTTCGAGAGGGTTTCGAGGCATCAATAAAGTGCATCGATCTTCAGGAGATTCAGCTATAGATTTATCACAAAATGTTTTGAATTCGGTATTGATAACATCAACCTTGTCACATCCTAAGTATTTGAGAGTACGCAAAGGCATTACGTTGACCGTCGCACCAGTATCGACCAAAACTTTCTTCAAAAGAACCCCACTAAATTTGAGATTGCATCGAAGGACTAGACTTAATAAACCAATTTACTGGAAAGCCTAGAGGACAACGAACGACCCGAGGAGTCGAAGTTTTAAGAATACCTGGGATAGGTTTATCGATCGTAGGTCCCGCAAACTCTGTGGGTAACATATTGACGTTACACTCTACAGTGTTGTCAGGAGCATCGAACCTGACTGGATTGTAATTCGACTCATCGAAGGTATCTTCAAAATCATCATCCTCAGTAGTTTCTTATCATTAGGAAGGTCATTATGGGGAATAGAGTCTTCGATCATAAACTAGTCACCATGATCGATTTTCTCCCCCTCGACCATTGCAAGGTCAACGGATTTTTGCCATTTTTCCTTTGCTCTCCTTCGACGCTTCTCTTTCCTTTTCTTACTGCTTTGAGACGGAAGTTGAGACCGTTGGTTATTCACCTGTCTCTACTCATCACCATTAGAACAAGAAAAGTCAAGTCGGCGTCGACATGATCGATAATATTCAGGATATGCCTGAACAAATTGTCCTTTCTGGGGAACGTATCATTGAACTTGCCCTACATCCTTTTTATGAGCAAAAACAAGCATGCAATACAATGGATTTGTTTCGATCATACCTTGGATTGAATTTTCGACTAGGACAATGTCGAACTTATTTGTTGAAGACATGACGATCAGGTTATGCAGATAATTGTACGAGCATAGGTGACACAACTTAGAGATTAATATCTTGTTCCTCAGAATAGGGCTGCATTGATGGCAAGTATCAGCTTTCTCAAAGAATTGTGCAATAGGAGGTCCATTTTTTATGGCTAGTTCAGAAAGGTGGGGAGAAGGTCGAAGTCGATCTTTAACATCGCCTCTCTTGACAGTTTCCTTGGACAGGTCACTTGACTTGGCTAAGGAATCCACATTGCTGTTGACAGTCAGCGGGATCGATTGAGCCTCGAGACAACGAGGTGCTGCCTTTGCTTTCTGGATAACATGCCCCTTATCAGGAAAGACTTTGCGAGCATCTGGGGCAGATCCTCTTCCTCTGGAGTTTCGATTAAATGCCTTTGAATGCTCCTTGCGAGTGCCTGGTACTCGAACATCGGCTCGAGGCATTTTGAATCCCGATTGCAACCTTCCTGATTGGTGTCAGATCGAACCACTCCTCTGTCTGGTGAGACTGGAGAAACTTCCTGAAAGTGAAGCATTTGTTAGTAGTGTGAGTCTCATCCATATGCCACTAGCAAACTTCATTCTTCAGCCTCGAAGTAGACACAGGACAAGAGACAGCTCCTTTGTCGAGAAACCTCTTGAACAGCTTGTTGATAACATAAGTCTCCCCAGAACCATTGGATTCCTGAAAAACATGTCGAATAATATCAACCATGTTAATGTCAAACGTATGAACTTCACAATCAGTAAATGGTTTTTGAACGACGGAAGATGACTCTTCAGCTTCTTTGAAACACAATTTTTTTGCTTCGATGAGATCCTGGATAAGGTTTCTAAAAGTTAGACAGTCACGCGTGGCGTGAGTAAAAGACCCATGCCATTTGCAATAACTTTTCTTCTTCTCCCTGTCAGTCTGGGGAAGTTGATGACCAGCCTTCAGCTTGATTCGATCTCGCTTATGGAGCCAGTCGAAGATTTCATCAGCTTTCTCAATATCGAAGGAGTATTTTCGTTCCTCATTTGACTTCTGAGATGCCTTAGCTCTGAGGTTTTTTTTTTTCGACTATGGATCGCAAATAGTACCTTTTCCCTTGACAAATTCAGCCATATCGACTTCAACATGCATAGGCTCGACCTTATATGCCATACGTTCCCTCGATTCTTCTCTGAGTAGATTTTCATACTTAGTCCACAAAGAGAGTTCGAAGAGATTTCTGAACTTTTCCCCTTGAATATTCTTTCGGATACGGATATTAAGAGCATCCCGGGCTATGTTAAGCACCTCATCTTCGCTGAGTGATGTCTTGCATCTGAGTTGAGCCTTTCGGAATCACTGGAGGAAGCTCGCTGTAAGTTCTCCAGGCTACTGTCGGATCTTAGTAAGCTCAACCAAAGAGATGGTCGAATCAAGAGTAGTGAAGGCCTGCATGAACTGCGTTTGCATATCCTGCCAATTCTGCACTGAGTTGGTGGGAGATGGATGTACCAAGTAAACGCTGGTCCGGTATGTGAATTGGGGAAGAGTCGAACCTTCCAGTGGTCGTTGTTCGATGCCTCGCCCGTTTGACGAGTGAACCTAGCTATATGCTTTATCGGTGTCATCTCATCTTCACCAGAGAAGCGAGTGAAATCGGGGATCTTATAACCCCTAGGATTAGGATAATCCCGATCAATGAACTCAGAATAAGGCGTCCTGTAAAGACCAACCTCTTCTCGACGCACCGCTCCCGGGACCATTTGCTCAACTATTCGAGCGATTGATAGGCCTCAGAGGGACTCTAGGGACTTCCCTTTTCAGAGGATTTCTATCAGCTTCTCTGCCGAAGGTAGGTACGTCCCTAGGGACATCACTGAAGAGGTTCCTCCTTCGGAGTTGACCTTCTACAGGTGGTTCGCGGACATGGTTTGTCGACAGTGGACCGCGTATAATGGCTCTCCCTTCGACGATGAGGAGGTGCGTATGCCTGTGGTCGATAGGGATCCTGCACATCATCATCAAGATCGACGAACTCGTTATAGCGATTCCGTCAATCGGGCGTGATAAAATTGCCTCGATCGTCGGAGACAAAATGTGACCATTTGGTTCAGCCCGTCGATAGTCCTGAGTCAAATGGACATGATCGTTAGTGGTCTCATGATCGAAACTTACCCTGTGCTTCACATCTCGAATAGCAGCCCTTCTAGCCGCAGTATCGAGGGAATATTCGGCATTGATCCGGGCAGTTATTCCCTGGAGTTGTTTTTTTAACTCCAAAAAATTCTCCTGATTCTTGGCAGTTAATCCCTGGAGTTGATTTTTGCAACGATCCTGGCAGTTAATTCCTGCACTTGTAGAAACACGTCGAAAGGGACTGTCTCCGACACGTTTGGTAGGACGTTCGACACGGGGGATGTCCCTCGCTCCTGCGTTAGGACATTTTGTTGTCCAATGCTATGGGCATTGCTGCCCATTCCGACGGCTCTGGCCATTGTTAACAGTTTGGCCTTGCTCAAAATTGATCTTCGAATCAACACGAGTATCAGCCATTCTGTTAGCCGCACTTCGGGTTGTTGGCATTCCGTGTGATCGTACAAAACTCACTTTCGGCTCCCACTGTGGTCGCAAAAAACGTGTTCGCGTGGCAAAACACGTCGCGATAAATCGGGGACTCAAAGTGTTGAATGAAATGTGATCGCCATAAAAGAAAATAACAAAGAATAATCAGAATTCACTAAGCATAAAGAGAAAGACTTACAGCCATCTTGCAATAATACTTAAAACAATTGTGAAAGGATAAGTTGACAACCAAGCAGCCCTTCGGGATCATAGAATGATTATCGCATGTTTACAATTGACCAGGGCTGACTTATTTATAGACACTAACTAATAACTGTCGACCGACGTATATATAACACGTGCTAATCATCCTAAAACTAACTATTATTCAACTGCTAAGACGACTCCTTCATCGATGCTCGTGAGCAATGGCTTCGGGTCTTTACGTCCAACATCGGTACTTAAGACATTCGATGAAGCCTTATCTTCGAACATCCTTTCTGTCGTACTGCACCCCCTCGACCTGCTCCTGACCTCAACATCGATCATTGCCTTGACAGCCACCTTCGACACGACGATCGAATATCTTGCAAGGAACGTCGATCCTAGCATCCATCAAAGCCCACCGCAGAAAGCCCAAAATGTCGTTTATCATATAAACAGAGTCGAATCGGAAATGATACATGCGCCTAATTAGTTTGAATATGCGCTCACTGATTACAATCATAATCGGTATCTGAAATATGAAGGATCAAACAATCATTCTCAAACTAGCGGAGGTCTTTTGGATTTGATGATATTTAAATGTTAAAATCTTACACCACTAACCATCTTTATTTTCTCAAACCTGACCCTGAAATGGGAAGCATACATTATCAAATTGCGGACATTATGAATCAAAAGCTTTGGATACGATGCTTAAACTACGGTGGCATTCTGAATTCGCAGATAGCAATCATAGAGCCATACTAGAGCCGATCGAGGGAAGCCACAATCTCGGTACATGATGCCGTCTGCAGCTTCTAGGCACATTATACAATCCTGCGCTGCAATGTTGTTGAAGCAACTTGCGTATACAGAAACTACAGCACCTGCCTCTTCCTGCTGGAGTTGATGAGTGTTGGCATGAGCTGGTGTTTCCCTGATTAATTTCGGTATGACTGTATCAACCGCGTAATGATAATTACCCCCAGGGTCGACCTCATCAATGCACACCTTGTGTAGTTCCCCAACAATTGGTCTTGCTCCGGCCAGAACACAGAGAGAAATTGTCCCTCCAAAGATGCCTATAATCAAGAATAGCACACCTATTTGGGCCATTATTAGTGACGATGAATTCCACCCGTGATAGTGAAACGGTTGCTCGGTAAATAGCATGCAAGCTACTGTTGATTACATCTCTATAAATATGGCGAGCTCCTAGGAATCAAAGCCAAAAAATATGTAATCATCGAAGGGTTTTCGTTAATAAATAAATATCCATGTCATTTTTGTCATGGACCTGGACTTATTGTGCAGTTTGAGTATTCATTTTCCTCCTGTCGGGAGTCTTTCCGCAGGATAATCGCCGTTTCTTTTATGAGATTTTGGCATCGTGGAAAGCTTCAACCTAGCAACAGTGCGCATCCATCCAGAGAAATTATTTTATGTCAGAAAATGCTAGATCATTTTTGTAAACTGCAATGTTTCATTGGACGAATTCATCTGTCTTTAGGAGATCACGCCAATCTAAACCCAATTGCCATTTTCAATACCAATTTCAATGCTAGAAACAGATGCGGGCGTTCTTTCTTCCATATATTCGGCCGTTCATAAGTTCTATCGAGCATATTCAGCCGTTCATAAGTTCTATCGAGCATATTCGGCCGTTCATAAGTTCTATCGAGCTGTTCATTGTTTGGGACGACATTTGAAATACATCCCTGGCTCTGAATAGGCCTAACTTTCGTGACAATTTCGGAGCTTGTAGGGAGAAAAACCTTTGCAATGTTAAGTTAAAACCCAGTCCACCGGAGTCCCATTTTGCCTACTACATTTTTTTTTTTTAGAGTAAGTCGTTTCCTACATGTCAGAGCAACTCTCCACATGTATGGGCATCTTTCATACATGTAAGTTTTCGATAGAATGAATCCCATAAGTGCACGGATCACACGAGTAAAAGAGTAATGATTAAAAGTAGTTCCCGCGGAGAATTATTTTAAAAAAACCTTAGCGGTTAATGGTAAACAACCGTAGTCAAATTAAGTAAAATAAGGATTTAGGAAGATAAAGTAACAAGAAACAAAATAAAAAAAAAACACGAGATTAATGAAATGAGAAAAACTTAGTATCACGACTTGCCCCGATACTTCACCAGATCACTCAACCCCCCTTTATCACTTAAATTGTCGATCCTAGCATCCATCGATGCTGTTAGTCGCTCAGACCCGATTCCGGCCATCGGCGAGTCAGCCTCCAAGACCCACCTTCGCCGGTGTTCGTGTAGGAAACGGACCACGTCGTAAATATTTGGCAATTGGACTCACAGGGAATTGTATGTGGTCGCCAGAAAGATGAATTTCAATGATAAAAGACACGGCTGATTACAAATTCAAAGATTTACAGAAGTAAACGAACGCTTACAGCCATAAAAAAATGAATGAAAAGTGGTGGTACGGATGACGAAGGCGATGTAGTCTCGCTGCTGGAGATGCGACTGGAGCTGACGTCACTGCCGACGTTGTAGACTCGTTGTCGCGAGACGCAGGCCTGGTGCTGACGTCACTGCTGATGCTGTAGACTTGGTACAGTGCGCTGTAGACTTATGCCCCGTGAAGCAGAGTCTGGCGGATGTCGGATGCGGATGCCAAGGCTTCGGATGAACACCTTGGTGGCGGAGATGCAGGCGGCCGGAACTACGGTTGCTCGTCCCGATGGTGGAGGCGACGGTGGAAGCTAGGTGTCGAGACTACGGCTGCTCGTCTCAACGATGGGAGTGCTGGCTGAAGGTTGATCAACGGAGCTATGGTTGCTCACTCCGCTGTTGGAAAGATGACCCAATAAACCCAGGCCGAGGTATCTACTAAACTAAGGGTGACGAGAAATGCAAAGCTTGTGTTTGGCTGATTGATCGTGAAAATTTCCTGAGGGGAACCTGGTCCCTTTTTATACTGAGTCTTGTAAGTGTTTGCACGCTCCACACGTCCCCGAAAATCCCTTAAATTGTGGCTCAATCTTAACTTCTCTCTAGGAATCTCGGAGTTTGTTTTTCTCAGAGATTCTTCTAACCTCCACTTAATGAGATCGTGCGTGGATCGTGTCCAGATAAGTTGTAGACTTAGCTCACACTCGTACTTCTAAAAAGGGGTCGTAGACTTAGGCTGTTACGGACTGAGAGTTTGGCTCAGTCGACGGGCTGTAGACTTAGCTAAGGCCCGTGTTCCAATATGGGCTGTAGACTTACCACAGGCCCAGAATATCATATCGTGTCAACATAAGCCACCCTCTTTTGCTAAGGCGATTTTTCGTCGCCTGAGCACAGTGATCAATTTTTTTTTTGTTTAAAAGAAGCGTTTCGTTTTCCCTCCTTTCACTTACGTCCCACGCTTCAATTCCCTTCTCTCCAAGCAACCTCGATTTCCCTTGAAACCCTAACTTCTTTCCAAAGAAAACTCTGATGTCGACTCTTGGCTCCTTTCAGTGGCACCAACAACGTGCCGGCCCCGCCGGTGTCGTCACTACTGTGGACGGCAAGGGTTTAACCCTTGGTCCTGTCCTTGGCACTCATCTTTTCCCGGACCCTATTCCTTACGAGTACCTGATGACGGCGTTCCAGATTCCTATATGCCGGGCAGACTTCGTCGACCCCCTCAACTGGGAGGACAAGAGTGGCTTCCTCTGCTTTCCTTCCGTAGAGAAAGCCCTATTCTGACAGTGGTTCACTTGTTGGCTGGAGAAACTGCAAGGCAAACTTAGGACATGCGGTCTTTGGTCTTTCATGAAGATCACTATGCTGGGGAAGCATTGCGACCCAAGGGTATGTGCCAGTCTACTTCCTCTTTGGAATAGTGAGGTGAACTGCTTCTATCTGCCGAGGGTCCCATGACTATTACTCTAGAAGACATTTACTTCTTGACCGAGAGTAGTGTGTCTGGAGCCCCTGTTCGCTTATATTCCTTGGATGGTGATTATCATCCTAAAGAGATGCTACAGATTCAGAACATAGCAGAGAAGCACCTTAAGATGATTGAGGGCCGGTCTACCGCTGTCTGGGGCAAGGTTGAGGAGGTTGAGTTCCTCAGCATCTGGTTGAGCAAGTATGTTTACTGCTTTGCTGGCAAGAGGGTGCCGAAGCTTGTATACGGGATTGCCAATTTCCTGAGCACGGCGAAGAGCAGGGTGGCTTGGGCACCATTCTTGCTGGGTATTATCTACCAGAGTTTTTACAAGAACAGCGCATCTGCCAAGCCCTTCCCAAAATATCCAGCTGGTGGCCTTCTTTGGATGGTGCATCTTTGGGCATGCATATGGCTTCCAGGACTCTCTGGGTATCAGATGCCCTCCAGCGTCGCCAAGGATAGCTGTTATGGGATCCACATGCTCAAGTCTTGCTGCCAATCAAAGGATCAATGGCTGTGGGCCTCTGTTACAGGGCACATGAAACACCTGGTCGACATCGACTGGAGTGAACGCCGCGACTGGCACCCATTCCCAGCTGATCATGCCATCAACAAGCGCCGGAAGAGGCTGGAGCCGAGTGTTTACTGGGACTCTGTTCTTACTAGTAGAGTCTTATCCTGCGCAACAGAATCGGGCTTCAGCTTCGAGGTCTACAATCCTCAGCTATGCGCAAGGCAGTTGGGTTTCGTCCAGAGCTCTGCAGCCCCATACTTCGACGATTCCAACATGATTTCTAGGAGTAGCTATGTCCTTTCTAAGGACTCCCTTTAGGCAGCGGTGGATCTCCTATTAAGGAAGACGGAGCTTCGGCGTATGGAGTTCCCTCTTGAGAACACCATAGTCTACGTCACTGAAGCTTTTTCTTATCAGTGGTCGTTGACCTTTAAAGCTCTTCGCAGTAAGATGAGGTTCCTGGATGTCTCTACAGAGCCGGACCTACATCTCTCCACTGATATGAAGTTAAAGGCTGGGCGGAAAGTACCAGCTGGTAAGATCTAATAGCTCTCCTTTTTTGCTGATCGCTTTTGAAAACAAATGTTTATTTTCTGTGTTTCAGCACCAAGGGGTGAAGAATCTGGATCAGGAGGAGGTACTCCTTCAGATACGAGCCTTACTCCTCCAACCAGTCTCCCGACTCGCACACACCGGCGAGTTCCTGTGAAGAAGGCTGGGAAGTTTAAGGCCGAGGACTCGCCTCCTGCTCCATCAAAGAAGCGCGGGAAACGGAAGATGCGTTCTCCTCCAAACTCAGATTTTGATGAAATCCCCATTTCCCAGATGCAGAAGCAGGCGAGACTTACCTCCCTATGCCCCAGATTCCAAGTTCGGTGGCTGCCCAATCTATCACTCCACCTCCAGAGTATGTATCATTCCTTTGTTGTTAATGGCCAATTATCTATCAACTCCTATAATACTTGCTTTTTCGCTTTAGGCAATCATTGGCTTTAGTACCCTTAATCTGCCTTTCGCCGGAAGCATCATCAGAGCATGAGATGGATGTAAGTCTCTCTTTGCCGCTTCCTTTCCTCTTAATGTTTTGATGTTTAATCTCTTTTCCGTTCGCAGATTACCTCCCTCCCTATTCCTCAGTTGTTAGCGTTTACAGAGGAGGATGATGTTACCATTGGAGGGGAAGTCGCAGCGCAGGAAAAGATAGATGCTCCTGAAGCCCCTCCTCTTGGCGCCACAGACCCTGTTGTGTCTACAGCGGACGTTGCGACCCAGGAGGGGGCAGTCGCTTCAGAGGCTGATCCTGGTATTGATACCCAATCAGCTGCGACGCCTGTCGCTTCTCCTCCTACCCATCCTTTGAATGCACCTTCCGGCGAAGGCACATCAAGCGGCGTCAGCGACTACACTCGTATCATGGAGAACGTGGACCGTATCGTGAAGCTGCTCTGCCATGAAACCTTCTCTGAAGCTCTCTTTAAGGAGCTACAGGACTGTGTTGCAGAGATACGGAGTTCTCCAAGAACCAGTGTGCAGATGCTGGCCGCTTGTGTGGAATTCAAGTCGCAATTTTGGACTGAGTGGTCGGTCTATCAGGATGATCTCAAGACTCACCAGGAAGCTAAATACCAGATCCTTGAGAAGCTGGCTGCTCAGTCACAGGAGGTGGATGATATTCAACTCCTCCGAGACCAGAAAGAAGATATGCCCCGGCAACTCCTTCAAGTCCAAAAACGACTACAGGAGCTCTTGGCTCTTGAGAAAGATCTCAAGGAACGGGTCGCTGTGGTGGACTCTCTGCTCGCCGAACGGACTGCACATGCTTCTGCGCAGCAGGACCAAGACGACTTAATGTCTTGGTATCGCCGGAAGAACAAGTTCATCCTCAAGCGCAACCGGGCCAAGGTTTTGACTCTCCTGTTCGTGGAGGCGACCGGCTCAATTTCCAGGCCTGGTACAAGATCAGGCCTGCGACTCCCTCCACGCTGAAGTTTTTTCCTTATTTTTTCATATTTTTCCCTACCGGTTGTAGACAGCAAGTCGCAGGGATGACACCCTATAAACAAACTCAGTCTACGACCGTGTATTCAATTTCTTCTACACTATTCTTTTATAATGTAGACAACATTCGGAGCACAGACTTGTAGGTCTATAATTACACCAACATTTTTCTTTGTGCAATTTCTTTAAAGGCAGCTGGGAAACGCTTCTCTAAAACCTTCCTATGGGATTCCCAAATGGTCTTTTTGTATTGTTTCAAATACTTACCATTAATTTTCAACGGTTGTTTAACCCCTTCGAGCGTTGACAACCTATAACTATTCGTTGAATAGGCTTCAATTACCCGGTATGGTCCTTCCCAATTTGGGGACCATTTCCCTAATACTTGATCCTTGGATTTTAGTGGCAACACCATTTTTCAGACCAAGTCGCCAACATTGAAGTGTTTATGGACTACTTTCTTATTGTAGTGTCGGGCTACTCTTTGCTTGTGTGCTTCTAACTTGTCTACAACTTCTAACCTTTTCTTCTCTAATTGTTTTAGAGCTATATACATAGCTTCATTTCTATGGATAAAATCGCATCATGCCCGCAGACTAGTGCGAATGGAGTCTCTCCAGTGCCTTCTCACTTAGTGACTCTTAGAGCCCATAGGGAAACACTTCATGCCATTTTCTCGGATTACACCCAATCATCTTTTGGATGTTGTTTTTTTTATCAATTTATTAGATGCTTCAGCCTGCCCATTCGCTTGGGGGTAATACGGGGTAGAGTTCGAAATCCTGAACCCAAACTCTTCAGCGAATTCCCTCACCTTGGCATTGTTAAAAGCTGTCCCATTGTCTACAACAATGTTTTGAGGAATGCCAAAGCGATAGATGATGTAAGTTCGCAGGAAATCGATCACTTCGTTGTGGTCAATTTTCTTGTAGACTTGAGCTTCTATCCACTTAGTGAAGTACTCCGTCGCTACCAAGATGAACGTGTCCCCTCGACTAGAGTGGGGGTGAATTTCTCCTATTATATCTAAAGCCCAAGTTCTAAAAGGCCAAGGTTTGACTATGGGAATCAGGTCAGTCGCTGGTGCACGAGTCGACGGGCCGTGTCGCTGGCAATCTTGACATCCCCTGGCCATTTCAATACAATTTTTCATCATTGATGGTCAATAAAACCCGTGTCTCCGAATAATCCAACACATTTTAATTCCTGATTGATGCGACCCACAGAGTCCTTCATGGGTTTCTAACATTATTGGGGTAGCTTCTTCTAAGTCTACACACCTCAAGAGTACTCCACTAGTATCTTTCTTATAGAGGACGGCATCTAGAAGAACATATGCTAGTGCCTGGACCTTAATTCGCTGTTTGACCTTTCGGCTCGGATCAGAGAGGAAATCTATGATTGGTTTTCTCCAATCTTCGTCTTGCTTCATTATGTCCATAGCCATGACATTATTTCTTGGCTGCAAATGCGACTCTATTTCTATCAAATCCCCTAAGTTAACTTTTCCTTTATAACCTGAGGCAAGTTGTGCCAAGTTATTAGCTACTCTGTTTTCGTCGCGGCTTATGAAATGAAAAGTTATATTTTCAAAGCGTGCGACCAATTGCCGAACTATGTCCAGGTAAGGTCGCAACTTCTCTTGACACAAACACTCCTCATTTACCTGGTTGATAACCAACTGGGAATCACCCTTGTTTCGAACTCGCTTTGCTTTTAATGAAAGGAGTTCTTTTAGCACTGTTATCAACGCTTCATACTCAGTAGCATTGTTGGTTGACAATTTATGTAAACGAATGGCCAGGCTAATGTCTCTGCCCATAGGAGACATTATATGAACTCCTATCCCTGCTTCGTTTCTTGTAGATGAACCATCAAACCACGCCTGCCAGATATCGTCGATTTTTTCCTCTTGATCTATCGACAGGTCCGGGTCATGATCCACTAGGAAATCAGCTAATACCTGTCCTTTAACCGATTGCCGGGATTTGTATCTCAAATCGTATGGGGAAAGAATTAGGCTCCACTTGCTGATACGTCCGGCTAATAATGGACTTTCAAAGAAATATTTAATTATGGGCGACTTAGACACCACGTAGACTTCCCTGTTCCCAATGTAGTGTCTAAGTTTCATTACGGCAGAGAACACCGACAGACATAATTTCTCTTTTGGAGTGTATTTGACCTCAGTTGGGGTTAGTTGTCTTGATAGATAGTAGACTGCCCTTTCGCGTCCGTCCTGATCTGTTTGTGCCAACATTGCGCCTATTGTTACTCCAGTAGCTGCTACGTAAAGGATGAAAGGCTTTTCTTATTGAGGGGGAATCAGAACCGGTGGATGCGTTAAGTATCCTTTTAGGGCATTAAAAGCCTCTTCGTGTTTTTTCGTCCATTTATATTCATCCCTTTATCTTAATAGATTAGAGAAGGCTTTTGTCTTTCCTGCGACATTCCCTATGAACCTACGCAGGTAATTAACTATTCCTAAAAAAGCTTGCAATTCTTTCTTATTCCATGGCGCTGACAGGCTCTGAATGGCTTTTACTTTATTCTGATCAACTTCAATGCCACGTTGATGCGCTAGGAAACCTAGGAAATGCCCTGCCCTAACTCCAAAGGCACACTTAAGAGGATTCAACTTCAGTTGGTGCATCCTCATTTTTAAAAAGGCACTTCTCAAATGTTCAACATCTAATTCTTCCTTCGTCGACTTGACCACTATGTCGTCGATGTAGACTTCTATTGTTTTTCCTAGATAGGCATCGAATATGGTGTTCATTGCTCGCTCATAGGTAGCCCCAGCATTTTTCAAACCGAAAGCCATTACTACCCATTCAAAAATGCCTAGCGGACACCTAAACGCAGTTTTGTGAACATCTTCTTCTGCGATGAAGATCTGGTTGTAACTCGAAAAGCCGTCCATAAAGGACATGACCTGATGGCCCGCAGTTTTGTCTATAAGGGCATCTGCGACAGGCATAGGATATTCATCCTTAGGGGTAGCACGATTTAAATCTCTGAAATCTACGCAAACTATGATCTTTCCATTTTTCTTTAATACAGGAACAATGCTAGAGATCCATTCCATATACCGCGAGGTCCTTATATATCCTGCCCGAAAGAGCTTTTTTACTTCTTCAAACACCAATTGCGTCACTTCTCTAGACATTCGTCTTGGAGCCTGTTGCACTGGCTTAAAATCTTTCTTGATAGGCAAGGTGTGTTCTACCAGTCTACGATCTAGCCCTGGCATTTCGGTGTAATCCCAAGCGAAGCAATCTTTAAATTCCTCAAGTACATCCTTGATCATATCAAAGAATCCTTTATTTATTGATGAACTAATGAAAAGATTCCTAGGAGAAGCCTCGCTCCCCAGATTAACACTGACTAAGGGGTCAGATGGGATCATCAAAGACTCACGACCGTTGTCACCACCAAGACTAGAGGACACGGGGTTATTACAAGGATCGGGCGCTCTAAGCCCTGTTAAATTTATTGCTAAAGACGATGTAGACTGGTCCCAGAAACGTCCTTCTTTATAGACTCGGAGTCGCTGGAGGACATCAGCGACCGTCGCATTCCTCTCTTCATTCTGGTCCATACGTTCCTTCCTTCAGGAGTCTATCGGGCTCCAACTCCGCGCCATGGTTCTACTGGCTTTCCAAGGCTCCTTCTCCTGCGTGGCCGTTTGTGCTCCCTTCAGCAAGTTTCTCCCCCGAATTAACTTCTTGCAGGACTTCTTCTATGTCCTTGTCAGTAAACTCATCTCCCCATCCTGTTGGAACAATCGGGCCGGACTCTGGCTTGGGGTGCGACGTCCCGTAGTCTACAATGTAGTCGAATTTTCCGGAAGGCTGGCCTAGGGGTCCGACTGTAGGATCGCCCAGCTCGTATCGCTGATGTAGAGTAAGGTCTTTTACGGTCTTGCTCGTCTCTGCATGCAAAATACCTCTATCACAACAGGAATAACCATCAGCCTTAACAATTTCAACCTCGGAATCAAGCCATAACATTAGTTCCCTATGTAAAGAAGATGGTATAGCGGCGGCTTTATGAAGCCAATCGCGACCAAGCAAGGCGTTGAATGTGGGAATTATGTCTATGACGAAAAAGGCAGTTTCTTTTTCCTGTCAACCCACACCTAAGTGTACTGAAAAGATCCCTAAGCATTCCGATTTCCTGCCATTGAATCCGCTTACGGCTACATCCGTTTTTATCAAGTCGCACGGCTTATATCCAAGCATTTTAAACCTGGACAACGGCAGTACGTTTATAGTGGCCCCATTGTCTACTAAGACGCGGTTCACCACAGTACCATCAAAGGTAGCAGTGATGTACAAGGAATGCATGTGTTGCTTCATACTATCCGATGGCTTCTTAAGCCAATGGAGTGGGAAACCCGACGAGTAAATTAAGGGACGAGGAAGAGGTGACTTACCTCTAGAGGCCTCTGTATCTTTCACCTTGGCGAAGTCTACAGGCAAAGTGATGGCATTACAACTCACGATCACCTCTTTGCTAGCATTAACATCACTCGGAATCTCACTCCGAAGAGGAGTATAGTCGAAACTTGAGCCAGGCTCTTCCGAATGGTCCGTAGACTCGTTGCATTCGGCCTCCGCATTTGGTTTCTTCACATGGAGTTGGGCATGCGGAGCGACCAATATCGAGGCAGGTCTAGGCCTTTTGGCGACGTGGCTTAGACGTCTATCTCTCCTTTTCCGGGTCTGTGGTGGTAAGGTTGTTTTACCCACAGCTCTCTGCCAATATTTCGAAGGATTAGTCGCCTTCACCATTCTTGATTTCTTAGAATCAATGGTGGTCTGACATACCTCAACGAACGGATCATATCCCACGACTGTTCGTGACGGTTCCTGTTTTATTTCCGGATTATGTAAGGGATTCCGAGTACCTGTAGTCGCCGGGCAAGCTGGCTGGACCACAATCTCTCCATTCGCCGATAAGTCTACGAGCTTGAGAAAATAGCTCACACAGCATGCCGTACAGAGTTGCGTGATCAGAATCCTGTTTCGTCCGATCAGTTTACACTTCTGGCACAGAGCGATCGGCGGTCCCATTTGGATTGCTTGGGCGTCTACTTTATGCGAGCCATACCTTGGCTTGGCTCCTTTCCTCTGTGCCTCGTCGCCTCGCTGCGCTCTGTCAGTCGCACCTGCTAGAGGGTGCGGTTCATGGGTACGACCATCATTTTCCTGCTTAGTTTTGTGCTGGGTCAGCGGATTGTCGAACTCCAAGTGTCGCCTAGAGCGTTCTTCAGCATGAGAGTGGTTTTCGGGCGCCCTTCCTCTACCATGGGGACCACCTCTGCCTCCTCAAATCGCTGCCCTTCGTTCCTGACCCATAGGGCTTTTGAATCCTCTTTGCAGATAGTTTGGGGCAACCCGTGGTCCCAGGGAACCTATTCCCATCGCCACCTCCTCAAGCGGGGTCAGATCATACCAGGTGTCGCCCTGATTAGCTTGCAGATACTTCAGAAAGGTGTTACACCTATCAGTAGTGTGTGTGTCATCCATGTGCCAACAGCAGAGGTTACTGGCAATTGCCTTGGCTGGGCAGGTAATTACCCCTTTATCAGCCAGTCTACGGAACAGGGCATTCGCCACCATGGTCTCTCCGGATACTTTTGTGTCCCGCAGAGAGAAACCGTAGTCAGCTTCTATGAGATTTATGTCTACATCAGAAATGTCAAACATATGAATGGCAACTTCATCATCAAACGATTTCTCGTCAACCATAGCGACTTCGTCGACTTCAGGAAAACATAACTCTTTTGCCTCTATGAGGTCTTGAATAATGTTCCTAAAGGACAAGCAATCCTTGGTCGTATGTGTAAACGACCCATGCCACTTACAAAAATTCCTAGACTTTTCTCTATCGGTCTGGGGGGTCCTGTGGCCCCGTTTCAACTTAATTCGTTTTCGCTGGAAAAGCCAGTCGAAAATCGCATCCGCTTTGTCCACGTCGAAAGAGTATTTCCTTTCCTCCCCTGTTTTCTAGGATGCTTTCGCTTTGGAATTCCTCCGTGCTAATGGCTCGCAAACGGTAGCCTCCCCCTTTATGAACTCAGCCATGTCTACCTCAACAGTCTCTAGCTGATAGGTGCGCGTAGACTAGGCTTCTTCCACCAAAAATTGATGGTACTCAGTCGCTCTCCTGGCGAGATCATAAAGGTCAGTGAACCTTTCTCCCTGTAATTTCTTTTTGAAAGGGATAGATAAGGCATTTAATGCGACCATGAGTTGATCTCTTTCCGGGATTGCTGGTCTACAGCGAAGCAGTGCTTTCCGCAAGCGCATCAGAAACTGCCCTGGATGCTCACCGACGACTTGCTTCAAGCGCATCACCTCAAAAATCGACAGGGGCGAGTCCAAGCGGGCAAATGCCTTCATAAAGCTACTTTGCATTTCTGCCCAAGATGCCACTGATCCAGGGAGTAGACTAGCATACCATGTAAAGGCGTCTCTCGTGAGAGAATTCGGGAACAACTTTAGTTTCCAAAAATCATTAGCTGCTGCTTCCCCGAGTTGATGGGTGAATCGCGCTATATGCTCTAGGGGGGTCATCTCATCCTCGCCTGAGAAGCGGGTGAAATCGGGCACTCTATACCCCCTGGGCAAAGGGAAATCCCTGTCCACATATGCCGGATAAGGACTTCTGTAGAAGTTGGGATCGTCCTGCCTCACGACTCCAGGTACCATCTGTTCTAGCACTTGGGCTATCGTTTCCCTCAAATTTAATGGGGGTGGACGGCCAACCGGCTCTCGTACAGGGTCTTGACCCCATCTTTCTCCTGCGTAAGGCGCTCTTTCAACACCCTTTGCTGGCAGCGAGTCTACAGGGGCTTTAGCATAAAAACTTTCCACCCGAGAAGGGCCCCTTGCGCTTGGCAAGTCCCCTGGCGGAACTTCATCTATGGGGGCTTTTCCAGGTCGACGAGCGGGGACAGAAGGTACATATCTGTTTGTCTCACCTTGAGCTTCGCCATACTCGTCTTCTGGATTTACCGCGTAGACAGCATTTTGCCTCCATTCTGCGGGCGATCTAGAAGAGGCTGGCCTAGAAGGAGATGTCCTATCCCTTGATTCTGTAGGGTATTGGTTATCACCATCCCAAGGATCATCATTTTGGAACGAGACACTCCTTCTCTCGGTGCGCCGCGCATCTCCCATAAAGGAGAATTCCCTGTCTGCGGGGTTACTCGTTCCTGCGACAGTGCTGGGCCTATTTAAGGCACTGATTTGCTCTAGAATCCGAGTCATGTTGTTTTCCAGTCCAGATATTTGTCTGTCGACCAGATTTCTCATATCACTGAACTCTTTGTGAAATTCGAGTCTGGATATGAATTCGGAGGGTATATGTGCTCCGAGATCTGTTTGACTGGCATTCGCTTGACTGCTTAGAGTCACATCGCCCACATTTGTGTTTCCTTCTGCGGGAACACCGTCTCCATCTAATGGAGGTGGGGGGTCTCGGTTAGTTCCGCTTCTGGTATTTTTCGCCATCAGCAAACGTGAAATACTTTCTTCGCTCCCACTATGGTCGCGAAAGACGTGTCCGCGTAGGAAATGGACCACATCGGAAATATTTGGCAATTGGACTCACAGGGAATTGTATGTGGTCGCCAGAAAGATGAATTTCAATGATAAAAGACACGGCTGATTACAAATTCAAAGATTTACAGAAGTAAACGAACGCTTACAGCAATAAAAAATGAATGAAAAGTGGTGGTACGGATGACGAAGGCGATGTAGTCTCGCTGCTGGAGATGCGACTGGAGCTGACGTCACTGCCGACGCTGTAGACTCGTTGTCGCGAAACACAGGCCTGGTGCTGACGTCACTGCTGACGCTGTAGACTTGGTACAGTGCGCTGTAGACTTGTGCCCCGTGAAGCAGAGTCTGGCGGATGTCGGATGCGAATGCCAAGGCTTCGGATGAACACCTTGGTGGCGGAAATGCAGGCGGCCGGAACTACGGTTGCTCGTCCTGACGGTGGAGGCGATGGTGGAAGCTGGGTGTCGAGACTACGGCTGCTCGTCTCAACGATGGGAGTGCTGGCGGAAGGTTGATCAACGGAGCTATGGTTGCTCACTCCGCTGTTGGAAGGATGACCCAATAAACCCAGGCCGAGGTATCTACTAAACTAAGGGTGACGAGCAATGCAAAGCTTGTGTTTGGCTGATTGATCGTGAAAATTTCTTGAGGGGAACCTGTTCCCTTTTTATACTGAGTCTTGTAAGTCTTTGCACGTTCCACACGTCCCTGAAAGTCCCTTAAGTCGTGGCTCAATCTTAACTTCTCTCCAGGGATCTCGGAGTTTGTTTTTCTCAGAGATTCTTCTAACCTCCACTTAATGAGATCGTGCATGGATCGTGTCCAGATAAGTTGTAGACTTATCTCACACTCGTACTTCTAAAAAGGGGTCGTAGACTTAGGCTGTTATGGACTGAGAGTTTCGCTCAGTCGACGGGCTGTAGACTTAGCTAAGGCTCGTGTTCCAATATGGGCTGTAGACTTACCATAGGCCCAGAATATCCTATCGTGTCAACAGGCGGCAAGTAGTTCGAGGACGGCCGCATCCTCTGTCCGCCCTGGCCCCGTTCGCCGCTCCAGACCCGGCCTCCCGACTCCAGACGTTCTTCCCGTGCCGAAGTTCCGCTCTGCCATCCTCGCACCCTCCTCGCCTACCGCCTCGTTCCTTCCTCTTGGGGTGTCAACGTTCGCGTCGCCGTCCCCTGACCCCACACCGCCGTCGCCAACCCACGACGTCTCTCTTCTGCATTCTCGGCTTCAACGACCGTGCCTCCTTCACCCACCAGCGGCTCCACCGAAGGCCCAAGGTGTCTTTCCTAACTGCAGCTCCCTAGAACAAAGAGCGACGGTTAGAGGCGATCTCCTCACAACGGTGACCCGCAACGTCGTCATTGCATCCAGAAATCGGCCTTCGATTGGGCAACCTCCCCGAGTTAGCAACGCCGCTTGTGTTTCTCCCGAGATCCGCAAAGCTCTGAGGACCTAGATTCGAGAGTGAGTAACCCATCCCCACTTCTCTTTGCCCACCGTCGGATTCTTTTTGCATTTTGATTTTTTTGTTTGCTTCCGTTTGATTTGGGTGGCATTGCTGTTTCTTTTACTCGTTTTCATTTAATTAATTTCATTATTGAAGTACGGTCCTATATTCACCTATTTAATGCATTCCCTTTGCATCAGGTTAATTGTTTTATTTCCCGTTTGATTTCTTCTCTGTCTGATTTTTATAAATATATCTTGTTGAGATTTTAAACTGGTTTTGTATTAATCCAATAGCTCATTGTAAGGAGTGGGTTCACGTTTAGCTCGTCTGATTTTGTTACACTTTCGTCAAAATTTTTATAAACGCAGTACAATCCAACTTTCACGAAAATAACTTTAGTTAAGTTAAACAGTTTATTTCGTTTATTCGATATTTATACAGGTATCTCGGGGGCGTACCTTGCGGACAACCAAGGCACGCACCCCATTCAACGCGTTCATGACAACGGAAGTTATATTCGAGGGTTTATTTTGAATTCTCGAAGATCAAGACCCTCTGAAGATGGCTTCGCACTCACCAGCGTTACGGCATCAGCGGCTCGCCAGGTTCACCGTAAACCCATTCTAAAAACGGCACCGTGAGGTATAAACGCTAACGGGAGCGTTCTATATAGAGCGGGAAACGGTATAAACACCCGGTTCTCCCTTGAATTTATCTTTGGCATAGAAAATGTTAAGGGCATTAATCAATCTATGTTTCTTGCATTTTGCCCGAAATAATTTTTAAAATGATTCACGTAGACATTTTAAGTATTATTAAGCTCAAGATTTTTTTTTTAAAAATGTCAAACAATTTCTCTTCTTCTAAAACCGAGCTCAAATAAAATCGGACACCAAAAACACACGATAAAGGCCTCCATTTTCTTTGTGATGCATGCGATTTAGTAATCCCTAATTTCCAAACCTTAACGAATCTCTATAGTTTTTCTAACTTGAACTTAATAGTGGCGACTCCGACACGTTTTCAAAATCCGAAGCCTTATCGTCAAGGGAGGATATCCATTTTAAATGGAACCGGAAACGGGATCCACCCGCGACAGATTTGGCGACTCCGCTGGGGACACTTAGGTAATTTTCTAGAGGATTAGGGTCGAAAAAATCGATTTCAAAATTGTGGGGAAGCCTAGCTTTGTGTGGAGTGTGTTTGCGCTTTACTTTTCCGATTGTCTCTGCTAAGCATGTAGTGAGTCGTCCTAAAACCCAGGGACACCTAAGTTTAGGGGTATACCTGCCATATGAGAGAGGTTGTCTACCTCTTTACCTGAGGCATATACCAACTCGCCCTTCGTCCGAGGATGAGTCAAAAGCCAGTCTAGATAGGTATGTGTTTGAAGGCCATACAAACTTTTATGGCTCTAACAATTTATTTCTGTGCATGCATTGTTTGATGTCACATGATCGATATTTTTCAATGCTTGATTTTTTCCTGTTACATGAGCCTTCATCCCGGGTGCCAAAGGATTAGTTCGGGTAAACCACATGTTGACAGGTATTGGCCATTTGCCTCTACCTTTAGGTGGGTACCCACCTATTCACCACCGAACGAATATCCGAGTTCTTCCATTTAAAATGAACCCAAACTCGGATTTCTCCGTTTACGGTTAATGAACGGGTCCAAGCCACATCCAAGACGGAAGATAGAAAATCTTATAATTATCTATATTTTTTGTCCATATGGTCTAAATTGATGCTTCTTGTTATACATTGATCACTATTTTCTCTTACCTTCAATTTCCCTAACATGCTTTTTGCTCAACGAGCGAATATAAGGGAAGTGATTTCTACACTGGGTTTTCTTTATGCTCGCATTTTGTCGCTTATGCTTGCATCGTTTTACATACATTCAAAGCTTTTAAGTCATGATGTTTTAGAAAAATGCCTACTCATATGCATAAAATTGATGCATGTCTAAAAAAAAAACATTCTTTTCAGACCTTTACGATGATACACATAGATTTTCAACAAACTCTGAATTCATTTTTTTTCGTCATTTTACCATCACCTGGCTTCGACAATTTTTCTTAAAAGAAAAAAAACTTCGCCTTATTTTTTTCTAAGTTAAAGGGCATATAAGAGTTCATTGAGCGTTGACACATATCTTGCATCCACAAACATGACTTTCTTTATCCAGTCTAATACATGATTTTTGCTTTTGTTTGAGGTGCCCCGTATCTATCAAAGTTGAACTACTCATCAGCCACAAAAGCTTTGGATGTCATCTCTCTCCAAAGAGTTCAACTGTACAACAACATCATTCCAGCTCGACTTTATCATACGCATGTTATTTCCAATTTATTGGTTTAGGTGTATTCCTTCCAATCCAACTTATTGTTTAAATCAATCAAGCATGTCATCTACCATCTGGATTTTGGTTTTTCCTATGCAGGTAGACAAACATCCCCTCTTCCAACGAGGCATACGATGAACATTCAATTAAACCGAATGTTAAAGTCCAAGAAGCCAAACTCATTCAACCATTTTCATACTATCACCATCCACAACACCAATGCTAGGTTTACAATCACCATCAACATCCGAAGAATAAACTGGGAAAGATCGTCACTAGGCAACTAAAATTACATCGTGGAGTTTATTCAACACCAATGTCAAAGAAATATAACAAAGCATATTCTTCCAACCATCGAACTCAGAAAAGGAGAGCATGTCCCTGTCAATCCAAACTGGGTCTACATTAATATCAAAGCATATACTGGGGCAAGCTTCATCCCATACGAATCGACATCCCTTCAAGAGTGCAAGTTCAAAGGAAGTTCAGTTTCACTACAACATTGATCGGGAGCTCAGACTATGATGAAGTCGTCACTAGGGAGGATATCCATTTTAAATGGAACCGGAAACGGGATCCACCCGCGATAGATTTGGCAACTCCCCTGGGGAAGTAGATCTCGAAAGATTAGGAAATATTTTAGAAATACTATAGAAAATTTTTTCATCTCTTGTGGCCACACAGAACATTATGTGATGGCTGCTCCGCTCGTGTGGCCACACCACATCTTATCTCGAAAGATTAGGAAATATTTTAGAAATACTATAGAAAACTTTTTCATCTCTTGTGGCCACACAGAACATTATGTGATGGCTGCTCCGCTCGTGTAGCCACACCACATCTTTGTGTGGCCACACTAATCATTTTGTCTAGGTCATCGCCTCTCGTGTCGCTGCACCAAATCTTCTGTAGCCACACGAATGTTCCTGTCCAACTGCTTCCAAGATATTCTTGTCTTCTTTGCCTTCCTCTATCAAGATATCTTCTTAACCATGATTCTCGCGTCGTATCGATCACTTCACCTGCAATGCAAACCACAAAATCTGAATGTACCTGTTTCCGGTAGAACCCATTCGGGTTTAACGAAAACGAAAAAGAGAAACAAGAAGTAGAATGAGATCGTACTTCACTACAATTATTACAATAACGAGGACAACGTCAAACTAGAATGCAGGTAGAAGATGAGGAAAGGGAAAGACAACTGAAATGCCCTATGTGGGTACAAGTGGCTGTCTGTGTGTGTCTTATTACAACATCTATGAGCCTATTTAGACTAATCCTAGAATAACTGAACATGTGAAATTTGTCTTGTAACTGCCGCCTCCACAAACATAGGCCAATCAACCTGTCAGACTGCTAAAAGCTAAGAGGAAATAGTTATTTGTTTTGCCCCACGTGGGATGTCGATGATTGTGTTCATGCCAAAGACAAGAAGATTTCCTACCCCTTCCATACGCAGAAGTTGGTGTTCGTCGATCTTGTAAAATCTTATCTACAGGATACAAAATCTGATTCTCCCAATCGACTAAATCAGATTTTCTCCTCAAGGTAATCCTCCATCGACAGGGAGAATCTCCATCGAGACTAAATCAGATTTTCTCTATGATGGTGGAATCCTCCATCGACTGATTAGATTCTCTCCATCGACTTGGGGAATCCTCCATCGACTGGGAGAATCTCCATCGAGACTTAATCAAATTTTCTCTATCGATGGGGGCATCCTCCATCGACTGATTAGATTCTCTCCATCGACGAGGAAATCATCCATCGATACAGTTAGATTTTCTCAGTTAATCATCGACTAAATCAGGTTTTACCAGTGGATGATGAGATTTTTACAGTACTATTATATTCGTCGATTGTGCTCTACTCAAATCACAATCGACAACCCAAAATAATCTGCTGTAAACAGTACCCATGCAACACGACTAAACGAAAATAACATGCAAATGAAAATAAGTACAGAAAGTACATATTCGGGCATTTTAATGATTTTTCATACTTTTTTTACTTTAGTATTTTTTCCGCCTGAACATTGGTACTCAGAGCCTTGATAAGATATATTTTTATTTTCTTCTCTTTTATTCATTCCACCTGAAAATTCACTTCACAAGGATATCACGGTAGCTCTACTCCCAGTCCACCTGCATGTGCTCTAAGAGTTTTGGACTTGTTTCAGCTATAAACATGTCCTAGTTTCAGACAAAACACAATTTCACCTTACACAAGTCACGATTCAGACTGTCGTCCTTCCACAACTAGATGCGTTACCGATTAATCACCTCATTGAACACCAACCAACTCTAACTCACTTACAGCATTGACAATCGACACAATATGAATTTTCCCCCGGACCTAGTTCAAGCATCGACCCGATAATAGAAATAAGGAAACAAAAGGAAATGTAAACAATATGCGCCTTATTCTTTGTCCTTTAGCGGGTGATGTGTCTCGATTGCTCGGTTGGTCTTGAGAATAAGGTGTCAGCATTGGTGAGTTCAATTGGGAGGTTAAGTGACAAGTCCCCTTTCTGATTTGAATTAGAGCCTAAAATGACAAGGAAGAAGAGAATTTAGACATAAGAAGAAGGAAAAAATATGTGTGCCATGTTTTTTTTTAAATAAACGTGGGGTGGCAACACAAAAGTGTGGTGTTGCCACATAGAACCTTCCGTGGTGGGTCTTCTAGTTGGTGTGGCCACACGGAAGGGTGGTGCGGCCACACACAACCTTCTGTGATTAAAGTTTCCATTGGTGTGGCCACACAAGAGTGTGGTGTAGCCACACAGAACCTTTTGTCTACCACCTACTAAAACTACATGACACCCACGTTAAACTTAAAATAAAAAAATGAAAAGTAAATAAAAACTAGAATGAAAAAGTATTGGGTTGCCTCTCAAACAACACTTGATTTAACGTCGTTAGCTTGACGATCCAGATCGATTACACTTCGTCGATCGTAATTGTCGAATTTTGAAGATTAACTTTTCCGCCCCAATAATGCTTCAACCGACTGCCATTTACTATAAATCTTTGTTGAACATCCATATCTTCCACTTCAATCACTTAGTGAGGGAAGACTTGGGTAACTTTGAATGGCCCGGACCACCTAAACTTTAATTTACCAGGAAACAACTTGAGTCGAGAATCAAATAGTAAAATTAACTGACGTGGTTCAAAGTGGCGATCCTTGATCTTTTGGTCGTGCCAACGCTTCGTCTTTTCTTTGTATATCCTTGGAGTCTCATATGCTTCTAGACGAAACTCTTCCATCTCATTAAGCTGACAATGTCGCTTTTCTCCTGCGGCCTTGAAGTCAAAATTAAGCTTTTGCACCGCCCAAAATGCTTTGTGCTCGAGGTCTGCCGGGAGATGACAAGCTTTTCGAAGACTAAATTATATGGAGATGTCCCAATGGGAGTCTTGTAAGCTGTTCGATATGCCCAAAGTGCATAATCTAACTTGCTTGACCAATTCTTACGATATAGGAGACTTCAACTTGACCACTTTTCTGCGGATGGTACGCCAATGATACTTTATGCTTCGCTTCATACTTTTTCATCAGCGTGTTGAATTTCGTGTTGCAAAAGTAGGAACCCCTATCACTGATGATTGCTCTTGGTGTTCCAAATCGAGTCAAATCTGCTTTAAAAATCTAATAACAATATATGCATCGTTAGTAGTTAGTACAACTGCTTCTACCCATTTTGATACATAACCCACTACAACCAAAATATAACGATTTCGTGCAGAATCGATAAAAGGTCCCATGAAGTCAATGTCCCACAAATCAATATTTCTATTTCTAGGATATTTTGCAAAGGTATCATTCCTTTGAGAAATATGCTAACGCTTTGACAGCTATCACGTCGAACAAGAAAGTTATGTGCATCTTTATAAAGTGTTGGCCAGAGAAAACCTGAATAAAACACTTTTGCGGCTGTTTTCTTATCCCCGAAATGTCCACCATGAGGAGAAACATGACAAAGTTGAAGAATATATGTTACTTCTTCCTCAGGTACACATCTTCGTATGATTTGATCGGCACATTTCTTAAACAACAAAGATTCATCCCACATATAAAACTTTACATCATGTAAGAACCTTTTCCTTTGTCGTCCTGTCAAATCTGGTGGCAACACATTAGCAATAATATTGTTCACGGAATCCGCATACCACGGTAATTTTGAATCAACCATAAATAATTGTTATTGGGAAACAAATCATTTATATGAGTTGGATCAATGGAGGAACTTCCAAACCTTAAGAGATGATCTGCAACTTGATTGTCCGCTCCTTTCCTGTCAACAACTTCCAAATCGAATTCTTGCAACAAAAGAATCTATCTTATTAAACACGACTTTGCATCCTTTTAGGAAATCAAATATTTAATCATGGAATGATCAGTATGGACAACCACTTTTGACACGATTAAATATGATCTAAACTTATCAAACACATAAGCCACTGCTAAGATTTCTTTCTCTATCGTGGTGTAGTTCACTAGAGCATTATCCAGTGTTTTACTCGTATAATAGGTTACATGGAAATCTTTATTTTTTCTTTCCCCTTAAATTGCTCCAATAGCAAAATCACTTGCATTGAACATCAATTCAAAAGGAATAAACCAATCAGGAGCAACAATTATCGGGGCGGAGGCTAGCCACTTTTTTAACTCGAGCAATGCTTCCAAACACTTACCATCAAAGATGAAGGTTACACCTTTCTCCAAGAGATTGCACAACGATTTTGCATAAACCAAAAGGCATATGTCAATATGCAAACGTACTATATGGACATCTGAAAGTGGTCTTCTCCTGATCCTCTGGTGAAATAGCTATCTGATTGTAACAAAAATACCCATTAAGAAAGCAATAAAAATCCTTACCTGCTAACCTGTCGAGCATCTAATCAATGAAAGGTAAAGGGAAATGATCTTTGCATGCGGCGGCGTTGAGCTTGCGATAGTCCATGCAAACTCGCCATCCAGTGACTGTCCATTTTAGTATGAGTTTGTTCTTTCCATTCTCAATCACTATCATTCCACCTTTATTTGGTACACAGTGGATTGGGCTCACCCACAAGCTATCAGAGATTGGGTAAATAATTCATGCATCATGTCATTTAATGATTTCTTTTCTCACTACCTCTTTCATGTTTCGATTCACTCTTCTTTGCTGCTCGATTGATGCCTTGTGATTCTCTTCCAGAAGAATTTTGTGCATGCATATCGATGGGCTGATTCCTAGAATGTCGGCGATTGTCCACCCAATGGTAACACTCGAGTGCTTGTATAACACTCGAAGTAGCATCTCCTCATGTTTGTTAGTCAAAGATGTAGAAATAATAACATGAGGGTACTTTGACATACTAGGAAAAGAGAACCTCAAATGTTCCGGTAATGGCTTTAGGTCCAATTTGTGGGGTTCTTCAATTGATGATTTAGTTGAGGAGATCGGTCGCTCTAATGGTTCAATCCTTGTCATGTGTCGCATGTATGATACTTCCTCTACATTCATCAGGATTGTCAGGCATATTCATAGAGTTATAAATGTTAAACTTTACCTCCTGATCGTGATCCTCATTGTTAACTCACCTTTATGTAGGGGTGAGCATTCGGTATTCCAAATACCAACCGAACCGAATACCGAACTTCCAAATACCGAAGTTTTAAAATTTTATCCTCCAAATACCGAACCGAACTCCAAACTTCCAAATACCGAAATACCAAAATTTATTTCGGTATTTGGGTTCGGTATTTGGATCTTCCAAAGTTTTATTGGCAAACCACCAAGAAAGAAAAATGGCTCCCCGTCGTCACCCGCAAATTGGGTCGATTATCAAAACCAAAAAGAACGACGGGAACCCTCTTCGCCCCGTGTAAAAGCATCAAGCAAGCGGTTACCAACTGGATTCGACGGCGGCGGAGATTCAGAGTCGGGGGTTGGCGAAGGTCACGTCACTTGGGTCGAGCCGGGTGGAAAGCTGACGAGCCATGAAAAGGGAGGACAGAGACGACGACCTGCGTGTGAGATGAGGTGGAAATCGACCTGACGAGGAAAGACGATGACCTGCGTGTGGCACGAAGAGCGGAGGAAAGCAGCCCTAGGGTTCCTGGCGAATGGGATGGACCGGGCTCCAACGTTTTGGAATTCCGGGCTGTAGAAGGAAAGCAAATGGGCCAATATTTCAAATAAGACTTAAGCCCAAAATATTTCGGTAGTACCGAAAATACCAAATTTTTTTATAGACATACCGAATACCGAACCGAAAACCGAATTTAATTGAAATATAAAACCAAACCAAATACCAAACACCGAATACCGAATTCCAAATACCGAAATATTAAAAATTCGGTTCGGTATTTGAAATTCCAAAGTTTTTGCTCACCCCTACCTTTATGTACGTCAATAAGAGTTCTTCCAGTAGCAAGAAATGGTCTACCAAGAATAATAGGATCTCGTGATCTTCGTCATGATCCAATATCTCAAAATCGGCGGGAAAAATAAATTTATCAACCTTAACCAACACATCTTTTAGAACACCCCTATGATATGTGTATGATCTATTAGCAAGTTGTAATGTCACAGAAGTTGGCTTTACCTCTCCAATATTAAGCATTTCATAAATCGAGTAGGGCATAAGGTTGATGCTAGCTCCTAAATCACAAAGAGCTTGTCCTGAAAATTGCATTCCAATGTACACAGGATAGTGAACTTACCTGGATCCTTCGACTTCAGAGGTAGCTTCTTTTACAATATTGCATTGTACTCCTCAGTTAAAGATATGGTCTCGTGCTTATCAATCCGTCTCTTCTTTGATAAAATATCTTTCATGAATTTCACATAATTCAGCATTTGTTCCGGTGCTTCTGCAAATGAAATGTTAATCTTCCACATTTTGAACACATCTAGAAATTTCTAAAACTGTTGCTCATGATTTTTCTTTCTAAAACGTTGTAGAAAAGGAATAGGAGGAATTATCAGGGATGAAGCATCACTTACCTTTAGTAATTGAACAAGATCGTTTCGGTTATGCTCACTATGTTTCTTACTTACCTCACTTACCTTCTTATGTTGACGTTGTTCTCGAGCATGCTCTTTCTCCTATTCCATTCTTTCGAAGGCATCCTCGAAATCACGTCTATTGCGCAAGGTAACAACATTACATTGTTCTCTTTTTCAATTCATCTCAGTGTCGCTTGGTAGTATTCTATGTGGTCTGATATTCAACGAACTTGCGATTTGGTCAATTTGAACGTCCAGTTGCTTAATTGAGATGACATGATCCTTCAATATCACATCTTGTTGCTTCCGCACCTCATCTTGATTTACAATGAGCTGTTTTAACAGATCCTCCACGTTTGACTTGTTTTCTCCAATGTTTATATGTGATGGCACTACGAATACTTGAAGTTGATTTAATCTCAGTAATGGTGGTGGGGCTGGTGCTCCTTGATTATTACTCCACAGAAAGTTCAAATGTTCCTCCATCCGTGATTGTACGAGTTGGAGTAGGGGTTGTTCCGAGAATTACAGCGTGCATAGTTAACTTCATTGGGCTTCGCATATTGATCCATCACTTGAAATTCAAAATTTAGAGTATGAGGTTTATTAGCAAATTCATTATAAGTTCAGAGCAGTGCTACTTCTCTGATTAATGTATCCATCTAGGCACTCAAGGATGTCAATTGGTTGACTGAATACATCCCAGCTACCCCTCGAGTTGGCATCCTTCTTTGACCAATGTTGGCAATCTGCTCAAATAATTCAAGTGCTTCCTCTGGAGTCTTGTTCATCAATCTCCCTCCTGTTGTTGAATCGATCTTCGAATGCAGTGCTTCCGCCAAGCCATCATAAAAACTTTGAACTAACATCGCTTTCGGAATCTCATGATGAGGACATAATCTTTATAATTCCTAGAACCTTTTCCATGCCTCATACATAGACTCGGTGCTTTGTTGACGGAAAGAAGTGTTCTCGTTCCTTAGCCTCATAACCCTGCTCGGTGGGTAATACTTGGCTAAAAATTGCCTTAACAGCTCCATGTGTTGATGGAATCTCCTGAGATTCCATCTCCTGACAGCTCATTCCACGTGGGATGCCTTGACAGTTCATCCCACGTGTTGATGGAATCTCCTAAAAATAAAGCCATGTCCTTGCCTTGTCCCTTAAAGATAAAAGGAACAACCTTAATCGTTCAACCTCGGGCGACACTCCGTTGTACCTGAAAGTATCACACAAATCCTCAAAATAGGATAGATGCCAATGTGAAACCTCATTCAGTAGGCCACCGAAGCTTGAATTTTCAATCATGCTGAGTATGGCCGGCTTGATCTCAAAGTTGTTCGTCTAGATAGCTGGACGAAGAAATCTTGTCCGCTTATATGGTGTTGGTTATGCAAAATCTCGCATTGTCCTCCTCTGAGGTGGATTTGCGATTTGATTGTTGTTTCCATTATTCATATTATCGTTCGCCGTAGCTCGTCGCTGCTCTCTTAATCGAGCACAATAACTTTGCTAGATTTCAGGATCAAACTTGAATGTTTCTTCATTGCACAATCGATGCATACACCTGCAAAGGTACGAACAAGAAGATTTAAAATAAAAGGAATTGATTTACGAAAATTGCTTCGCTGAAAGTAAAACACTTTTGCAAATATTTCCCTAGCAGCGATGCCAAAAACTTGTTCGATGGTATGAATCCCTCCAGAGCAGGGGTCGCACAAGTAATAAAGTAATGATTAAAAGTCGTTCCCATGAAGAATCATTTCAGAAAGATCCTAACGATCAACGGTAAAAAACCACGATGTAATCAAATCTAGTAAAACAAAGATTTAGGAAAATAAACTAACAAGAAATTAAATACTATAAAACAAGAGAATAATCAAATGAGAAAAACATATTATTACGACTTCCCCCAATACTTCACCAGACCACTCAACGCCCTGTTGATCATTAAATTGTCTAAAATTTGTTTACTAACGTAAGATTCTCAACCACTTTTATGCATCTTTTGACCTACATAAGAGAAATACCTATCAGCCAAACCCCCTATATTCTTATGGGAATTAATATTTGAATTAAGTTCATTAAATTTCAATCTTAATCTAGCTACCTAAGACAAGTAATATATTCTTATAGTACTCGTTAAATTAACTGGATTTCTCAACGTTAACCTAGGCTATTTCTTCTAAACCTAAAATTCCCCTTCCGAGTTCAGATATGTTAAGAAATCAATATGGATTGCTGATCAGGTGCACGCATTAAGAATAGGATAAAATAAGTAAACGAACTCTTAAACGCATTAAATCTAAGAGAGTCAAAAGTAATGCAACTGCATATCGGGTTCCGTGATAGCCTAAGAACAAAAGCTTAGTTCATCATGAATTCAAACAAAAACCAGAAAATAAAAGTAAAAGTCATCCTAAATGAAAACTAAGAAAATTTAAACTCCCTTCTCAACGGCTCTGTCCTCCTCCGCCTCGCTTTTTTCTCTAAACTCACGTTGAAGCCCTTTATAGAGTAAGGTAAATCTCGAAAGATTAGGAAATATTTTAGAAATATTATAGAAAATCTTCTCGTCTTGTGTGGGCATACCGGATTCTCTTGTAGCCACATAGAACATTCTATGATGGCTGCTCAACTCGTGTGGCCACACTAATCATTCTGTCGAGTTCAGCGCCTCTCGTGTTGTCGCACCAAATCTTCGTGAGGCCACACCAATGTTCCTGTCCATCGGCTTCCCTTAGCAACTTCTCATTTCTGTCTTCTTTGCCTTCTTCTATCAAGATGTCTTCTTAAACATGATTCTCACGTCGTATTGATCACTTCATCTGTAATGCAAACCATAAAATTTGAAAGTACCCCTGCAACATGTCTAATCGAAAATAACATGCAAACTTACTACAGGTGCCTATAAATATGGATTGTCTAACACAAATTAGGCTCGTAAATGAGACATCTAACTCTAATTTCTTAGAGTTAACAGTAGGTACATTGTTCTTACACGTATTTATTAATTTTATAAATGTATGTATAATGTTCTTACATGCATTCTATATAATCGGACATGTCAAGTCAATGTTCTTACAAGTAATGCTCAATTTTTGACATGTTGTATTTTATTTGACATGTAAGAAAATAAGTTAAACTTACGTAGGAAATTGAAGGTAAGCATATAATTAACGAATTAAAGAAATTACAGCATATGACATCCTAAACCATCATGAGGACAAAGTAAATTATTCCTTCATAGTAATAGAAATAGCAGTTGTGAATCTTGTTTGAGGAATTAGATAATTATCTTTCAGTTTAGGATTTAGGTGTCAGTCCAAATTTGAGTTCGGTGTAGTATGTTTATTGAATTTGTTTACCATCGTATAGTCATAATCATTGTATAAGGAATCGTAAAGACGTTTAGTACGCATTCAATTGTATTCGTTGCATAGGAAATGGTAAAGGCGGTTAGTCCTTGTGAATCATTACTTTGGAAATTTCCTAATACTAACAAGCCAGTGAAAATAATAACTTATAAGTAGAATCTGCATATAATGTTCATTTATGAATAAATTACTTGAAAAAGTCAGGAAGACGCTAGGGATAGTATTTGTTATATAATATGGGCAAGGCTTACTTGAAAATTATTAGTTTGTATTTTTTTTTACAACTACTGAAGATGAAATGCGTTGATTACATAGTAGTTTGGGAAAGCATTTGCATTATTCTACATTAAAATTGTTCAATATCTTTGAATAGTGGTTTAATGTTCTATGTAATGATGTTTCAGTATGATCACATTATAAAAATATCATTAAATATGCAACATTGATTAGAAATTTAATTTTGCAAATGGTTATCTGTTTACATGACAGTATTATATATAAGGCTCGTCCGACAAGAGTTAACTTATGTTGATGTGATGACTAATACCCTGATTATTGTCATATTTCATGACCTTCTTTGACATTTCATTACCATCATGTCAGGACTTCCTTCTTGAACTTATCTGTGTACTTAAATGTAGGATGCAGAGAAAAAATCACACCAATCCCTCATGTAGAGGATATTCAGTCTGGCATACAGGTCATGCAAAAGAAATCCTGCCCCTCACAATAAGTGAAGTTGAAGAGACGTAAAACCTTTTTTTAGATATGATTCAGATTTCATGATCTTATATAGACCTTGCGGTGAAATTAGGATGATTAAGCTGGGGTTATTCCCCATGTTGTGGTGTGTGATAGGAACATTAATGGTTTTTGCAAACGATGTAGCTGCTATTACAACTGTCCGTGGGGATATGAAATTGCATAAGGGGAAAATTTTCCAATAGGGAAATTCTATTTTGGTTACATGTTGTCCTGAGTAGATATAGGAAGAATTTGAAACAACCTGAGAACCTGATGAATTGAGCCTTCAAAGCTGAACTCGAACAAAGAATGCGTCGGGTTCTAAGAATATTAAGATAAAGGAATATTTTCGTCTTTTAGGTGTAAAGGTTTACATGCGGCAATTCCCCTGGACTTTGCAAGTTCTTCCGGCTCATGTCCACTCATGAGCTAAGAACAAAAAAGAGAACTACAATCTCTACCCAAAGAGATATAACAGGGAAAATAAGAAGAAGGGGGACTTTCTTTTCATAGGGGTTGAGAGACCTCAAGGTGTGATTCACATCTAACGTTTAACAAATGGGTTAAGTGGGCTAATGGGCTAAAGCCCTTTCGAATAACTAAAATAAAATCCAACAATCCCCACAATTTTCAAAAGGCTTGAAAATTCTCTGGTGATAAAATGTAAAACATCGAGTTTAGTGTCTTTCTTACTATGAACTTGATGTGGACCAATAAGATTTAGCTCACAAATAGACTAGTGAGGTAAACTTCTATGAACTAGAATCTCGTTTACAAGCCAGTGATCTCAATGGTCACTTTACATGTTTTTCACAATTTCTTGTTTAATGCAGTTTTGCGCGAGTAGGTCGTGCATTCATCTAATGCTTATGAATGTTCTAGTAATTCAACTAGGAATTACATAGGAGCAACCACACTCCAACATTCAAATAGGTAATTTTCATCAAATATATCATGTATTGAGATATACCACTAATAACGGATGTGAAAATCATTAAGAGCTTCAAGCTCCACCTCTCGATTAAATACATTATAACATCTCACACACCATTGGAATGGACTATCATTACATGATGCTACCAAAGTCATAAAATGACTTGTTCTTAGCCATATGAATCTAATTCATGGGATCTCCAATCACATAGATTGGGTTACCATCTCTAGTGATTTCAAATTGGCATAAGTCTCATTCCCCTTGATGTTTCATAGACTTGGTTTCTACCCATTGGTTTAGTCAAAGGATCGGCCAAATTCAATGTTGACTTTATATTTTCTTTAAGCAGTTGCTTCATAATGCTGCTTCTCAACCTAGTGTGTCGGTTTTTGCCATTAAAGCTTTTATTATTCGTCACTGTGATTGCAGCGTGGTTATCACAATGCTTAGACACAAAGGTGTTGGTTTTATTCTAATTTAAATATCCGCTCAAAAGTTTTTCAGCCACTTAATAGCCAACTCTAAAGTTATAAACTCGGATTCTATGGTAGACTTGGCAATTATAGTTTGTTTTACTGATTTCCAAGCTATCGCATCACCACAAAGGGTTAATACATATCCACTTGTGGATTTAGTCTCATCTGAATCAAATATCCAGTTTGCATTGTATCCTTCGAACACAATGGCTTAACCAATATACATGATGTCATAATTCATGGTTTCTTTCAGGTATTCATTACTCGAACCAACGTAGTACAATGTTCAAAACTTGGATTTTGAGTATATGTGCTTAGCCTACACACGACATAAGCAATGTCCGATCGAGTGAAGTTCATTAAATACATCAAATTCCCAATAATATGTGCCTATTCAATATGTGAAATTGGGTATTCATGATTTTCTTTAGATGAATAATACCATCATAAGCAGTACACACATGTCATATAAAACTTTCCAAACTTACGAAGAAATTTCTAGACATAATGTTCATGTGACAACATAATTCCTTTGTCATTCCCTATATGTGAACTCCATATATCACATTTGCTTCACCCAAATCCTTCATATCAAAGTTGGAGCATAAAAAGTTTTTATGCTCATCAATCTCAAGACTCAATCCAAAAAATAACATGTTGTCAACATATAAGCTAATAAGAAGGGAATCACAGCCATCGGAGTTGGTATATACACACTTGTCAACTTCTAATGATGAAAAACCATCACTAATCACGACTTGGTCAAATTTCTCATGTCATATTTTGGTGCTTGTTTCAAGCCATATAAGGATTTTCATAATCTACACACTTTGTGTTCCAAATTTGACGCGTCACAACCCTCTGGTTGATTCATATAAATGTTTTCTTCTAAGTCACCATTGAGAAAATCTATTTTAACATCCATCTGATGAATTAACTACTTATTAATGGTGGCTATAGCAAAAAATGTTGAGTAATTTGTGATCATAAATGGAGCATTGAAGTCATTGAAATAAATGGGCATTAAAGATGGAAATGAAGAGTTATGTAACTCCTAGAAGGTGAAAGATATTATTTAATAGGTTCAATGTATTTGGACAGCTTATGTAATTAAGACTAACAGCTCTACTCTTTCTTATAAATAGATGAGCATGTAATTGTTTAAAAAAGTATGAAGAAGAAAGTATTTTGCAGCCTAAACACTTGAACTCTAACAAATATTCATCTCTCGTAAGAGCGGCAGCTCTATAGAAGGTTTCATCTATTATACAGACAATCATCGACCGTACAAAACCCATGTTCTGTTAACACTTTTTCTCTGTTATCCAATCTTATCACACATAACTCCCAACAAAAAACATGCAAATTGAAGATATTCTTGTAGCAAGAGCATATGTATCGAAATAATCGATGTTTGCGTTTTCAGTGCATCCCTTTGCCACAAGTCCAATCCTATATTTGTCTATTGAACCATTTGGGTCGAGTTTTCTTTTAAAAATCCACATGCATCCTATTAGCTTTGCGTCAGGTGGTAGATCAACCAACTCCCAAGTTTTTCTGTGTTCAATGGAATCAATCTATGTTTTTAAAGAAGTGAGAGACTTCGAGCTTGCTCTCGCCTAGACAATTAGACATCCAACCGAAAGCGAGTTAGCTCTTTTTCGGAGGTGAGGTTCTATAATAGAATTTGGGCATAAGGATTCGACTAGCTTGCCCAGGACATGGTGAACTCTTGTCGACTGTTTTTGGTTAGCGGTCCTTATCTTCTACAAATATCCAAATATTGTCTCCATAACTCAGTTTATGGCGAGGACATAACTTTTGAAAATGGTGATGGATCATCATCTACTCAGTAAGTATCGAGGTCACTACCAAAAGAAGTTTCTTTTTATAATCTCTTACTTCTTCAACTCCATTTTCTTTTACATCAGTAGGTTAAGATGCATGATAAACTTTTTCCTACAATGGACAAATATGTTTAAAAAATTCGGCATTCTTGGTTTTAATAACGGTGTTGTTGTTTAACACATCACTCCTCAAAACAAGGAACATGCAGGCAACACTATGATTGGCATAGTCGACAAACCTACAGTTTGAGCTTTTTGATCAAAAATTTCTATTCTTCGGATAAGGCAACATAACTTATGATAAATACCCCCCGCACTTTCAAATAACTCAAAGAATGTGTATATCCTTTTCACAACTCATATGGTGTTTTTCCTATTTTCTTGTTAGGTATTCTATTTTGAAGAAAACAAACAATAAGTATTGCTTCCTTGCACAAGTTGTCGGATGTCGAACTGCTAACGAGCATAACATTCATAATTTCTTTCAAGGTTTTATTCTTTCATCCAACTACTCCATTAGATTCATGAGAATATGGAGGTGTTACTTCATTTTAATTCCTTATTCTCCCTTTCTCTTTGAATTCTCTTTGGGTTATAAAGATATTATAGCAGTGTAGTTAAGGTGGCAAGGTGCACCCGAGGTGCAATCCCTCCCAATCGCCCGAGGCACAATGCTCAAGGCATGCCATAATAATTAAGGCATAAATAAAGGAAAACATGTGCTACCTTTGCATTGTAATCCCAATATGTTAGTCAATGAAAAGTCAAATGTCAGTAAATCCATATCCAAGTTCAAAAGTTTCACTGATGCATGGTTGTTAACAAAATGGCAACAGAAGATAACAAATTAATAATCAAAGTGTAGTTCGTTATCCTCGATTTCATCCACATAAGCACAATCATCATAACCATTATCTCCATCCACATCCCCTTCAATCTCTTCATCGACATTGGTACGGGCTCCACCATCATCAAGCTACCTCAAACTTGTTGAACCTCTGGTTGTCTTCACAACTTAATCAACAATCGACGCTCTCTCAACTTCATCCCATGTCAATGTTGGTCATCTGAAAACTAAGACAACAACAACATCTTCTTATATCTCACCAACCAGCTGATTTACAATAATCAATATTATCTATACAGAGAGGATCGATTGCATCTCGTGCCTCATATCTTGCTTTTAGCTTCTGATTGTACTTGACATAGATAAGTCAAGTAACCTTTGATGCTCAAGTCAGTTCTTCTTCTTTGTATGAATCTACATAAAAAAAACGCTCGAATGTAATTCGATTATGCTCACAATCAGTTGTGCTACATGTTAAACTTAAAATTCGAATGGCAACTCGTTGAAGATTATGAGTATCACCATCAAACAAATTCCACCACCTCGCTCTCAAGAAAATTGTTTATATGTTAAAGTTTCATAAGATAATAATAACATTAAACATGTCAATAAGAAGAAAGTACCCGGTGATCGTTGAGTTCTTGCTTGGGCTGTTATGGGTGTTCCAAAATTCGCATCACATCTTTTATAATATGCTAATTCCCCAGTGATTTTATCTTGAACATCTAGAGACTAAGCCAATTTGCTTATGCAAGCAAATAATCCTCTAGCAACCTCTGGATCATCTGGATGAATATAATTTGGAACATTGTACACACGATTCAAGAAATATCCCGCTACATGCAATGGATGGTGAAGATTACAGTTCCACCTCTCATCAAATATCTTGAAGATATCCTTATATTTATGTTTTTTGCATTGAAAGAATTTTGAATAGTCTCTTTGACCATATCCATTGCTTCATAAATATATCCCATGACAGGCCCATCACCTTGAGTGCATACAACACCCTATTCCAAAATGTTCTCCGCAACACAATTGCATACGCCATTTTCACTTTCACCGTCTTTAACAACTTGTTTTCATCCCATTCTTCTGATCCAAACCTCTTTCTCAAGTCATTTTTCAAAAGATGAAGCATCTTTAACGTGAGAAACATCGTTGCAAACCTGGTGAGGAGGAGAAGAGACAAAAAAGGGCAATACACGACTATGTCTTTGAGATTAGGATTTAGAAGTGTGCCTTGTGCCTTAGGGCACCTCTGTGCTTTATCAAGGCGTGCGCCCCGGCCGTCTTATTGAGGGTGCATGCCCGAGGTGGGTTAGGATGCTACGGTCACGCCCCACTGCGCCTTGTCGCAACACATGAATAATATCGTTGTACTACATATGTCATTACGGAGTTACTTTACGCCTTCACGAGGTTCGTTTAATTCCTCAGTATTCGAACTTGTTTTCCTTCTAAAATGATGTGACTATCGTAGGCCTCGAATAAAATAATATTTTATCATTATGAATTAATTCGACCTATTAGTCTTTGAATTATTACGAAATCTTTATCAAGTTTTTTAGATTTATATCATTGATCTAGGTTATGTTGTCTTAAAATTAATATTGAATTTTTGTTTAAAACTTAGTATTTGCTATTGGAAAAATGTCGCCTGTGATGTGGTATCATAAGTAAAGTTGTAGGCTTAGAAGCTAATACCTAATATTTGCCATCAACTCTGAAGAATACTTCTTTCGTGACATAATAATAAGATCATTTCATCTAGCTATTTCTAAAATCAACTCCAAGATATCATATTTTTAGTAACAATATTTTGTGACTATACTATAATATGTCATTAAAAAGATCCTTTTTGTGATAGATATTAATCTTTTTATAAATCTTTTAAGTTAGTTAATAACACTAATTGAGTAAGAAAAAAGGTAACTAATGTAAATTAATATAAAACAAATTTACCACAACCACATCTCACAATTACTACTCAATATCATAAATTCATTTGTCAAGTTGACTATTGAGAAATTTATAATGCTATTGAAATTTTGGCCAAGAAAGGTTAATATAACGTGTCGTTCAAGGGTAAGGTAGTTCTTCAAGAACGTAGAATCAATTCGATGTTTGTCAATTCGTAATATTCTTAACCCGTAATACACGCGACCTCTACCAACTTACCTGAAACCTCCCATATCGGCTTTCGTATCGGTTCTAATTCTACACTGATTATTTTTATTATAGGTTTTAATTATGGCTTAAATTAAAAATTTTGTTGTAAAATTAAAATTGTTTTTAATTATTATCTAGAGTATGAATTTCATATTCATAATGATTCCAAGGTGGTTCTCACTCTAGAATATTATACGTTATCAATGTTTCTTTAACAGAAAGTAAGTTATAATAAAAATAAATATCTTACCGACTTTCTTTATGGTTAATAAGTGATGAAACCACGTAATTAAGACCCAAACAATTTATTCCACCTATAAATTGTATCCATTCCAAAAGATGTGTAGTTTCATTTCGCCTTTCTCCTTGCAAGGGATGGCAATTAAATCGGTTGAGACACGACATGACAAAATATGTGTCTGAATATATATTTTAAAATTAAAAACGATTACATACCCCTATAATGCATTTAATTTAAAACGAAATAATGTGTAAAAATATTTTTTATTATAGGTTATATTATATATGATTTAATTTTTAAATAAAAATATATTAGTGTTTTTTTTTTTATAATCTCTCTTTTGTGAATTAACTTTTCGTCGTCTTCTTTCCACCTCTCGGAAGAATTTTCATCATTTCTTCTTTGAGCCAGGAATTCAAAGGGCTACTTGGTTTTAACTAACATAATTTTAATTTGTTTAAAAATTTTGAAATCTCTTTTGATTGTTTTATTTTTCTATATCTTATTTTCCTTTGTTTCTTTTAGATTTTTACACGTAGACGATTTAAAACAAGTCACACATTCAGAGTTAGATTTTTTATACTTTGATGTGATCAAAACGTAGGGGATATGGATGATGATGATTTGATCAAAGTACAGGTAGAATGACGGTGAAATATATTTCTAAGTTAACTTTTTTATTATATAAAAGATAGTATGTTTTTAATGTTTTATCTAGTTTGAAATAGTTAACTTCTTAGATTTATTATTATTTAATTAATTGGATTATAAACATAACTATTTTAATTTTAGATAATTCTGAAATTATTTTACAAATATATAATATTTAAACGAGTTAACACATATAACACGTTTGTTAAATATGTTAGATCTCGAGTTTTACATTTTTAACGGGATTAAGTAAACGAGTCGAATGTCGTGTTTAAAATCTGTTGAGACACGATACGTTTAAGATACGGATGATACAAACTGTCACGCCTACTCCTTAACGGAGGTAATCAAATTAAACCGCCAAAATGTATTGAACTCCTGTAAGTTGATTTGTTAGATTTTCGCTATTTATATCTTGATTATTTTCATCTTATTTCAGTAAATTCGTCATATATTAAGTCTTTTCTTACTGAAGTAATTGGCGTCATATTCAAAAAAGTAGGCATATTTGAAAGAAGATATTACATGAAAGGTGGATGAGAAAAGGAGCAACAAAGAACACCATGCAAATAACTCCTTGTTGGGTGGTTTCACTCCAATGGAGATTTTCATGGTAGATTTAAAACTATGTTTTTTCCCCTCAATTTTTTTTTTACATGTATGATTGATTTAAGAGAAGAACACAGATTCGAAGAAACGACGAGACCAACCTATATAATAGGGAGCGATGGGACTCTTATTAATAGGCACGAACTAATTTACAATAAGCGGCTTTTATCTGGCCCGCATTGCGATTTCGGATCACAATTTGGGTAATATTCAACTCAAAAAGCCTCGTATTTTCCCACTTATGACACGGTCTCTTTATTATTTATGGATGAGGCTCTTGTCATAACACATTTTATATCAAATAATATTGTTACAACATTAATAAAAAATTAATTTTTACGAAATGTTTTAAAATTATTCCGAATGTAATATTATGGAACAAACACTTATACATCTTTTCAATGGAGAAATCATGCAATAGCAGAACTGGAGAAGTCCATCTGGTTTTGCTCCATGAATTGTCGTCACATTCAGTTCAATTCAAATAAAATCGAAACAGATGATGGATTTTAGTAATATGAAAATTGGTAGAGAGTCCAAAAGTGGTTATGAAATCATAGAATCATAGTTAGAATTTTCTATATCACGCACTGATATAACTACTCAAACACACGACATTAAGCTTTCATAGTCAGTACTTGTTAATAAAAAGTACACATTGGAAACAAATGCCACATGATTCGAGTTAGTAGAGTATTAAGAGGAATCAGTAATTCAGTAGGGCTTCCAATCGGGGAGCAAGTCCTAAATTAGTCGGGCACGGTATTGCTATTTGATGATGTGTCCCTATTTTCAATGATATAATACAACCATGTTGGGGAACCGTCGTATATTTGTTTAATAATATGTACGACGTGATCAACGCCTGATCTAGAAGAAAGAGCGAACCCGAGGGGATTGACACAGATGAATGGAAGCGCCTTGACCTTTTAATACATATTAGATCGTTGTCATTCGGTAGCTGAGGGTATGGATTGAAGATATGAACAAAAAGAAAGCCCTTCTTTATAATAATACAGTGTCAAACAAATATTTATAATTGATGATTTATGGTGTTATTTCTTTTATTTTTGTATTTACTAATAATCTTGATCTTTTTTTAAATTTTTTTTTATCTACTGGGTTCTACTTCATACAGTAACGTCAGAAGCTCGGTATTGGAAATTGAGTATTCGGGCAAATGATATGATTGGCTGTGAGGTCATTGTTGATTCCATTGATGGTTAAAAGATTACGTTTGAACCTCGACCTTGTCAGAAATCTGACTCATTCTCCATGGTCACTTGCTCATCTCGATCGCTTTGGCTTGGTTGCTGTCTCACGCACAATATATTTACACGAAGTAATTTCTAGTCGTCAATTGTAATATTCATCTGTTGACATGGCAATTAATTTTGGGCCTGGGTTTAGAACAGAAACCCAGTACTCCCTCAAGTAATACTCCGAGCCGGCCCAAGACGTAATCGTCTAGGCCGACTCACGACGAAATCGACTAGGTCGATTTATGACAAAGTCGATTAGGTCGACTTATAAACGGGGTCGACTAGGTCGACTCACGACGAAGGAACATGGTGATCAAAGCCAATCAAGATGACTTAACAGTAGCTAGGTCTACTAGTAGAGTCGAATCGACGGAATCCTGGATAAAGTCGACCAAGTCGATCGCAGTCCGTACAGGTCGGTCAAGTCGACGAGGTTGGAATAAATTTATTCATTTTTAATCACGTCTGCTAAAGATCGTAACTGATCTTAAATATCCGGGAACGTGATCCCATATAACAAGGGGGTTGTTGAGACACTCCCACGACATTAGGGATCACGATCTGTAACACGATCTATAAAAGATTTATCTGTTACGCGTTAATCGCGTACAAATCCTCTATAAATAGCAGAGGGATTTTCCAAAACAGGGCACGACCATACACAGCCAAAAACACTGAAGTTTGTTCGTCAACCTTAGGAAATTAGATACCTCGACCCGGTTCATAGGTCAACTTCCTTTCCACCAGCAGAGTGAGCTCGTAGGGCCTTTGCCGTCAACCCCCGCCAGCGACACCACCGACGGAGTGAGCTCGTAGGGCCTTCGTCACAGCCTCCCGCCAGCGACCACCACCGACGGAGCGAGCTTCCAAGGCCTTCGTCACAAGTTCTCCACCGTCACGGATTTCCACGCCGTTGTCAATACCTGCACTTGTTTTTCGTTTTTAATGGCTGTAAGCCCTGTTTCCTTTGCTCATTAAGATTGTAAGACTTGCATTTAATTTCAATAAAATTGTGCATCTTCTTACTGGCGACCACAATACAACTACTGTGAGTCCTTTGCCAAATATTTCCGACGTGATCCGTTCCGTGCGCGAACACGTTTTTGGCGACCACAGTGGGAGAACATGCCGAGAAATACTCGAAGTACCACTCAGAATCTCTTAGATGAGAACCAGTCAGAACTTCCTCCGGGAATGAGCTTGCAAGCACCGGTCCTAGGAGGCCAGGCGGCTACAAACCAGACAGAACTTCCTCCGGGAATAGACTTGCCAGCGCCGGTCCTAGGAGGCCAGGCGGCTACGAACCAGTCCACCTTCGATTCACACACCCCGTCCGAATTTATTTCAAGACTGGAGTTCCACAAGGAACTGGGGGATGTGCGTCAGGAGTTGACTGATATGAAGGGTATTCTAATGGATGTCCAAACCCTAATGGGGCGTCTTTCTGGCCCGAGAAACGAGGAAAGAGTAAGACCTCATGTGAGAGAAACTCCCTTTAGGGAGTCTACGTTCATGGCAGACGCTCGTCGGGCTACTCAAGGGCCACGTAACGTAACTTTTGAGCAATCCGACATAAGGACAAATGCCCTGTTCGAACCTGGGAATCTGGTTCCCCCTAGTCGACCCTCTTCTTCACGTAATCGACCGACGAATGCGTATTGGAATGAGGCAGGAGACTTTCAAGAGGAAACAGATCTAAGGGAGGATTTTATTCCGTCTCACCGCCCTGGAAAAGAACCTGTGGTCGACGCGACTGGAGACCCCTATGGGCTTGGATCCCGAGGTGGAAACTTTCGGGAGGAGCCTTCTTTCTACATGAGGAATCCAGCGAATCAGGCAATGGGGGATAGATCTCCGTACAGCCCGATAAGGTCGACTCGACCTCCAGCGCAGGTCCCAGTAGACGGTGTACCTCCAGACTTGAGGGAGGCCATAACTCAGGTCATAGAGCAAGTCGTCCCCGGAATAGCTCGGCGAGACGACACCTGTTTGTACAGGTGTCCATATCCTGTATATGTCGACAGGGATTTCCCTTTACCTAGAGGGTATAAGGTGCCCGACTTTACTCGTTTTTCGGGTGAAGATGAAATGACCCCGCTCGAGCATGTCGCTCGCTTCACTCACCAACTTGGTGAGGCGGCTGGGAACAACTTTTGGAAACTGAAGCTCTTCCCTAACTCGTTAACAGGGGATGCCTTCACGTGGTATGCGAGTTTGCCGCCAGGGTCGATAGCCTCGTGGACTCAGATGCAATCTATGTTCGTTAAGACCTTTACTCGACTGGACACCCCCATGTCAATGTTTGAGGTAATGCGCCTTAAGCAGGCTAACGGAGAACACCCAGGGCAGTTTCTAATGAAACTCAGGAAAGCCCTACTACGGTGTAGCCCCCCCATACCGGAGAAGGATCAGTTACTTCTCGCATTAAATGCGTTGACTATTCCGTTCCGAAAAAAGCTGCAGGGCGAGCGCTTTGCTGACCTGTATGACTTAGCAAGGAGGGCCACTGAGTATCATCAGCTCCTTACGGAGGAAGCCCACCTGACTCGAGCCTACCAGGTCGACACTTATGAAGTCGACGTGGCGGAATTTGTCAAGGGGGAGTCGACTATATGCGACCCCCTGACTAAGAAGAATTCCAAAGCTAAGGCATCCCAAAAGAATGCCGAAGAAAGAAAATATTCTTTCGACACAGATAAAGTCGACGCTATATTCGACTGGCTTCATCAAAGGAAAAGGATTAGACTTAAGCCCGGCCATCGAGTCCCTCAGACAGAGAGGGAAAAGACTAGGAATTACTGCAAGTGGCATGGGTCTTTCACCCATGCCACCAAGGACTGTTTGTCCTTTAGAAATATCATACAGGATTTAATAGAGTCTAAAGAGCTCCGTTTTCCCGAGGTTGACGTAGTCGCCGTGGTGGATAATAATCCGTTCGGGGATGAAGTCGCTATTCATACGTTCGACATATTTGACGCTGAGGTTAATCTCTTAGAAGTTATTAACGACTCTGCTGTACCCTCGCAGGACGTACAAGCAACCGGCGAGACTTTGGTGGCTAATGCCCTCATGAAGCGACTGGCTGAGCGCGGGGTCTTCATTCTGCCCAAAGGAAGGGAGAAGTGGCTATGCCACTGGCACCTGAACGACTCTCACACTACAGATCGGTGCCACACGTTCAAGAAGTACCTGCTGGACAGCAAGACAGAGGAGTGGTACGACTTGACCCCGTTCGAGGAAGCAGCAATGTCGCTGAACACTCCCCAAGGATCTTCTCACGCCCTCAAAAGCCCTCCTAGCGCATATCGCCGAGTAGCCTTGCGAGGAGGAAGAGGGGGCCCCCAGGGTCATAAGGGGAATGGAGAGACAGCCGCCCGGAGAACAGAACGCCCGGCACGACGACTGGAGTTCGTAGACTCATCTGGCCAAAGGGTCATCAAACAGGGGTACACTAGAACTACCCCTGTCAAGGAGATCAGGCCGGTAGAGGAACACAAGGGACCGGACCAACCTCAGCAGGCCATGAATCGCAGGCCCCGCTACGCGTCGCAGACAGTTGACCCTCAGGAACTGCGGAGGGGGCCACCTATCGCCCAATTCCTGGACGAAAAGCTGCTGTGCCAAAAGTGCAAGTTGATCGCTCGTAACCGCATACTCATCACCCAGCTCTGCACAGCATGCTGCGTTAGCTACTTCTTGCGGCTCGTCGACTTATCCGCAAAAGGGGAGATGCTGGTGAAGGCAGTCCGTCCTGAGGGTTCAGGTAACTCGAACCCTAACAAGCCCTCTTTGAATAGGCCGGCAGATAACCCTGTGCAGGTAGGATATGACCCAGCCGACGGAAGGTTTGTGGAGGTAAGTCGACTTCCTTCTGGTTCTAAGAAACCAAGGTTTGTCAAAGCGCTTAACCCTTCGTCTCAATGGCAGAAGGCAGAAAGGAAGGTTACGCTTCCCATAAGGGCTCAAAAGAGAAAAGAAAGGCGTCTAAGTCACGCCCAGAAGAAGCCAAGAATGACCCCTGTGATGCCACCCGTTGGCGGGAACCACGCCACGGGGAAACAAGTCGCAGAACCCGAGCGGGTCGAGTCTACTGACTACTCGGAAGACCCAGGCTCGAGCTTCGATTACACCCCTCTACGAGGAGATAAGCCCTGCGACTTCAATGCAGAACAAGGGCCCCTTGTGAGCTGTAACGCTCTCACCCTCCCCGCGGAATTCGCCCGCAACAACAAGTCGGAGACACCGGAAGGTAAAGCTCTCGACTCTAAAGTCACTACGTTTCCTTCTGGCTTCCCTCTACACTGGTTGAGGAAACCATCAGATCGCATGAAACAGCATATGCATTCGCTGTACATCTCAGCCACCTTTGATGGTGTCTTAGTAGGCCGAGTCTTAATAGACAATGGCGCCACTGTCAATGTTCTTCCCCTTGCCAAGTTTAGATTACTTGGATACAAGCCTAGCGAGTTGGTGCGGACCGACGTAGCTGTAAGTGGCTTTAATGGGAGAAAATCCGAGTGCCTGGCCATATGCTCCGTGCGCCTAGGCGTCGGGAGACACGAGCAGGAAACTGCTTTCTTTGTAATCGATATAGCCCCCTCATTTAACGCGCTTTTAGGACGCGATTGGCTTCATAAGGCCGCCGCGATTCCATCTACTTTGCATAGGGAGTTGATCTTATGGCTTGACTCCAAAATAGAAATCGTTAAGGCCGATGAATACTCCTGTTGTGACAAGGGTATTTTGCATGCAGAGACGTGTAAGACAGTCAAGGACCTTACTCTGGACCAGCGCTACAAGCTGGGAGACCCCACAGTCGGACCCTTAGGTGAACCTTCTGGGAAGTTCCACTTCATCGTGAGCTATGGCACCTCTCATCCCAAGCCTGACGAAGGGCCGATTGTGCCAACAGAATGGGGGCCCGACTTCACAGACAAAGACATGGACGAGGTCCTCCAGGAGGTAGTCACGGCCAAAGATGGAGGCGAGATGAACAACAGCCCGAGCGGCAACAAGGGAGAAGCGCCTAAGAGCCAAGAGAGCACTGCGACGGAGTTGGAGCCCGATAGACTCCTGCACGAAGGGATGTATGGACAGTGAGGAAGGTCATGCGATCTCTGATATCCTACAGCGACTTCAGAAGCATGTTGGGATGACTAGGAAAGTGGGATGCTAGATAGGCAACATCGATTTCGAAATTAGGCCATGTAATAACGTGGACACCGATTTAGGTGGTGTCCAGAGTCGTGAGTCACTGATGATGCCATGTGACTCACTCGTAGGCGTCAATTTAGGCGAGGCATTGAGCCCTCGAATTGTTTTAATCAGTTCTTCGATGAATAAAGAGCTTTTCCATTCTATCAAAGCTACTCTAGAAGAGTTTAAAGATTGTTTCGCTTGGGATTACACTGAGATGCCTGGCCTAGATCGCCGACTTGTGGAACACAAGTTACCAATAAAAACAGGATTTAAACCAGTCCAACAGGCGCCAAGGAGAATGACTCATGAGGTCACTCAAGCGGTATTCGAGGAAGTCAAAAAGCTCTTTAAAGCCGGATATATAAGGACATCGAGGTACACTGAATGGATATCCAGTATAGTTCCTGTCATTAAGAAGAATGGTAAAATTAGGGTTTGCATCGACTTCAGGGACTTGAATCGTGCCACTCCAAAGGATGAGTATCCTATGCCCATCGCAGATGATTTAGTCGACAAGACTGCAGGGCACCAAATTATGTCCTTCATGGATGGTTTCTCAGGATATAACCAAATCTTCCTAGCCGAGGAGGATATCCATAAAACTGCGTTCAGATGTCCCTTAGGCATTTTTGAATGGGTAGTCATGCCATTCGGACTCAAAAACGCTGGGGCAACCTACCAACGGGCCATGAACGCTATATTTGATGCCTTGATTAGCAAAACGGTCGAAGTATACATAGACGATATAGTGGTCAAGTCACAAGACGAGAAGTCACATGTTAATGACCTTAGAAATGCTTTCATTCAAATGAGAAAGCATCAGCTCAAGCTAAATCCTCTCAAATGTGCCTTCGGAGTCAGAGCAGGACATTTCCTAGGTTTCTTAGTTCATCAACGTGGCATAGAAGTTGACCAGAACAAAGTGAACGCCATTCAAAGATTGAACCCTCCGAGTAATAAGAAGCAGTTACAGGCTTTCTTAGGAAGGGTCAATTATCTAAGGCGATTTATTGGTAACGTCGCTGGACGGACAGAAATTTTCTCGACTTTACTAAAGGCGAAGGGAAATTTTGTATGGAGCGACGAACACCAAAAAGCATTTGAAGGCTTAAAGGAGTACTTAATGAAACCGCCTGTGCTTGCCCCTCCTCGGATAGGAAAACCCTATCTGCTTTACGTGGCAGCGACCGAATCAGTCATCGGTGCCATGTTAGCCCAAGAGGCAGAGGACAAAACTGAGAGAGCAGTCTACTATCTGTCAAGACAACTGACTACTACAGAAAAGCGCTATACAATTAAGGAGAAGTTGTGCCTGTCAGTCTTTTATGCTGTTAAGAAGCTGAGACATTATATCGGATCCCAAGAGGTTCATGTTATTGCCAAGTCTCCAATCATAAAATACTTTTTCGAAAGTCCCCTATTGACTGGAAGAATTAGTAAATGGAGCTTGGTCCTGTCCGCATACGATCTGCGTTTCAAACCTCAACAGTCGGTGAAAGGGCAGGCCTTAGCCGACTTTTTAGTAAACCACGATCCATCTACATTAATCGATCAAGAGGAATCCCTTGAGGATGTCTGGCAAGCTTGGTTTGATGGATCTTCGGCGAAATCCGGCGTAGGTATAGGCCTCCATATACTTTCGCCATTAGGAAAGGACGTTCGCCTAGCATATCGTTTGTCGGCGACTCATACAAACAACGCGACCGAATATGAGGCGTTGATCACGCTCTTGAAGGAATTGTTAGCCTTGGGAGCCAGGAAAGCCAGAGTAATGGGAGACTCTCAACTGGTTATTAACCAGGTGAACGGCGACTCTCTATGTTAAGAGAAACTCGCACCCTATTATCAAGTCGCTCAAAGGCTGGTCAAGCGGTTCAAAGCAATTACTTTCCTCTTTGTGGGCCGGGAGGAAAACACAATCGCTAACGACTTAGCCCAAAAAGCTTCAGGGTACAAGCCTAGAAGAGGAAGCGATTGTATCCCAGAAATAGCTTCCCACCTAGCTCCCCAAGGCGACGCGTTCACTCTGAACATAATGACAAGCGATAAAGATTGGAGGAGGCCAATCACCGACTTCCTATCCAACCCAACGCAAAAGGCGAGCCAAAGAATCAAGACTCAGGCTTTGTCGTATACCCTTATGGATGGGGTACTTTACAGAAAGACCAAAGAAGGAATCCTACTAAGGTGCGTCGACTTAGACGAAGCGACCCCAATTATGTTGGAGACTCACCAGGGTTTATGCGGGTCTCACCAATCCGGCACCAAAATGTCTTAGATTATCCAAAGACATGGTTTTTACTGGCCATCAATGCTAAAGAACTGCATAGAAATGGCTAGGGGATGCCAAGAGTGTCAAAAACATGGCCCGGTGACAAGGGCCCCAGCATCCGACTTAGTCCCAGTCATTAAACCTTGGCCATTTAGAACTTGGGCCCTGGATATAATCGGAGAAATTCACCCACACTCGAGTAAAGGCGATGCCTACATTCTAGTCGCCACTGACTACTTTACTAAGTGGGTCGAGGCTCAGGTATATAAGAAAATTGACCACAAAGAGGTGATCGACTTTCTCAGATCTTCTATCATTTATAGGTTTGGGATTCCCCAGAATATTGTAGTAGACAATGCCACTGTTTTCAATAATGAGAAGGTGCGTGAATTCGCTGCTGAGTTCAACTTTTCGATCACTAATTCGACACCTTATTACCCCCAGTCGAATGGACAAGCTGAAGCTACTAATAAGCTCATAAAGAACAACATTCAGAAAATGGTTGGTGCACACCCAAGAGAATGGCACAAACTATTACAAGACACCTTGTGGGCTCTAAGAGTCACCAAGAGAGGCAGCACAGGAGAAGCCCCTTTTTCGCTAGTATATGGGCAAGATGCTGTCCTACCTATTGAAATTCGATACAAGTCGCTCAGGGTAGCTCATCCTGACTTGCAAGACGAGGCAATGTATCTCGCTTTAGAAGAATTGGAAAAGAAGCGACTCGACGTAATAGATCGACTCGAGGTACACAAGCAAAGAATTGCTAGGCATTATAATAAAAAAGTTGTCCATAAGCGCTTCAAAGTGGGCGACTTAGTATGGAAGATGATCCTACCTCTTAAATCAAAGGACCAAGTCCTGGGTAAGTGGTCTCCTAATTGGGAGGGCCCATATGAAGTGTGCGAGACATACTCATCTAACACGTATCGACTCATGACCAGAGAAGGGGATAGGCACCCATTGAAGGTCAATGGTAAATATCTTAAACCCTACCGCGCGACTATCTTGGAAGCTCATCATAAAATCCTAAGACAAAGGACTCCATTAATTTGGGAAGCGCTTAATTCCTAAGAAAATCGCGCTAGGCTTCAGTAACGCAGTTTGGAAGAATGAATTTAGTGTAGTGGGCAGAAATTCATTCGAGAAACAAGATACTCGATTTATTCAGTAAAGCAAAAAATAATCGAATTGCGTTGTACTTTGGATTACAAGTCTAGCCTCCATAACCCGCCAACTTCTCTAAAATCGAGGGCAAGGGATTTACGAGCTTGTCGCTTCGCGTTCATCTTGTTTCGCTGGGCATACAAGTCGACGACCTTTTCTCTATCCTTCTCCGCGTTGGCCTCCAGCTCCTCGATTTCTTGGGTATTGATCGATGCAAGCTGCCGAGTCAGGTCATTCTTCAGGTTCGTGTAGAACTCTATCTGTCTCTCTGCCTCGGTCAGCTTCTCTTGCACATCGACCAAACGTTGGCGGGCGTCCTGTGCAACTTTAGAGGCCTGCTCTCGAGCGTCATTGATCGACTGAATCTTCGAGTCGGTCAAGTCGTAGGTGAGCAGGTCGGCGTAGTAATCCTTCCAGTGGGTCCAATACGTCGACCTGAAGCTCTTGCAGGCCCCCAATACTTCGTCTGTGACCCGAGGGGATGTCTCGATCTCCTTCAACAGCTTCTGCATCTTCTCAAACTCATCGACGTTTAAGGGGTCAGTGAGCAGAAGCTGGCAGAATTCTTCAATGTCTTGGTGAAGCTTCATCCATGGGTCGACAGTCGAGGTCGCTGCAGCAGGAGCCTGCAGAATAAGAAATGAAATGTTGCTAAGACACAATATCCCCGAACAGTCAACACCTCCATACAATCGAATACTTACATCTGAAGGTAGTGAATCCTCAGAACTTTCGCCCGAAGAAGTGGGGGGAGTAGGAGCCTTTTTGCGACCAGCAGTCGCCTTCACTCTCTTCGGACGAGTCTGTGAAGTGTCGCGGTTAGAACCGCGATAACAACGCCATGCCTTGGGTGAAAGAAGAACACGTACCATTGGTGGTGCAGGAGTGGGGACTGAAGAAGAAGGAACGCTCTGCTCTTCCTCCTCTCGCATCGACTGAGGGGGTACCCCCTCTCGCGTCGACCGAATTGAAGGATCGACTACAACTGTAGGGGTTCCTTCTTGTAGCAGGACTTTAGGAGCCTGCTCTTCCTGGAGTGGAGTGTAATAAAACTAAAATTCATATATGAACTAGAGTAATATATCCTAGCAGGGAGTCGAGCTCACCTCGACGGTTGAGGTCGTTGCACCCGTCTCGACTACAACCGGAGTAGGCTGGTCACCACCTCCGGTTAACGCTTCGCCCTAAGCAATATTGTGCGGGTTAGATACGGAAGCTCAAGATGAATTAGGACCAGTAGAGTCATACCTCTGTAGTCGCTCCTCGAGCGATACCGACCGTCACTAAGGTCGCAGGCACCGCAGCAGATGATGAACTCACTGGGGCCACCGCTGCTGGCGACCTTGAAAAAGAAGTCGCCGCTACGGTAGTCGGCGACTTGGGAAGAGGGGCCGCCACTGAGGCTGGTACCTTCACCAGTTTCCTCCTCTGGGATAGAGGCACCTCTTCAAGATCTCCTGCCTCGATCGCCTTGCGCTTTGGAGCACTTTTAGGTCGAGCCTTGGAGGGATCACCTACAGCTGTCTCCCTGGGGCTCGCCACCTTAGCTTTCCCCTTGCCAGTCGACTTAAGCCTAAAAGGAGCAGGAGCAAGGGGAGCCTTAGGCTTGGATTTTTCAGAGCCCCGAGGCATCGTCGATCCTGAAAAGGAGAAAGCTCGCGATTAATACTAAGAACCCAATACTCTTAAAGTAAAGCTAAGCCTTTACCTCTCGCTTTGATATGCGCGTCGCTGAGGTAAAAATCAGGCTCTTTGGAGACCTCCAAGAAATGCATCAAAGCCCGCAGCTCTTCATAAGTAGTCGACCACAGCACAGTGAAGAACTGTGTGGCGAAACAGGCGGAAGTACCAGACGGGAATTCTATATGGGAGAGCTGCGCCTTGCTGTTGAGCAGGTCGAGGGTCTTCGGGGAGATCGGCTTGCACACAATTCTCTTCGTCCTGTCCCCGCACAAGCCACCGGTAGGGTCGGCAAGTGGAACTGCTGCACCCTGGATGAACCCAAACTGCCTTGCACATAGCTGAGGATTATAGGCTTCAAAGGTTAGGAAGCCGTCGAAGATAACTAGTAGGTCCCTGCGGGTCAATACCCCATCCCAGAAGCCATAAGCAGTTTGAAGTTTAACTTCCTGAGCAAATGTCTTGCCGCCTGGTGCCCAGCTGCGTCGATCTGCCCTGCCGAGGTCGACGATGTGCTTCATGTGGCCAGTGATCGAAGTCATAAGCCATTGATCCCTCCGCAGACAGCACTGCTCTAAGATAGTCTCCCCATAATAAGCAGACTCAAGGGGCGTTGAAGGGCCCTTGAACCCAGTCAATCTTGGCATCCACATAGCCGACCAGAGGTGAACTAACCAGAGCAACCCTCCTGCTGGATGTTTTGGAAACGGCTTGATCTGGGTCGTCGCTCTGTCCAGATCATGGTAAAGAAGACCCAGAATGAAGGGGCCCCAAGAGATGTCTTCATTGGTCTCCCTCAGAAAGTTGGCCACTGGATAAGCAGTGTGGCTGACCTTCTTCCCTGGGAAGCAATAGACAAACTTGCTTAACCAGGTGCTGAGGAACTCGACCTCCTCCCGGGCGCCAAAACACTCAGTCGACAACTTCTCATCTGGCTCTTTGCCTGCCGAGGCCATTTTTAAGTGCCTGTTTACCACCTCCATGTACTGAAGGGCACCCTTGGGATTAATATCGCCTGCCTGGGAATATTGACGAACAGGGAGGCTATTGATTTTGCACCTGGTCAAAATCTCCACATCTGCCAATGTAACAGACATGGGACCCTCCGGGAAATAGAAGCAATTGACGGCAGAATTCCAGAAAGGCAACATTGCCGAGCAAACTCTAGGATCACAGTTCTTGTCTGCTACGGACATCCTAAAGAACCTCAGGATCTTCTGATTCCTAAACCTTTCTGTGAAGTGCTCCTCCCACATCTCGAGCCATTCCACCATCTCAGATTTAGACGCAGAAGGAAAACACAAGAAGGATCCCTGACCTTCCCAGTTGAGGGGATCGACAAAGTTGGGATGGCAAATCGGGATGGGCTTCTCAGTGACGAGATAGTTGAGCGGCACCGTCCCCGGGAAAAGATGCTCCGGCAGGATAGGTCCGAGAGCGACGCCAGATCCTTGTTCCTCCGCGACCGGAATGGGTCCGGTTGGTCCCGCACGCTGATTATGGAGCTCGAAAGCCTTAAAAGTCGACATCTTTTTAAGGATCGGAAGATTTTTAAGGAGGGAGACGAAGAGTTTTCTCGGAAGCGAGGGTTTCTGGTTTCTTGGAGAAGATGGAGAAGTGTTGAGCAAGGAAGAAAAGTGCGGGAAAAGGACGACGATTCTCCTTTATATAGGGTATGATTTTTGCTGAGTCGGCATAGCCAACCCAGCATAAAAGGGGGGCTTATGTTGACATGGCAATTAATTTTGGGCCTGGGTTTAGAACAGAAACCCAGTACTCCCTCAAGTAATACTCCGAGCCGGCCCAAGACGTAATCGTCTAGGCCGACTCACGACGAAATCGACTAGGTCGATTTATGACAAAGTCGATTAGGTCGACTTATAAACGGGGTCGACTAGGTCGACTCACGATGAAGGAACATGGTGATCAAAGCCAATCAAGATGACTTAACAGTAGCTAGGTCTACTAGTAGAGTCGAATCGACGGAATCCTGGATAAAGTCGACCAAGTCGATCGCAGTCCGTACAGGTCGGTCAAGTCGACGAGGTTGGAATAAATTTATTCATTTTTAATCACGTCTGCTAAAGATCGTAACTGATCTTAAATATCCGGGAACGTGATCCCATATAACAAGGGGGTTGTTGAGACACTCCCACGACATTAGGGATCACGATCTGTAACACGATCTATAAAAGATTTATCTGTTACGCGTTAATCGCGTACAAATCCTCTATAAATAGCAGAGGGATTTTCCAAAACAGGGCACGACCATACACAGCCAAAAACACTGAAGTTTGTTCGTCAACCTTAGGAAATTAGATACCTCGACCCGGTTCATAGGTCAACTTCCTTTCCACCAGCAGAGTGAGCTCGTAGGGCCTTTGCCGTCAACCCCGCCAGCGACACCACCGACGGAGTGAGCTCGTAGGGCCTTCGTCACAGCCTCCCGCCAGCGACCACCACCGACGGAGCGAGCTTCCAAGGCCTTCGTCACAAGTTCTCCACCGTCACGGATTTCCACGCCGTTGTCAATACCTGCACTTGTTTTTCGTTTTTAATGGCTGTAAGCCCTGTTTCCTTTGCTCATTAAGATTGTAAGACTTGCATTTAATTTCAATAAAATTGTGCATCTTCTTACTGGCGACCACAATACAACTACTGTGAGTCCTTTGCCAAATATTTCCGACGTGATCCGTTCCGTGCGCGAACATCATCCGAATAGAGCAATATCGACAAATAGAAGACAATTGATCGAGCCTACGGACATCGGTAGACCGTGTCTACAGAAGCCGGTCGGCCGTGCCTTTAGAAGCCCGTCGCCTGGTTGTACAATTTCAAGTTGATTTGACAGAAGCCAGATTAAATAAAAAAAATGTGTTGTCGTGTGAGGTTACATAATCACGTCACGATTATGACGTGAATGGATGTGGGTGTGTGTGAATTATTATCGCCGATAAATTTAAAAGAAAGCAAGAATAATAAAAGGAAGATCACACTTACTTCCATTCAAAACATATGACAAGATTCAAAAGTGACAACCAGATGCCTATCTATGTAGTCAAAAAGTTTGTCGTTTATTCGTAGATCGGTACAACAGAGAACAAGAAAAAATAAGACAACTAAAATGCCTTGTGGGTTTCAAGTGATTGTCCAAGAATTTTATTTTTGTCATCTACTAGGTTATATATTTAATCCTAAGACAATAACAAAAATACAAATGTGGAAAATGGAACACAAAACTGCTAACATGTACTGAAATTGGACTCTAATGATCTTATCCACTTATAACCGTCGATTCGCCAAAGGGAACTGATGCTCTTTTTTTTATTTAATATGTTGTTCTCAACATCTTTAGCATTTTATCTGCTAACATATTACAAGATCTCGCGCACAATATATTTACACGAGGTAATTTCTAGTCATCAATTGTAAAGTTCATCCGAATAGAGCAAAATTGACGTATAGAAGACAATCGATCGAGCCTACAGACATCGGTCGACCGTGCCTCTAGAAGCCCATCGATTTGACAAAAGCCAGTCTTGTGAATATAGTTAAAGATCCTGAGAACAACAGATTAAATCAGAAAAAAGAACATCGTTCCCTTTGGCAAAGCGACGGTTACAAGTGGATAAGACGGTTAGAGTCCAATTTCGGCATATGTTTAGCAGTTTTGTGTTCCATTTTCCACATTTGTATTGTTGTTATTGTCTTAGGATTAATATATATAACCCAGTAGATGCCAAAAATAAAATTCTCGGACAATCACTTGAAACCCACATGGCATTTTAATTGTCTTATTTTTTCTTGTACTCTGTTGTACTGATCTACGAATAAACGACAATAATTTTTTGACTACATCGACAAGCATCTGGTTGTCACTTTTGAATCTTGTAATATGTTTTCAATGGAAGTATGTGTGTTCTTTCTTTCATTATTCTCACTTTCGTTTAAATTTACCGGCGATAACAATTCACACACACCCACATCCATTCACGTCATAATCGTGACGTGATCATGTGACTTCACACGACAACACTTTTTTTGTGACCATAGTGGGAGTTGCGACGTTGTTTTGGTGAAATCACACAATCTTTTCTTGCTTCATCAATCCCAGTGTGGAATGAACTGGGAGACGAACTTGTGATTCCCTGAAAGGGTTGTTTGATTGTCAGACAAAGATTCAGATAATGCTTGCAAAATTGCCCTTATAGAGTTTGATGCGATAATAATGAATGCAGTGTCCATTTAGGTTATGAATTATAATGTTTGCGTCCAGTGCATATGATCTCTTCGGTACATGTTTTTACTAAAGCCCAACAAATAACAGCCGAAGATAATTCAAACATATAAGATACTCCAGATATTCGGTTGACAAAGACTCGGTTTGTCAATTAAGAATGATCTACTTTGTAGAATTAATGTCTCTTATGAAAGTTAAGGAGTTCCTGAGACTTTGGTTCTGTTAGATATCCTATGGGTTATTGCAAATGCTAAATTTTAAAGCAATATCCTTGAAATGTAGTGGTTTTGGACCACCCAAGTCAGTTTCTGTTGTGAGGATGCAAATGTTTATACAAAATAATTTCCGATCGTTAATTGGGAAGTTTATTAGAATAGAAAACAATCAATGAGTAAATCAAATCCAGTCGACTGTGCCCACAAAAAATGGTCTACCGTGCGTACTAAAGCCCGTCGACCATGCCTAATGAAGCTGGTCGACCGTGCTACAAAAGATGGTCGACTTGGTCTACAAAAGCCTATCGACCGACAAGTCAGTCGACTTTGGCTACATACATTAATTGATTATGCCAACAAAACACAGTCGGTTGGGCTTACAAAAGACAGTCGACTGGTTCTACATAAGCAAATCTACCATGCAAGGCAGTTGACTGGATAGTTTATTGGACAGATGTCGGTCTACTAGACAGATGCCAATCAACTGGACAACAAAATCCAATCTGGTGAAAAAAATTAAAGATTTTGAGAACAACATATTGACTGGGAAGATGAGAATCGGTTCCCTTTGACGAAGCGACTATTATAAGTCGTTTGGAGTCCAATATCATGATATTTTTAAAGGTTAATGGCGGCTGTGCTCCAATCTTCTTGTTATTGTCCTAGGATTAATGTAACTAGCCTAGTAGATCCCACAATAAGACACACGGACGACTTACACCCACAGGGGCATTTAGGTTTATGTATTTTATCTTGTTCTTCGTTTTACTCCATTTTAACGAATAAATAACAATCGTTTTCTAACCCCACATATGGGCATTTGTTGAATCTTGTACTCTACTTTTAATGGAAGTCAGTTTGTTATTCTTTTTCATTGTTTTTGCTTTTCTTAAAATTTACCGGAGATCACTATTCACGAGCATTCATTCACATCATAATCGCAACGTGTTCGTGTGACTTCATACGGCAGCGCACAGTCCCTCGAAAAGTTGTCCCAGGCCTCGGAGTCATACTTCCTCTTAGGGGGAGGCGCCATCATAATACTATACCTTGTTGCATGCAACCTCCATCGCCGAAGATGATAACTTTGAAGTACGCCATACTAAATATTCATTCGCATTCAATCGCAACAGAATTTTTACAAAGGACTTAGTTTCATCTGAGCATACACCAACTTATACTTGCAAACATGAACATACGGGATGAGGATTTGGAAGTCAGACTACGTTCGGGCTCAGAGCTTCAGATACTGATTGCGGAACCACCTTATGAACTCCTCCGCCTTTTGGTCCACCTCGCTATCTGGGCAGAAGTTCGCATAGCTCAAACTACAGGGCGAGAGGAGCGGACTCAGGCTGTCTACGGAAATGAAAGGGGGGGTCCCCATGACCGAGATGCCCATCTCTGCGTTCTCTCCTGGGTAGCATTCATTCTCCATGAAGTCTGCAGTGACTGTGGGAAGGCTGATGCTGGGTAAGAATGGCCGACAGTTCTTAGCCAGCTCGAACCTGTCCATCAGGTTGGGGTCGGTCTTACATGAGAACTCGTAGCAGCTTAGAGTATCATAGATTTGAAAGACCTTTGCAGAACTCCTCGCGAGCTTGCCCTCTTTGATGGTTGCAATGATCCCCCGGATCAGGTTTCGGAGCTCAATCTTAAACCTCTTCAAGAAAACCATGAGGACGACCTTGAGGACCCTCCAGATGCCTTTGGCCATGGAAGACTCAAACTCTAAGCTCAAATCCATGGCAAATTTTAAAAGGGAAGGTGTGTCTCTGGTAATGAAGGAAGAGGTTTTAGTTTCGCTTTTAAAGAAGGGGTTATGATTTTAAACTGCGTTGAGATCAAACAATTATTGATATGAAATCTACAATATTATCTTAAGATATTTCTTTCATGGGTTAAAAATCATGAATTTCTTTTAATGATTCTATTTGCTTGTCTACGACTTTTCTCATGACAAACAATCATTTAAGTAATCCCCAACACAAAAGAAATTATATATAAAACCGCCATTATAGTTCCATGATATTTGCCTACACCCACTTTTATCTAGAATGGCAGATATCTCTAATGAAAACAGATTAACGATTTACAAAGACAAAAACATTGATGTGATTGTCTTTAGAAGATCAACACTTGATTCAATGTAAGACTGCTCCTTATGAGAGTCAGTATTGTTCCTTGTACATGATTGATATCAATCTAAAATTGGTTTGCACAGCTATACTTATTGTGTCGCACATTAGACACGGATAAACCTACCAATAATGACGTCGACAAGTTAGCTTGCATAGTTAGACCAAATTTTGTTCCATTAAAACGTTAGTTCACAAGATATTTCACCCAATAGGGTGATAACTTTCAAAATTTTTGATATATATGATTGAGAAATTTATGTTAATAACAACGATTTACATTTCTAAAGAACTTGCGGTTGTGAACATCGATTACCCTTCTCAACGAGAAAACAAAATCCAAATAGGGGCTTAAAGTCGTTGTTGGGAACAAAAATTTCTATAATATAGTTTGGAACATGCTATTCTCATGAAGTTCTTTGTAAAATCGAACTCGATGTTTTTAACAGCGATTGTTCGGCTCATTTGAGAAATTTTAAAATTTTGTGCATTAATGAACAAATTACGGATTAACGTTAACTACGAACGAAGCTCTAGTTACACCTTCTATGTTTGCCTCCGAAACGATATTCCTAGTATGATTGGGGGGTTTTCTGACTGCGGAGTCAATATGTTGGCACGGCTATTCGCTAGCCACGCCCGGGAGTATTTGGCAACGAAGGCAGGGGTTTGGGTATATCAAGTAAAATGTGGTCGCTACTCAAATTATCGACAAAACCGATTGTTAACATGATTTTGATGATGAACTTAAGCAATACGTTGCTCATAGTGAGCAATAATGTTTCATGAGTTACGTGCTTGTCTCTAGTGATGAGCTTGAGCAATGTGTTGCTGAATCACAGCTGGTAACTGTTACATGTTACAGTGAGTTGTTGTTGTGATATTACGAATATATATTGAAAATATGGAAACAAATTTTTAATACCCACGTTTTATTTTGGATTATCTCAGATCATTCGTCCGAGTGTCCAAATTTATTTAAATGTGGTTTAATGATCTCATTATAAAGATTTAGGCAACTAAATATTATGAGATTATCTTTCCAAGTTTATTTTTAGAAACAAAATATGTTTCTGATATCCTGTAGCAATGTTACGCTGAAACATGATAAAATATCTAATCAAATATTTTTGTTGATCATGATCGAACGGAAAAGATTATGATCAGATTATAAAGTTTAGAAATAAATTATCTGATTAAGATGAGTGAGGAAAGTTACCTTTGGTACTTACTCTCTATAGCACAGCGATCGGTCCAGCAGACCGTTGCTGAGTCCTGGCTGCTAATTTTGGCAACAAATCTCGAAGATCACCTGGACGTCTTCTACGCCTTCTTCTCCATTAAAATCAGACTAAGGACGACAGATCCAAGTGTCTTTGTGCGTCTGAGTGGTTCCAAAGCCTGAGTGATTTGAGTGAAGCTTTGAGGTCGACGGAGAACGGAATGTGCTAAGTGTCTCCTGGTTCTTTCTCTTGCAAGCTGCATGTGAGAGTGTCAAAGGGCTCGGGGATGTCCCTTTGATCGTCGTGAGAGGGACTAGGTATCCTCGGTGCGTTTAACGAGCGGCTGGCGAATCGCCTGAGGGAAGCTAAGTGAATACCTGTGCTGAATTCAGTAACCAGTTGCTAACCCATCGGCAAGAAGCCGTTCTTGTCGTGTCTCTTCGCAAGGAAGTCTCGAACCTACGGAGTTTGAGCAGTTAGACACGCACTTGCAGGTGCGCGCCAGAAGTCTCGTGCCTGCAGGTTAGAGCAGGAGTTGGGAACGCCGCCGGAGTGGAAAGAGGTCCTCCCGAGCACAGGGGTGCTGTGCAGAAGTCTCGAACTCCTGGGGACGGATAGTGGAGCAGGTTGCGTGGAAGCCGCCGGAGTAGAAAATTCCACCCTAGGCACTGGGTGTGCAGTGCAATGAGTCACGACTGTGGTAACCGTGCACGTCCGAACTGAGCGTAGGACGTATACCCAATCTTAGTAGTCTTTGTGGTTATCTTTGTGGTTCTTCTCTTTGTGGTCTTTGTGGTGATCTGTATGATCAACTTTGTGGTTGTCTCTTAAGCAATTACAGGCTCATCTCCAGGAGAGACAAGATCTGTGTGGAAATCCTCTGCTGAACGACAAAAGTGCTGAAGGAATCCTCTACTGTGAATCAGAAACGAGCTGCTCTCTGAGAAGTCTTTCTGTCACTGTAAGGATTATTATCTAAGGATTTAATCTCTGACATAACGTTGTCTGTGTGCTTTGATAGACAGGCTTACATCTGAGCAACAGCGTTCTGTGTGGAATCCATTGAGCTACCAACTGCTAAGGAAAAGTATCATTCTGCTGGAAACGAGAAGACGTTCACTGAGTGAGGAGCTGACCGTTACCAGGAGTGATCATCAATTGTACAGGATTCTAAATCTCACTTTGTGAGAACCAAACGCCTAGTGCAAGGGCTCTTTGCACCCATTATATTATATAGTGGAATCACCTTGTTGGAGGAAAGTGGACGTAGGTCGATTAAGACCGAACCACTATAAACTATTGTGTCCATTACGATCGCGCAACACTTGTACAAAAACCTACTCGACAAAATCGTAACGGTTACAGCGAAGCAGATCTCATTCTAAGAAACGCTCTGCTGAGTTACAGTACGCTTCCGCTTACACTGAGAAAAGGGCGATAAAGTTATAAACACTAATTCACCCCCCTCTTAGTGTTCCTGAACGATCCAACACCGACAAATGTCAACAATGTGCTCCCAGCCCAAGTCTCAACGAGAGCGTGCATGGGGGTGAAGGTGTTGTCAAGCTCTTAGAAAATGAAAAGGACGTCAAATACTATCCATATTTTCAAGGACATTGATGTTGAACCCCCTGACGGACCACAAGAACAATATGAAGCGTGATTCAGATTCCCGCTGACAGAGGGAAGGCACGAATATTTGGCAACAACAACAGAAACAAGAATGTTTCGGAGCAAACTACCAGAGGAGGGAAGCGCGAACGTCTAACACCAGTGACGGTAAAGCGATAACGAAATCAGAGGCTTGGAGGGAAAATCACCCTTGGCACCAATCATTGTCACTAAGGTTATTCAGTTGGGATCATCTCATTATCTCCAAAGAAAAGTGTGAAAGCAGGGGCTCAATATCCTTTTGGAATTATTATTTCTCGATTTATGAAGTCTGATTGGGCTCCTATAAAGATAAATTTCATCCCCAGAGGCTCTCAAGACCATTTGACCTATCAGTTGAGTGGTATGGTTCCTTACGTCTCATAAAAGGATCGGGACACCAGGTTGGATGGGTCTTTGACACTTCTCCATTAACTTGGGGTTTTACATGGAAACTCTCTGGACCTTTTTGCTAATGTGAAGGGACATAAGGGAGAGATATTTTATGTCTCAATTGTTCCTCACGATTTCCTACAAATACAGGTTTCTATACTTGATGGAATATTAATCTCAGAATACTCTAATTCAAAGTTGGAAAACTTATTATGAGACGTATGTTCCTCAAAAAGTAACCTTTTCCAGCTCTTTGAGCATCACCATAAAATCCTTGTCTCGATGTGAATTACCCTCCTTTATCGAGTTCATTAGAAATTTCCTTAACTAACCCAACGAGTTCACACAATGCATTTTGTATTGTAGAAATACATTTTTTGACATCACCGCCCCTACGTTTTATCTCATCAATTTTATCATGTCATGATGAGAGACAAATTTAGATGGCACATGCGCCGACAAAGGGTACTAAGTTACCTAAGAAAGGTCCTGTACAAGTTTATTACTTTCATATTATTTATCTGCAATCATTTCTTGACTCTGTATTGTCACAATGCACATCTTCTAGAGTGCTACTTCTTGTTCGTACAGGTGCCATATTTTAGAATGAACTTTTACAAATTATTATTCTCCCACTTTGTTTGTAAAAAAAGTGATGACATCAAACGTGTCCATCGCAACACGTATTGAACTGTGCAACAAAGGTTTTTGTTTTCTAAGTGTAATTGCCGTAAGAATTTTAACAAATGGAAAAGGAACACAACATACACTTGCAATGGCAAAGAAAAATTTTCGCAATTAAGAAAACCATAAGAATAGAGCAGACAGTAACATCCACTACGGCAATCATGAAAGGTTACAATTTACAATAAACAATAGCTACAACAACTACGACGACCTCCTTTGGTGAAAGTCGACTTGAAATCACTTGAGCTAAATGCACTGGGAGTTTCTAGACACTGGAAGACAAAGGCAAGTGGGGAGAAGTGAGACTAAAATAGGGTGATCAACAACAAAATTGGATTTATGAATTGATTGTGTCTTCTTCTGAATGAAATTCTCCCTCTTATTTGTCCATTACAACCATCAGGTGATTGGGAGCGTGGGTAATTAACCCCCAGATCCACACATCAAACGATGATCCTGTTTTGCAGCGATTGTGTCTGAAATGATATTGTCTAAATAATATTTCAACTGCCATTCTCTATTTTAACTACCCTGAAGTTATACCTCTATCTCGAATCATGAATGACGTCAATTTGGGCATCACTGTTATTAAGAGTATATCTCTAGGCCATCTATTCTCAATCGGCTACCTCCAATGTCTTTATCTCGAGCTTCACTGCTTTCAATTATAGACTAAGGACAAATTTTAGGTCTTTTTTTCTCCTCTCAACTTGAATTGACTACTTCCTTGAATTATCTCAAAGCTCTTGGTTCACAGTTGGACTTGCTTTCAGATAGGCATGGCCTTGAAATTCTCTGTAAACAATTACTTGTCCAGATTTGTTAAGGTTGGAAAGAGCAAACAATTCTGACACCAATTTAACAGCAGAGAGGTTTGTGTTGACTTCATCTAAGGCGAAACACATTTCAATAAAGTTGGTTTGTTCCATGTTTTTAATGCATACATAACTCAACAAAAAAGAACAACACGAATGTTCCTTCAGTTTAGCCCAAATCAATTCGCGTGAAATCAATGTCAGATTTTTAGGAGCATTGATCTTTCTAGACGAGTTATTTGATTTCGTATTTGATTCTCACTTTAGAAGAAAGCCTATGTAGCAAAATGATACATGATTCAAATGGATGTATTGGGGTATGAATCCTTAATAATCAAAATGAATGAGAGGTATATCATCAAATTCAGTGGCTTACTCATAATAAAAAAAGAGAAAAGAAAACTCCATCATATTTGTGGACACCCGCGCTAGCAGCCACATCGAAGTCACATTAGTTGGAAGGATTTGTATGGCTTCGCCATCGCCATCGCTCTTGGCTAGCCAGTTATTGCGATTAACCTTTCCAACAAAACCAAATAAACATGAAAGGACTTTTTGTGGGAGAAACACATGAGTCCAGAAGAGTTCACCTAATCGAACTCTTTTGAAGCCCCAAAATACGAGCACATGTGGGGAGGTTGGATAGAACAAATTCAAACCAACTGCAATGTTTTGATATTGTGAAAACCGACAAAGAAGGTACTGTGAAATGTTGTACGAAGTTTTAAAAGAGTCAAAGATGGCCAAGGGGGCGCAGAGAGGGCAAACCCCAGTGATCAGCCAAAAATTGGCTAACTGTTGTATAAAGGGCCCCATTCTAAATTTTAAAAGAGTCAAAGATGTTGAAAGTGAAAACATATAGTTTGCCACGCTTTCACATATAAACTCAAGCTTTTAGGACAGTTGGCGTTGACTGTTGTACAACAGTGGTTTCAGAGCCAGAGGTCGAGGATTTACGCCCCGCCATATAGAGAAAAAAGACTTTTGAGGTAGTTTTGAGGGGATGGTTGGAGGTTCAAAATCGGATAGTAATGGAGTACGCCGCGGTCAGTCACGGACTGCCCACTAACTACACCCTAGGCAAAAGCGGCAAGGGGGCGAATAAGGGCAATGAGAGGGTCCGTGCACATATGGCCTATTTCCCGATGTTTTAACTGGCTTGAGGTGCTTTTAAAAGTTAGGTGAATTTTAGATAAGTGTGAGGTTATCTAAGCATGAGGCGGTCAAACGATGATGTCGGTGAAAGCACGATATCGTCGAAGCACCACGTGGTGTGATTGTTAAATTTCGGGCGAAGTACTAAAATAAAAATTTAACCCCAAAATAATCAGAACTCATGGTAATAAACAATAAGAAAAAGCTTACTCGGAAAGCGTACCTCAAAATTCGATAAACCAATTGATGCGAGTTGAATTGAGCATCGAGTCGAGGTCAAGTCGAAAGAGGCACTCAAGATGAAGAGTTCCTTCACGTTGTTGAAGTGGTCGACTTGATTCGTCAACTCGAGAAGAGTGGAGTTGATGCGAAATCGCGACTAACTCTAGATACTTCGACTCGAGGCAAATCGAGGTGGAGTTACCTTCCTCACAACCATCTAATTGATTGAGTTTGAAACCCAAAAGGACACCAATATCACTGGAATGAATGTGATGCGAGTTGGCAAAGTCGAGATCGAATTATGAGGACTGATCGAGAAGGGGACTACCATGACGGTATTGAAGAGGTCAAAGCTTCAACTCGAGAAGACATGAAATCATCTCAAGATCAAGAAGGCGTCGTTCACTCGAGAAGACAACAGATCATCTCGAAAACTGTCTCGAGATAAAGAGAGCGAGGTCCATCTCGAGAATAAGAAGACGATATCCATCTCGAGGTAAGCTTCCATTCGCCCAAGGGAACTCGAGACCCGCGAGCTCGAGAGCGTGCAAGGCTGAGATTTGAAGACGGGCGGCCCAGTCGACATCAGGCCCAGTTTCGTTAGTTTTACTTTTTGGACTTATTTTAATTAGTTTTGGTTTTACTATTTTGGGCCTAATGAGGAGTTAGGGTTAGCCCATTTTTGGTCCTCTATAAATAGAACTCTTGTGCTTATGTTTTAGACAAAACTCTTTGAATATTTACCCAAATTTGGCAGCCATCAAGTTCTGGCATGAACTTTTCACAACATCTCTTATCGTTTGGTGGATTCCAAGCATGGCGAAATTTTATCCGAGCGTTCCCATAATCAATTAATTTCTGTATCCGGTTGTGTGACGTTCAACCCTCATGGCAGTCCTGGTGGTGTTTTGACTGTATCCACCAGCGGTTCGAGTTTTATCCTTTTCCCTTGCGTCGTCGTTGAGGTATTTTCCCATTTCTACGGCTGGTGGCGCATCAGTTGGTATTAGAGCGCACGGTTGTGGAGGGCGCTGCGTGTTGCAGAGCGCTGGGTTGTTGAGAGTGCCTGTTGTTGAGCGCTTGGTTGTTGAGAGTGCAAGGTTGTGTTGTTCGCTGGGTTATTTAAGATCAGTTGTTGCCGTAAAGCGTAAATCTGTTACTAAGCGTACGATGGAAGTAATGGCGAATAGTTTTCGACGAGGGATGACAGTGGAGGAGAAACTTGCGGATCTGAAGTATATGTTTCGCGTCGCTCGACTTGAACAGCGTATTGAGGATGTTAGATGTCAGCTTCAGGATTTGAGAACCGATGGACAGCAAAAGTCCCTATTAGTTGAATCTCCATTTGAATCTCCAGTCAAGTTTAGCGAGAACCATCTATTCGACTGTCCAGTCGAAGAGGATATAGTCTTTCTTCGTCAGAACACTCGTCATGTTGACAGCCGCCTAGATGGTATATTCTTAAATCCTCTTTTCACTTCCGCCAGTGATGAACAAGAGTAGCCTGGAATGGAGATGTTCGAGGAGAGTTGACATCAATCCCATCAAATATTCACCAAGAAGAGAGAGCTCCTCGAGATGTGACTATTCAGAATATAGAGGTTGAGGCCTATTTTGATAAAGGAGAAGACTTTGAAGAGGATTCAGGTCCATTTAGGATTATGAAAGTATTGAGGAGTCGGAAGAAGTTAGTCGAGAAGAATTGATACTCGAATTTCCAATAGAATGTCACTAGCAGGTTGAGTGAATACTAATGGGCTTTCGTTGAAGAAGCTAATTTCGAGGCATTAAAGATGGTTGAAGCCCCCTTCCTCGTACTATCCAAGTTATATGAAGCATTCGAGTTCGAAGGTGTCACCTCAGTAGAGGGATTTGGAGTTCCCTTGCAACAGTTTCAGACACCCATTACATGTTCCATAGCGAAGCCGAAGGGAGAACTCATTACAACTATAAGGTCATTTCCAGTCAAGAGGCGAACAAAGTCACTCGAGTTGACCCTCATGGATTTATCTTGAGATGACTATTTAATTTGAACATCAAGTCAGGAAGGATTCGTTCTGCCTACGCTCGAGAGAAATTGAACTAGAGAAATTTTTTTGATCGACGCAAATCTCACACCTCTTACAATCGACTGAATGAATGAGAAGGAAGTCAGTCGATGAGACGTGCCAGGGTACGGAAACAAAATCAAGCCTCGACTCAGTCAAGTGGAGTCTTTGATCGTGCGTCGCCATCCAATAGTAGACTGGATAGTGAAAGAGAGGATAATGTGATCGTAGAAGGAATTGAGGATGAAGAAATTCCTTTTGTGGAAGGATATGGGGATGAAAATAGTCCCGAGAGGCAAACTCGAGAACGTCGACTCGCACGTCCTGTTAATGTGCAAGTGGACATTCCCTTGTTCGAAGGAGAATCAGATCTTGAGGAGTTTCACAACTGTTGAAGGCCATCGAGAAAGTATTCGAGTATGAGGATATTCCAGAGTATAGACAAGTCGAGATGGCAACCACTCGACTATGCAAGTACGCGGGTTTATGGTGGGATAAACTGAACCAACAGCGTTGTCGAGAAGGAAAGGAGCAGATTTGCTCAGGGATAAAATGAAAAGGGAGATGAAGAAACGATTCCTACCCGAGCAGTATCGACAATATTTGTTTCTAAGACTCAACACTCTATATCAGCAATCCTCGAGTGTTTCTGAGTATACTCGAGAGTTCGAGCAGTTGATGCTACATTGTGATATCAATGAGTCCTTGGAGAAGACAATCGCTCGATATATCTGGGGATTACAGCCCCAAATTGCTGAGGAGGTCGAGTTACATCATTACTGGAGTTTTGAAGGCGTGTGTAATCTCGCCCATGATGTCGAAAGGCAACTGTCGAGGAGGATGAACCAGAAGCCGTTATTCGTGAAGACGACTCCTTTCAATAAGGGGAGTACCTCTGCGAGAACGAACCCCTCGCCTAAATCTGTGACCCTTAACTCGAGTGAGCGTAAGCAACTAGCGAGGAGAATGCTTGCGAGGGAAGCCAGGAGAGACACTCCGTTCCTCAAAGGCAGCTCGTCCTCGAGACCAATCTCGAGTTCCTCCTCGAGAACTTCAGTCTTGAGTAATCACAAGGATCAGGGTCATGCCCAAGAATATGAACTTCGGTGGGATGTTGAGGAAGAGTGTGAGCCAAAAGAAGGAGAATGGTAGGCAAGTTGAGGGATTATAACTGTAAACGACGATTTGCATAATGGTGACGAGCGACCATGCCTTTTGTTTAGTCGTTGAGTGGCACCAATATAGCCTCCATTATCAGAGTCGCACAGCGGAACTTGACAACCATGTCACATGTCCGTCTATGCGAATTTCAGTGGTTGAATCGGGAGAAAAGCATCTATGACAGGAACTCGCTTTGTCTCTCCTTCCCATTCAACTCAAGCACGATTCCCCGGGAAGATCGAGAGGAAGACTTGAGGAACAATTGAGTTGACAGGGAACGTCGGTAGAAAGGAGCCTCTGCTTGTCCTCATCGAGCTCGATAAAGATCAGGAGAGTTCGCTCGCCTACTATATAGGTGGGCGTCAGCAAGTTCGAGAGAACGAAGACGTGATGCAACTGAACCACGTCAATACACAAGTGTTAATGGAGACTAATATTCGAGTCATGTTCCAGTCGATCCAAGATTTGTTGACGAGGTATTTTCGAATAGGAACTGGCGGAGTATTGTTTCAGGTGAATGCAGACCGCACAAATTTGAGGGCAAACTTTTCTCAACAAGGGGAGTATGATGTGAAATCGCAACCAACTCTAGATACTTCAACTCGAGGCAAATCGAGGTGGAGTTATCTTCTTCACAACCATCAGATTGATCGAGTTTGGAACCTAAAAGGACATTAATATCACTCGAATGAATGTGATGCGAGTAGGCCAAGTCGAGATCGAATTAAGAGGAGCGATCGAGAAGGGGTCTACCTTGAAGGTATTGAAGAGGTCAAGTTGAGGCTTCAACTGGAGAAGACAGGAATTTCTTTCAAGATCAAGAAGGCGTCATCAACTCGAGAAGACAATAGATCATGTTGAGAACCGTCTCGAGATAAAGAGAGCGAGATCCATCTCGAGAATAGGAGGACGATGTCCGTCTCGAGGTCAGCTTCCATTCGCCCAAGGGAACTCGAGACCCGGGAGCTCGAGAGCGCGAAAGGCTGGGATTTGGAGACGGGCGGCCCAGCCCACATTAGGCCCACTTTCCTTAGTTTTACTTTTTGGACTTGTTTTTAATTAGTTTTGGTTTTTACTATTTTGGGCCTAATGGGTAGTTAGGGTTAGCCCATTTTTGTTCCTCTATAAATAGGACTTTTGTGCTTAGGTTTTAGACAGAACACCTTGAATATTTACCCAAATTTGACAGCTGTCATGTTCTGGCATGAACATTGCACAACATCTCTTATCGTTTGGTGGATTCCAAGCGTGGCGAGATTTTATCCGAGCGCTCCCATAATTGGTGGTTTCTATATCTGGTTGTGTGGTGTTCAACCCTCGTGGCAGTCCTGGTGGTGCTTCGGCTGTATCGAGCGGCGGTTTGAGTTTTATCCTTTTCCCTTGCGTCGTCGTTGAGGTATTTTCCTGTTTTCACGGCTGGTGGCACATCAGGAGTTCATCTCGAGAACGGATCTCTCCGGGGCGAAACTCGAGACTCGGGAACTCGAGAATACTTCAAGAGGCCCAGTCGATGCCGGCCCAAATTGTTTAAATTAAGAAAGTTGAACTTGTTTTTAATTTGTCTTTGATTTATCCCTTTTTAGCCTAATTGGGATATATGGTTAGCCCATTTTTGGTCTTCTATAAATAGGGCTCTTAGGTTTAGGTCTAGACAGAACCTTTTGAAATTTTTGCCCAAATTTTCATTTGGTGGATTCCAAGCGTGGCGAGCGTTCCCATAATCGGTGTTGTTTCTGTACCCGGTTGAGTGGCGTTCAAACCCCGTGGCGGTCCTAATGGTGGTTTAGCTGTATCCAGCGGCGGTTCGAGCCTTATACCATTCATTTGTTAACCCTAGTTTGGATTACCCCTTTCTCTTGCATTCCGTTTCGCCTCCACCCGTGTCTTGTCCCATTTCCGCGGTTGGCAACGCATAATCTACATGTGACTTTTCTGGTGTTTCTAGTAAGTGCTAGCCTCTGAAATCTACGAAGAAATTTCGAAAATAGAAACTCTAAACCCTCTCCTTTTCTTGGGTCTCCCTAAATCTCACAGTCTGCCCTTTTTCTGATTGCGTTCTTTCTTTTATATCTCAACTGATCCTTTAGTTTCAAATTTCCAAAACAAATATCTAACGGGCAATCAATAAGATTATATATTAAAATAGTAAAATTAATGAACTAAAATTTCAATTGCCACATTGCAAATTTGATTTAACTAAATCTTATTTTCATAAAAAAAAATATATTGGATATGATATCTACGTAAATAATTAAATATTTGCTCCATGTCATTTATTTAATATAAATCGACCTGAATAAATTCATATTTTGCTTAAGATATTTCAGAATAAATTATTAATTCTATTAATTCTATTTCTTAAATAATAAAATGATTAATTTAGTATCCACTAAATAATGGAAAATATAATGTTCGTGCCGACGTGCTATGCGTACGACCATCTACGTCCTATAGTGTAAATCCATACACAACTATATTGTTTTACTTGATTACAATTAATTCGGTGCAAAAAACATTACATGGAATTTAGAATCACTAATACCTCTAATTAATTCGATACAAAAAAACATCATAATGGAATTAATTGTTTTACTTGATTACAAGATATAATAGACTCACTTTGAATGTAAAACATTCCATGGAGTTTAGAGTCACTAATATCTCTATCAGGTGACTAGGATATCAACTCTATCATCCTAAAGAACGATGAATGCTATATTGACTTATACGGGTCGTGTCTAGTAACATATTATGAGATTACCCCTAAGTAAAACTTGGATATACTCTCTCTCGGTCTATCTTGACCTCAGTCATACTCAGTGATGATCTAGATGTCCATGTCCCTTCTAAACATCTATCCAATCACGTATTACTTCAGATTAATATACTCATTAATCTATCGGATTTTAACATTAGTAAGTTTACGTGCAGAAAATTAAAATAATCAATGACAAATCGTCAATGTCTCGCGTGATACTCTTCTAGTGGTATCTATGTACATACGATCACGAATACTTGACGATCCGATATGCGCTAGCCTCTTGTATTGATGAAGAAGAAAATCTCGATAGCATATACATTTTTTTCCTTTCAAAAATGGTACAAACCATTCATTTGATTTTCATTCTTTTATATAACATTTGCCAGATTGTAAATCTATTATTTCCTTAAGAAATATTATAATAAAAATTAATGCATTACGTAAGGGAAGTGAATCCACTTTCAAATCATATTTAATGCATTACAAATCTAACTGAAAATCAAATGTAGACAAAACAATCGGATAAATATTTAATTTGGATAAAATAATGATCAAGTCTCGAATAAATTCATATTCGATCTTGGTGTGTTGGCGCGGAATTTGTGTTCCTTGCAACACGAATCAAATTTTATAGTGATAGTGTGGTCGTGGTAAAGTGAAAGTAAACGCAATACTGAAATTTAATACGACGGTACTGGATTTACAGTATTTATTGTGTCACCGCAAAGTGAATGAGTGCAAGTATAAAAAGCAAACACAACACTGGAATTTAATGCAACTTTATCGAGTTTACAACGTTACACTTGAACGGAAAACAACAGGAAAGACTTGGTGATGCTTCACGACGATCAACAGCGGATGAATGGCGGTCGAGGCAAACTACTTTAATGGAATTCTCCTTGTGGAGCAGCGGTCGGACGTCAACGGCGTAGAAATTTAATGCAACGGCACCGAGGGTGGAGGATGGCTTCGAAGGGGTGGTAGGTCAACAACGTCGAACAGAAACAATGGCACTAAGGATGGACGGAGATGTGTCAACACTCCCGCACAGAATCAACGACACGGAGGTTGGACGGAAGTGCGTAAACAACACCAGACAGAATTGACAGCACTGAGGTTGGAAAGATCCAGACAAGAGTAAAAGATAAAAGGCTAAGGCCTGTGTTTGAGTTGTCGTTATTGGTGTTTTTTCTGTTCTGTTGCAATCCTTTTATATTTCAGAATCTTGCGGTTGCGATTGTTCAGTCTGTCCAGGATCTTCTTAGATTGTGTGCACGATCTTATTCCTATTTTGTAGGATCCATGCACGTCTTGTTCTGGTTAGTCTTCCTGGGTTTGCCACGTGTCCTACTCCCTGGTTCTCAAGTAGCGACGACCAGTATTTTGTCTCGAGCTCTACTAGGTTTGCTTCATGATGTACTTGAGAGTCGTTTCTCGAGTGAGATTGGTCTTGTGTCTCCACTAATGCCTGTTAAGGTTTCTCGAGCGAGGTTGATGTTAGACCCTGTTCATCTCGAATGGCGCCCTTCTTGAATCTTACTTCTTCGGCCCATTAGGGTGAAGCCCATAAAATCATGTGTGTCAATATTAAGCCCCTCTTATTAAGCATAATGCGCCCATCGGAATATCGTCGCAAACGACTTCACCCTTCTAGCTTTTCTCAATCGAGAATGGAAATCTCGTTCTCTGGGTCACTCGAACATCACTCTCCTTGTTAAGCCATTGAAGTTGATAGTGATGAGGATGAGCTTCTTCTGGCAGTTTGAGCTTCTCTATCACCATTTTCAAAACCGCATTCGTGCAGCTACCGCTATCGACGATCACCAAACAAACTTTTCCTTCGACTGTGCACCTGATGTGGAATATACTATCCCTTTGATTCTCCTCTCTAGCGGGTGTCATGCTTAAGGCCTTTTGGATGACCAACAGCTCTCCCTCGTCCAAGTACTCCTCAATCTCCTCTACATCCCAAATAGGATCGACGTTCTCATCGAACTCTTCTTCTACATCGGACAGCTCTCAAATGACAACTGATACAAAGACGGACGACAGCTTATCCCCGTCGACGCGCAGCAAGAGAGGCGTCACTTTACTCGCTTGCGACTGAGCTACGATTGCGATTCAGCACGTGCGACTCAAGGAGGTGCGACTTGACATCATCAGCGACTGAGCAACGAAGAGTCGGCCAAGCCAAGAGCCTCGAAGAAGCTGAATGAATTCGCATTCCTCATTCATGCATTTGTCATTCATGCTTTGCATTTACTTTGTTGCATTTCCAATAAGCCATTTATGGCTCGTCCATGAATCTTGCCTTGCATACATCTAGCCTAGGCTCATTTCGTGCATTTAAGTTCTTCTTCAGGTGTTCCCTATATAATGGGCACCTTGTACTCTTTTGAACGGTAGCTTGAATCAAATTATAAACCCTTATCAGACTTAGTGTCTTTATCCGAAGTGAGTGGATTCTCCTTCAAAACCTCATTCTTCATTTGGTGGATTTCCAAGTGCGGATTGAGTAGAGTGTATCAACCGGTGGTGGTGTATCTGTATCCTCCGTGTTGTGCCTCGCCCTCGTCTTGTTCGTGGTGGTGTATCTGTATCCCCGGCCAAAGGAGTTCATCCGAGTGTAGGTTTAATCTCAACCTATTTCTCCCATTTCCAGCCGCACCCATTATACACTACCTTCCATCCATACCGAACGTCACCCATTCCCTGTCATTCTTTGGCGTTCCCCTTACTTTTGGGTTTAGGAATCATCTATTCCTTGCCGTCCCCGCACCATCTTGGTATCAGAGCCTAGGTTGTCAATGGCCGGAAGATTCCAACGCGGTATGTCTCCAGACGAAACACAAGTTGCTCGGTTTGAGCAGCAAATCGCTGATCTTCAGCAGCAACTACAGTCATTGCGAACCCACCATGCATCATCTTCTCGTAGCCGCGAAGAGAGCGATCATAAGGAGAATCCATGGCGTGAAGAGTCTCAACGAGGATCTTCACCGGAACATCGGAGACAGAAGAGAAGAGCGCCAACCGTGAGCGTTCAGATTCCGGAGTTCGAAGGAAACTTGGACCCCAACGAGTTCATCTATTGGATGCACACCGTGGAGCGCATCTTTGATTACGAGGAAGTGCCCGAGGATCGAAAGGTGAAACTGGCTGCCTTAAAATTGAAGAAGTATGCGAGTTTGTGGTGGGAGAACACCAACCAGCAGCGCCGTAGGGAAGGGCGTGATAAAATTCGTACATGGTCAAAAATGAAGAGGGCCATGACGAAGAGATTTCTACCGGAGCATCATCGACGAGATCTCTACCTCAAATTGCAGTCGCTACAACAAGTCTCAAGTGTATCGGAGTATACATGGGAGTTCGAGAGACTGTTGCTGCAATGTGATGTCCAAGAAGCCCCAGAGCAAACCATTGCCAGGTATCTTCGAGGACTTAAGCCCCGAATCGCAGATGCCGTTGACCTACAACAATATTGGAGTTTCAACGATGTGCGAGCATTGGCGCACAAGGTGGAGCAGCAGCAAGCGAGGAGAGCGACTACCCGCCCATTTGTGAAGGCCGCGCCTTTCAACAAGAGGAATAGCTCCCAGGCGAAGCCGCCGTCAACAACAATATTGAAGAGAGCCCCACCGTCGACTACAAGACCTGAAGTCAAATCGCACGAACGAAACATCATTCGACGATGTTTCAAGTGCCAAGGAGTTGGGCACATGGCTTCTGAGTGTCCGACGAGAAGGAACGTTGTCATCAGAGAGTTATCTGATGAAGAAGAAGAGTTCGAGGAGAACGCCGACCCTGTTTGGGATGCCGAAGAGATAGAGGAGTATCCGGACGAAGGAGAGCTGTTGATCGTCCGAAAGGCTTTAAGTGTGACACCGGCGAAAGAGGAAAGTCAAAGGGAGAGCATCTTCCATACTAGGTGCACAGTCGCAGGAAAGGTATGTTTGGAGATTGTGGATAGTGGTAGCTGCCCCAACGCTGTGTCAAGAACAATGGTTGAAAAGCTGAAGTTGCCCATCGAAGCGCACCCACATCCCTACCGTCTACAATGGCTCAACAAGGAGAGTGACGTTCGAGTCACCCAGCGAGCGCGAGTTCCATTTTCCATTGGGAAGAGCTACCAGGATGAAGTCGCTTGCGACATCATTCCCATGGATGCATGCCACCTACTATTGGGGAGACCGTTGCAGTTTGATCGACGCGCGCAACACGACGGGTATCGCAATACGTATTCCATCCACATCGGAGAAAAGAAGGTCACTTTGATGCCCCTCACTTGTCAGCCTACAATCGCGACCCAGGATCGACTTAGCGACCAGCCTCTCAAGGGAGTTCAACTAGTTCGAGCGATTCAAGAAGGTGAGAAGGCTTATTTTGTGGTTCTTGTCGAATCCGCCCTAGGTCAAGCGACAAGCCATCCTCAGGCCGCTTCCATTCTTGAGGAGTTCAAGGACGTATTTCCAGAGGAGCTACCAGTCGAATTACCACCGATGCGGAGCATACAACATCAAATCGACTTGGTTCCAGAGGCGTCGCTACCAAATAGACCAGCCTATCGATGCAATCCAGAGGAGGCAAAGGAGTTGCAGAGGCAAGTCGACGAGCTTGTCAACAAGGGATTAGTTCGAGAGAGTTTGAGCCCATGTTCGGTTCCAGCCATATTGGTGCCGAAGAAGGATGGCACATAGAGAATGTGCATGGACAGTCGAGTGATCAACAAAATCACAGTAAAGTATCGCTTTCCTATCCCTCGACTGGATGATATGTTGGATGAGTTGCATGGAGCGCAGGTGTTTTCCAAAGTGGATTTGCGAAGTGGTTATCACCAGATCCGGATGAAAGAAGGCGACGAGTGGAAGACAGCCTTCAAGACTAAGTACGGGCTGTACGAGTGGTTAGTGATGCCATTTGGATTGTCAAACGCGCCCAGCACGTTCATGCGACTAATGACCCATGTCTTGCGACCATTCATGGGGAAGTTTGTGGTCGTCTACTTCGACGATATTCTTGTCTACAGCCGGAGCAATAAGGAGCATATCAATCATTTGCGAGCTGTGTTCAACACACTTCGGGAGGAAAAGCTATATGGAAATCTCAAGAAATGTGAGTTCTTCCAACCGAGTGTAATATTTCTTGGATTTTTCGTCTCAGCAGAAGGAATTAAGGTGGACGAGAGCAAGATTGAAGCGATCAAGGAGTGGGCGTCTCCAAGGAGTTTCCACGACGTTCGCAGCTTCCATGGCTTGGCGTCGTTCTATCGGAGGTTCATTCAAGGATTTAGCTCAATCGCAGCCCCACTCACCGAATGTTTGAAGGGAGACAAATTCGAGTAGACACCAGTCGCACAAGCTAGTTTCGAGCGACTGAAGGAGTGTCTAAGCGCAGCCCCAGTTCTAGCTTTACCCGACTTTGCGAAGATGTTCGAAGTGGAATGTGATGCATCAGGAGTAGGAATTGGAGGAGTTTTGCTGCAGGAGGGAAGACCCATCGCTTATTTCAGCGAGAAGCTTAATGGCGCCAAATTGAACTACTCGACATATGACAAGGAGTTCTTAGCAATTGTTCGAGTACTCGAGACTTGGAGTCATTACTTGCTGCCCAGAGAGTTTGTGTTGCACACCGATCATGAAGCTCTCAAGTACATCAATGGTCAGCACAAGCTTAGTCGCCGACATGCGAAGTGGGTAGAGTTTCTACAAGCATTCAACTTTGTCTTGAAGCACAAACCAGGCGCGAAGAATGTAGTCGCAGATGTTCTCTCAAGGAAAATGATTTTACTATCTGCGATGGAGACAAAGCTGATTGGATTTGGGTATTTGAAGGAGTTGTACAAGGACGATGAAGATTTTGGAGCGATCTTCGTCCAATGCGCCCAGCAAGCCATCGATCGATTCCACCAGGTGAATTGATTCTTATTTCGCGACTCTAAGCTATGCATTCCAAGGAGTTCGACGCGAGAGCTACTTATACGAGAAGTCCATGGAGGAGGAATCGCTGGACATTTTGGAGTTGACAAGACGCTGGCAATGCTACAAGAGCATTTCTATTGGCCTCGAATGGAGAAGCAAGTGCGAGGACTAATCGCGAGATGTGCGACTTGCCAGCAAGCGAAGAGCCGTGTCCAACCTCAGGGTCTCTACACTCCATTGCCCGTCCCAGAGCGACCATGGGAACATGTGAGTATGGATTTTGTACTAGGATTGCCAAGAACGCAACGAAGAAAGGACTCGATCATGGTAGTGGTCGACCGATTTTCGAAGATGGCACACTTCATCCCATGTCAGAAAACGGACGATGCGACCAACGTAGCAGATTTGTACTTTCGAGAAGTGCTAAGGTTGCATGGAGTACCCAAGTCGATCGTTTCAGATCGCGACACGAAGTTCCTAAGCTACTTTTGGAAGACACTGTGGCACAAGTTGGGAACGAAGCTTGTATTCAGCACAGCTTATCATCCGCAAACCGATGGACAAACGGAGGTTGTCAATCGCACTATGGCTGCAATCCTTCGAACCTTGGTCTCGAAGAACCAGAAGGATTGGGACATCAAGCTTGCCCATGCTGAATTCGCATACAATCGAGCCCCAAGTTCGACAACGAAGTCATCACCCTTCCAGGTAGTTTACGGACTCAATCCTTTAGTCCCTGTTGAACTAATGCCTGCGAGCGATATGAGATCAGTTAGCCGAGATGCTGAGGAGCGCGCTAAGGAGATGCGATTGCTCCATGAGAAGACTCGAGCGCAGATCGAGAAGGCCAATCAACGTTACACGGAAAGAGCCAATCGCGGAAGAAGAGTGAAGATATTTCAGCCAGGAGACTTAGTTTGGATTCATCTGCGCAAGGATCGATTCCCAGGCAAGAGGAAGAACAAGCTAATGCCGCGCGCAGAAGGACCATTCAAGATCGTCGAGCGCATCAACGACAACGCCTACAAAATTGATCTTCCAGGTGACTATGGAGTTTCTGCCACATTCAACGTCCAGGATCTCATGCCATTTGTGGAAGATGACGATGACGAGAGTTTGAGGACAAACTCTTTTCAACAAGGGGAGGATGATACAAAGAAGGACGACAACTTATTCCCGGTCGACGCGTAGCAAGAGAGGCGTCACTTTGCTCGCTTGCGACTGAGCTACGATCGCGACGAAGGGAGTTGCAAGTCGACGCGACACAAGGAGGTGCGACTTGATGACATCAGCGATTGATCAACGAAGAGTCGCCCAAGCCAAGAGTCTCGAAGATGAAGAGCCTCAAAGAAGCTGAATCAATTCGCATTCCTCATTCATGCATTTATCATTCATGCTTTGCATTTACTTTGTTGCATTTCCAATAAGCCATTTATGGCTCGTCCATGAATCTTGCCTTGCATACATCTAGCCTAGGCTCATTTCGTGCATTTAAGTTCTTCTTCAGGTGTTCCCTATATAATGGGCACCTTGTACTCATTTGAACGGCAACTTGAATCAAATTATAAACCCTTATCAGACTTAGTGTCTTTATCCGAAGTGAGATGATTCTCCATCAAACCTCGTTCTTCATTTGGTGGATTTCTAAGTGCGGATTGAGTAGAGTGTATCAACCGGTGGTGGTGTATCTGTATCCTCCGTGTTGTACCTCGCCCTCGTCTTGTTCGTGGTGGTGTATCTGTATCCACGGCCAAACGAGTTCATCCGAGTGTAGGTTTAATCTCAACCTATTTCTCCCATTTCCAGCCGCACCCATCATACACTACCTTCCGTCCATACCGAACGTCACCCATTCCCTGTCATTCTTTGGCGTTCCCCTTACTTTTGGGTTTAGGAATCATCTATTCCTTGCCGTCCCCGCACCAACAACCTTTCTTCTCGTCAGACACTCGTATGCCTTGTGTCTTATTCCTTGGCACTTGAAACATCATCGATTGATATGTCGCTCGTTCGACTTGACATTAGGTCTAGTAGTCGATGTGGAGTTTTTGTTGATGTGGTCGACTGTAGCTCCCTCCCCTAATTGAAATGCGGAGCCTTAACAAATGGGTGGGTTCTCAATATCCCCGCTTGCTTCTTCTCAACCTTGTGGGCAAGCGCTCTCACATCGTCGAAGGTCCAGTACTGTTGAAGTTTGACTGCATCCGCAATCTAGGGCTTAAGTCCTTGAAGATACCTAGCAATGGTTTGCCCATGTGCTTCTTTGACATCTCGACTCCCTTGTATGCTCCGATACACTTGAAACTTGCTGAAGTGTCTACGGCTTGAGATAGAAGTCTCGTCGATAGTGTTCCGACAAAACCCTCTTAGTAATAGCCTCTTCATTTTCGACTACATATGAATTTTATCACTTCCTTCTCTTCGCCTCTACTGGTTGGTATTTTCCCACCATAAGCTAGCGTACTTCTTCAACTTTAATGTAGCCAATTTAACCTTTCATTCGTTGGGCACCTCTTCGTAGTCGAAGATGCGCTCTACCGTATGCATGCAATCAATGAACTCTTCGAGGTCCAAGTTTCCTTTGAACTCCTGAATCTGAACACTCATCGTCGGGGCTCTTCTTTCTTGTCGACAATTTTCTGGTAAAGACCCTCATTGAGATTCCTCATGCCATGGTTTCTCCTCATCATCGCTGTCTAATCGACTGGGGGAAGCCGATGCACGATGTGTTCGTAACGACTGTAGTTGTTGTTGATTGATGATCTACTGTTCAAGCCGAGTAATGTGTGCTTCGTTTAGAGTCATACCAAGTTAGAATCTTCTGGTCATGGCTACCCTACGCTCTGATACCAAGATGATATGGTAACGGCAAGGAATAGATGATTCCATTACTGGAATGGGATGAGTACGTCACTAAAATTGCGTGGAATGGAGTGAGGCTGGAATGGACGGAATAAGTGTGTAAAGGTAGGCGGACTGAAGAAGAAACGAAAGGAAGGCTGAGAACAACCACCACAGATACAGTAACACCACCGTGATAGAAGACTCGGATAACACATTTGGCCGTGGATACAGAGACACCACAACGAATAAGACGAGGGCGAGGAACAACACAAAGGATATTGGCACACCACCACCGGTTGAAAACTCTACTCAATCTGTACTCGAAATCCACCAAATAAAGAATGAGGTTGAAAGACACAAGTTTAACAAAAGGTTTTTGAATTCTGAATTGACGATATGATCAAATTAGAGAAAGTGGCCTTGGAAATAAGAGAATTAATTTAAAAAACATCTCACTAAAATGCATGCAGAACTTAATACTAGTCATAATAGCTTATTGGGAATGAATGATAATGGAGGCATGAGTGGTATTGGAGTTCAATGCGTCTTCAATGAAGGGTTGCTTCTGCTTCTACTTACTTGCATCGACTAGGTTTGCTTCGACTGATCGACGGTTGATTGAAGTACGACTCAGTCGATGATTAGCAAGCTAACAGCTCTAATCGATGATGCATCGATGGTCCTTGTATCACAAACCATGACCCGTCAAGTGCATCTAAGCTCTTTTCAATTATAAATTAACAAGTAAATAATTAAATCAAATTTTTATGATTTTTTATTGATAATTCCTAATTTATTCGTTATGTAACATCCACATCGATTCTGACTGGTCAACCCTGAGGAACCCAATATTAGTTTTATGCCCGGAAAAAGCCATACAACCAACAAAAAATGATACCTTTTTTTCTCTGTCAAAGGGCCGCGACGCTGTCCTTGTCAAAGATTCTTGTTGTCGCATACAAGACGCTGGAAATCTTACGACAAGATCCATATGCTTTTGAATTTTAACATATCATCATCCCACATACCATCAGAGACCAGGCAAAGGAATTTTACAATGATTGTCATTCTCCCTCTATACCAAAAACCAATAAAAACAAATCAGACGACACCCCTTACTTTATGCAGTCACCAACCAGCTATATGGTAAAATGACAATATCGTATAAACCATATCTTTTTAGGGTATCATGCACCGAAATCACCCTATCAGATTACACTTACAATGGTATTCTTTTTGTCCTTTCTTTCTATCTTTTTTTTTCTTCTATTTTTTATTTACCTTTTGGGATTATTTTATGCTTCGGAATAACTGGCTTCCGAGGGTAACGTCTGGCATACTTTCGACAATGACCGTTGTGAGGCTCATCTCCTTGTCGAGTATCCTCTCCAGTTCCATCATCACCTGGCCCATGGAGGGTCTCCTCTCGCTTGACAGGTCAATGCATCGGATCACCAGCCGCATAAACTCCTCCATTCCCTCCGGGGTGAAGCTGCTGCCGAGCCTCCGATCAATGATGCTGGAGAACTTTTTGTAGTCCTGATTGAGCTGCAACTTTATGACCAAAATGGGAACGGGACTGGTTATGCATCCCATCAATGTCTAATGAGGACAATAATGATACAGAAAAAGAACTGAGTTGGAATATTGTAGGTGTGAAACGTTGCTTAAATGAGACATTTGCCCATCTGGCCTGACATGTTTCATAAATATGTCCTTATGATGCAGCTAATGAGGTGATCACCAACTCAAAGATTCAATTGGGTATTTGAAGACCTTCTGATGCAGGAGCATATTATTATTTTAAAAATATCATATTAGATTTCTTTTCTAGTATAAATAAGGGCTTAGGTTTTCTAAAGAGGAGAGTTGTTATTTTTACCCTATTATCTGAATTTAAGAATTTCTTGAGGTTTGCCCTATAATTTTCTATCGTTCCCTTCATCCTATTCGTTTTCTCCTAATTTTTTTGTGATTTCTCCTATTTCCTCTACGCTACTCCATCACCTTCTATTTCAACGGATGCAGAATATTCCAACATTAACTAGTCTGAAGATAAAGCAATGTGCATGGCATCACATACCCACTCAACTAAACTCTGGTTGGATTCAGGAGACGGTGAATCTGTTGCTTCTCGGCCGCTCACTAGTTCCAGGAGAAAGACACCGAAGCTGTAGACATCGCTCTTGTCCGAAAATCTCCTGAACTCTCTTACCCTGAAAAAATCTTTTTAATTGGTACAGCCAAAAATGCCAAAAAAAGAATAATATTATCGGACTGTTATTACAAGGTCTACAGGCTATTACTCTGGTGCAAGGAACATCTCATCCACAGTCACCTGTGAGGATGGCCCAGCAGGATCAGATCTGCCCAGGAAGTTGCGAAGTCCCGCATCAGCAACTTTTGGTATGAAATTTTCGTCAACAAGGACATTGGCTGTCTTAAAATCCTTATGGATCAATCGGGGAGTTAAGGAATGCAGATGGGCAAGGCCTGTACACAAGAAATGTCGATGGAGGTTCTAATATTGTAAACATTTCCTCTTTCCAGCCAATTTCGCCACATTCACAAGAAACAGGAAAAGAAAGTCATAGGCCATATTTATTCTATATGAAACTCCCCAAGAAAAACTTCTATAGAACATAATTTCTCAATGTTCTCTAAAGAAGAGACATACTAATACCAGGAAAGCCATTAATGCTCACTGATTTTGCAGAGGATCACCTTTTGCAGCCCCTAATGCTATCGAAAGTCTATTCTTGAATTCTAGCTTTTCATCCGAAACCTGAGCAGGACCTACAAAAGGAAAGCCACGTATTTCACAAAACTGAATAACTGTGTGCAACCAGACATCAACACATAGAAAGCATGGTACGCATCCTAATCAGCTTCCATAAGTAAGGTCGAATGCATGCTGTGGGTTACTTCCATTGATTAGAAGAAACGCAGAAGTGCTGAGAAATGGGATAGATTGGGTGGCATGAAATGACTCATCAAAGGCAAGAGAAATACCGTAGAGGTGAGTGGAGACGCTTCCATTGGGAATATATTCATACACAAGAAGCTGTAGAATGTGGTCCTGGCAGTACCCCAACAAGGAGACAATATTTCGATGATGGATAGACGAAAGATACCGGACCTGGAAAATTCAAGAAAAACAAACAATTTTTTGGCATAGGTTGTATCTGATTGTATCAGATAGGAAACTAGAGGGAAAGAACATATAGAGGAATAGATTGGTGAAGACCAGATGCACAAGGAAAGCAATTAAGCTGATGAAAACGACAATACTGGTTATGTTCCGCGATCTGCATGGTAAACGCATGATCCGTATCCGGTCAAATTAAAAGCAAAGGTAATTCTAGAAAAAGAATTGGCATATCAGTACCTAATCGGGTTATTTTTGTCCCCTCTTTGCCCTAATGTTTTTCGGTATTTTCTGGAAAGGGAAAGATAATAAGTTCAAAATCACATGAAAATATGAAGATGAATTTCACCTCCTCCACAAATTCTTGACTCGGTGCACCGGAACGTTTCTTAACAGCTACAAGCATCCCATCATTAAGCAGACCCTTGTAAACCTCACCAAATTTTCCCACTCCAATCAAACTTCTATCGCTAAAATTTTTTGTAGCCATGGACAACTCTTCCATATCAAAGCGCCGAGCTCCTTGCAGAGACATTTCAATCCCTGCATGTCTTCCTGCTGCAGACAAACGGAGTAAAAAAAGGGTTGTACACTATGACAGGAAAAACAACACCCCCACTATTTCTTTCCTCTCAAGCACAGGCCTAACAATTGTATGGACATACCTTGAGCTGAGCCCTCAGAAGAACCGGACTCAGATGTTGCTGATGTGCGTCTTCTGCAGAGCCATATAACTAATATCACTATCCCTACCAATGCCATGGCTCCTGCAGCACCTCCTAGAATTACTGCAAGAGTCCCCGACATCTGGTATGGGAACCACTTTCGCTAGAGGGTAAAAATTGTAGGTAGTCGAGGGCATGAGCATATCCACCCTAATAGAAGCGCGACAAGGAGGAACAATCACATTAGGAAGAATTTACTATATATGTGAAACGAGTACAAACAAAAAGCTTATCCACAACGCTATCCAATGTAATGAATACACCAACAAAGGCCTTACAAGAAAGCACGCATCCATCAAAAACTTAGCAGTAAGTTGAATCCCGAAAAATAACATTACAATTAAAGCATATCTAATGCAGTCACCAAAAAAGAAAGATGTCCCAATTATTTAAAGCTTAATCATTTGGAATTAGTTGACGTTTTATAATTGGTTCCGTTCAGATGATAACGAGTGAGTCATCTCATATCCACATAGCTTCTAGGATTAAGAAGTAATATCAAACCTCTGCACAAGAAGAGCAATGTTGCTAATCATATTACAGCCACAGGCTTCTTCAGACAAAAATTCGGTCAATGGAGAACCTCTAACTACTGGACTTGCTTCAAATGACCAGTCTAAATCATGGAGCAGCAACTGTATATTCTAATTTCATGGGTACCTTCTACTGATCCATTGGTGGTGAAAAAATGAAAACAGAGTCCACACAGAATTATTGTACTAAATCTAGCTAGCTATGACATTCAACATAACTGATGACATTACAACTTCACTATAAATCTCAACAACCATCTTACTTTAGATCAAAAGGATAACTCGGTGGCAATGGTTAGCGGCATCAACAATGTGGAACAGAAAATCAAAGAAAACTAAGACAAGAACAACATCTCTAATCAAAGTCAACATATATAAGGCTTAGCAGCACAATCCCTAAAACACAAGCCAATATGTCCGCCAACAACTTTAGAAAAATACATAATTCTGAAACGCTACTCACCTGCAATAGAACACAGTATAATCCACAGAGCACTCAGCCTCATTTCTCCGATCAAGCACTCGGTCTTCTCCCACCAGCAACAACCACCTCGACACAGCAAACCCCCCTCATCCTCACATCAAAATGCAGCACAGAACCTCCCACTGTTCTCCCTCTCTCTATCTGCACTTAAATAAACAATCAATCAAAGAATCCCGATCCGATCATCGAAACTCAACGCCGCACATCCAAAAGACGAGCCGCGCCCGACGGGGAACCAATTATTACTAATTATTATTTCTGCTTTGCAGGGTGGCTTCAAGTACGGTTGTTCGAATTCGAAGTCCTATACAACTAATAATGACAATACAAAACCACAAACCAATAAACTAATACACAAAGCAAAATAATCACACAAAAAAAAAGAAGAGAATAAAAAATTTTACACCTCGCTCGCAGTACACGCAATGCTATTAAAGCAAAGAAAAACAATCTAATGTTGATTAAAGCAAATATAAAACAAAGGAAGGTTGTTGCCGTTGGCGCTGCCGCTGAAGGTGATAATGATGCGATGATGATTGATTGTCCTAATCAATGATATAATATAGACGAATCTACGTATCATCATTGGATACAGGCAATGCCGACAGAAAGCGACTCCGCGCCGACACACCAACATTCACCCCACACCCAAAACACACTCCCGCTCTCTCTCTCTCTCTCTCTCTCGACACGACGGGCACACAGGATTTCCGAATTTCCCTGTCTATGGAACTCGATTCCTCCTCCTCCTCAACCGCCGCCGCTCGCCAGCGGCCAAGGAACGGCTATCGAGGAGGCTCCGGAGGGTTTCGTAGGGGAGAGGGGATTGGTATTCCGGTGACTGTTGGAAGGAGAAGACTGGATGAACTTCAAAGCTGATTTCCGTTTTATGTTTTATTTATATTTTTTATAAAAACAAATTGAAATGATTAGGCGAGTATTAGGTATTTTAAATTCGAATCAAACTAAATATCGAAATTTTTAATTTTTAATTTTTTTGTACTCCAAATATCGCTCTAAAGTTCTAAATATAAAAATATCGAAATAATTTCGGTATTTGAGTTCGGTTTCTAATTTTTTAATTGGGCCAAATTATGAGCCCTAAGCCCGATAAAAAAATAAATCCAAGCCCAGTTACAGAAAAAAGTCGGCCATGCACACATATTTTGATTTTCGGCACTTCGGCACAGGCCTTGACAGAACTCATCTTAAGCCAACTCCTTTTACTAATCGTCGTCAGCAACGAAGTCGACAACCTCTTGTTGTCCATGCGAATACTATGTGTCTGAACATTGTTCATATTCAAGTAGTAAAGCATGACATAGCCATAATCATCATTACCAAGCTTACCCATCACAGAAACCATACCACTCAAACTAGCTTAAGCAATGGCTATGCTTTTGGTCCCAGGAGGGCTCCCACAAAGCATCCCTAACCTGTCGGGAATTTCATAATCTAATAGCCTACTCGCACTCCTTCCTGATGGCACAAACTAAAAGGACCTATAGATTCCTAAAAGAAAACTCATCGACCATTTCATTAATAGTTGGAAAGTATTACACAATTTGGTTACAATTGAGTTATAAAAATTTATACAACGGAAGTATTCTATCGAACATGAAAATAAGCAAGCATAGATCACTTTCATGACTTGCCAAAAATACGCAATAACGTTAGTCAAATGACTAGATACGGCAGCTCAAGCACACGCAACCAATCGCCCATAACATCCCTTGACGTATCTAAAAATCGAGACCTCATCACAAAATTTCGACATACACCGTTGCGTTTCCAAATCCTTAAGTATCGCAACTAAGTTGTTTCCAGCGACATCCGGGAACGTCGCATTTTCAGCCTAGCACTCCCCATAAAAGCCTCATATTCATGTATTTTTAGCCGCATAACATCTTGCTACCATGGATCAACCCATCCGGGTGCGTAAAACCACGAAACTTCCCTCCGTGCCTTAGCTTTTCGACCATTTTTTTTAGCCAACTAGGCTGTCCAATACACCCTTCCGAGGGTGCATTCCTTCTGTCTAAACCCTCCTCATATCCGTCTCATAAGGCAGTCCCATGGGCGCGTCAATGTATCGTCGTAAACTTCCATTCCGCTCACGATACGTGGGTCGTTCGATCACTTTCATTTATCCGTGCCTTCCGCACTTAATTAACCCTCCTCTCACCGAGGAGTAGCAACTCCGGACCGGCTATAAATGACCATAACAAGTCCAATTTCCAACCCATGTTCATTTAATAATATTATTCAATATTAGTAAGTTCGTATCCACAAATGTTTGTGCTTGTCCGCAACCATCTGATTCTGAGTTTCGACCTCTTATTTTCTCAATACCAACGGATCAGCCCGTCCATCCCCATTTGCCCTATTCCCGGGCCTCAATTATATGCCAAGGTATACACTCCGAATGGCAGCCACGTACTCGCACGAACACACGCAAAACAATCCATTTTTCAGCCCAATGCATACACACAAACCGGGAATTTCTCTCCCGAACAGCCCACAATCATCATGAGCATCCATACATAATTCAATACAACATCCACCTCACGTATACGGATGAGTTCCCGTATGGCCAGCCCCCACACGATTGTCGTCCGACACACACGCTCAACCGTGAACCACCGGCCAGCCCACAGGCGGTATGAATCCGCTCATCCGTTGCATAACCGAGAGTCCAGGTGCCATCTCCTACCATCTCAAGGGTCTGGCCAGCCCTTTTTCCTCACCAAACAACACATTCACAGCGAGCAAAACTCAAGGCTAATGAGTTTTATGGTCGTTTCGCAAGAAGAAAAATGAAGGGAATTGAGTATTGTACCTTTCGTCTTGTCCGGAGCAAAAACGCTCAATCTCCTTCCTCCTCCGGACAACCCCTCCGCGAAGGGGCCTTCTCACGCTCCTTCTTGATGGCATCCCTTCCGTTTCGCTCCTTTTTTAACCACCGAACCAACTCGCACTTTGTTTTCTTTCTTCTTCTTCTTCATTTTCTTCTTCTTTTTCTCCATTTTCTTCTTCTTCCTTTTCACCCTTTAGTTAAGGACGTCCATCTGCCCTTTTTCCCCTTTTTAGCCCTACTAAGCTTCTTACTGGTGTCCCTAAATGATGATAAGTGGGCCCCACCATCCATGGCTAGTGGAAGAAGCCTTAGACCCAATTAGCACTAATTAATCGCGCTTAATTAACGCTAATAATTCAGCTTAATTAACCTTAATTAATCCAACTCCTTACTCATTATTTTTTCTTATTCGACCAACTTTGTCGTTTTCAAACTTATTGGATTTGCGGCTAAGTTTCATCCATAAATCCGTACGAAAGTGGGCTATCCACAGGCAACGTCGAGGAGTATGCGGGGCAGCCTTTTGCCCGTTTCGTTCCCCTTTCTTCGCTCCTCATTATTCTCGTTTCACCCACTTTTGGGGCTGAAATAATTTTTGAATTCTCTCCCATAATCGATTCGGTTCTCAACCTTGCTAAGTATGTTTAAACCATAACAACTCCAAGCTTATCGTTATAACAACGAAAATGTCAATATGTCGTTCACAAGGATACTTCCAAAAATTACTCCATCACTTAGGAGGCTGTCTATATTGCTCATGGAAGTGCCCTTGAACAATTGACATCATCCTTGAATATTATCCGCATCAACTCATGCTTACATATTCGAAAAAAATCATTTTACCTTTCTAAATTCACTTTTATAATCTCATAAATTTTCCTTTTCATTACACATTCATACCATATATACAACCACATTTACTTACATTCATAACTAGAAAAATTTGGGTTATTATATTCTCCCCCTAGGACATTTCGTCCTCAAAATTCATTTACTCGAAAAGGTGAGGGTATGTTACTCTCATACGTTCCTCGGGCTCCCATGGTTACTCTTCAATGCCGACTCCTCTCTAGAGCACTCGTACCAATGGTGTCTTTCTTCCACGAGTGACCCGTTCTTTCTGCTCGATTATTTGCACCGATTCCACAGTGACGCTCATGTCCTCATTTATACTCACGGTTGTGGTCTCCATCCTTTCTTCTGGATCTGATTCATGCTTTCTTAACATGGATACGTGAAATACATCATGACAATGAGACAACTCTGGATGTATAGCTACTCGGTATGCCACTTTCCCTTTGTGTTCAGTGATTTGATATGGTCCAATGTACCTCGGACTCAACTTATGCGTTTTACCCATCCGAAACATCGATTTTATTGGGGATAGCTTGAGAAATACTTCATCACCCACATCAAACTCTAAGGGCCTCCTTCGTCGGTAAGCATAACTCTTTTGTCGACTTTGAGCAGTCTTCATATGTGCCCTTACTATATGCAATTGTTATGACAAAGAATATGGTTTTCCGTACAAGGTCAAAACACATAGAGTTTCGTCATCATTTCATAAGAGAAATGGTTTCACAGTAGGAAATACTTCTAGAGTTCATCGGCACCCATGATCAAACCGTCGATGTTCTTATAAAGGCGAAGTCTTCTGAGAAGTTCAAGACATTTAAAGACTTCTTGAAGATCACAAATTAAGAGGAGTGTTGAAGAAGGGTAATTTATGAGCCCAAGATAGTGGATCTTCAAGAAGTCTTTGAAAGTCTCAAACTTCTCGAAGTCACTGCCTTTGTAAGAACATATGCGGATTGATCATGAGCGATGATGAACTCTAGAAGAATCTCCTTTTGTGAAACCATTTCTCTAATGAAATGATGACGAAGTTCTATGTGCTTCGATCTTGCATGGAAAACTTGATTCTTGGTAATAACAGTTGTAAATTGGTTATCACAAAAGATTGTTATTCGCTTGTCCACCTTCTGTTGTAGCTCGAGGAGTAACCTTCTTAGTTCGACATCTTCTCTTGTTACCTCACTTGTTGCGATGTACTCAGCTTCTGCATATGAGAGGGCAACGGTTCTTTGCTTCTTTGAACTCCATAAAATGAGCTTTGTTCCAATGCAGAATAGGTATCATGATGTGCTTCTGCGATCATCCAAACTTCCCATCCAATCACTATCTATATAACCCACCAGATCATCCTCTTCAATCCGAACTTCTGTGTTCCTTTTAGGCAGCGTAGAACCCTTTTTGCTGCTGTGAAATGAGGTTTACTGGTGTTGCTCATGAATCTGGATAGCAAACTCACAGTATGAACAATATCAATCCGAGTGCGATTGGGATAGATAAGAGAACCCATCAGGCTTCTGTAGATCTTCGAGTCAAAGCCATTTTTTCCTTTTAGGAGATCGACCAATGACCACGTGTTAGTCTTTTCTGGAGAAGTCATCTCCTCATTCATGGCATTTCTCCATTTTTCTTCTTTGGCTACCTCATCAGAGTTCTGTGGCTCCAATGCCGCAAGAGCAAGTTAGCTTGCTAAAAAATTTCAGTGAATGATCGATACATCCTTGGTGGTGTATTGCCAATATGACCATTTGCTTTTGGAATGATTTTAGAAGAACTAGCTTATATTGTTCCGATGGGATTCTGTACTATAACTTCTGATGTTGCTTCTGTTGTTCTGATTGGGTTATGTAAAGATGCTTCTGCTACTGCTTCTGTAAACTAAACATTTGAGTCATAGAAGACTCTTTCTGCCACTTCCAAGATGCAAGTTCATCAAAGATAACATTTTTTGACAGAACTAACTTGTCAGTATTCAGATTATATAGACGATATCCATTTGATTCATCACTATATCCAATGAAAATCAATTTCTCACCTTTCTCATCAAACTTTTCTCTTCCTTGGAAATGTGTGAGTGGAGATCCAACACACGCAAATACTTTCAAATGATTCACCACGGGTTTCCTTCTGTGCAATGCTTCATATGGTGTCTTGTCCCTAACCGCTTTTGTTGGGGATCTGTTCACAAGGTAGAAATATATGTTAACAGCTTTTGCTTAGAACTTGTTGGGTAGACCCTTACCCTTTGGCATGCTTCTGGCCATCTCCATTATGGTCTTATTCTTTCTTTCTACGACTCCATTCTGCGATGGAGAATACTGCACGGTCAACTGTCTTTGTATCCCCGTCTATTGGCAATAGTCCCATAATGGTCTTTACAGAATATCTCCTCCACTATCTATCCTCAAGGTCTTAATCTTGTATGCATTTTGATTTTATGCAAGTGCTTTGAACTTCATAAAGGTGGTGAAAGCTTCCGACATTCTCTCAAGAAAATAAAACCAAATCATTCTAGTATAGTCATCTACGATCAACATAAAGTATCTTCTGTTACCAAGAGGAGTTTGAGTCGATCCATAAATATCTGCATGAACCAGCTCGTGAAGGGCTTAAGCTGTCCATAGTGTGTTTGGGAATGGAAGACGATGATGCTTTTCGAAGACACATCCTTTACAGACATCACCTTCTGCAGCTTGTATGGAAGGTAGTCCTACCATCATATCCTTCTACTTCAACAGAGCTAGACCTTTCCTATTCAAATGTCCATATCTAAAATGCCAAAGATGAGAATCATCTACAACCTCAGTTTTGATAACAACATTGCTGGAAGAAGTCGTCCTTAACGGGAACAAATTGTTGGACGTCATCTTCACGACCGCGACCTTTTGTCCGTTATCTCACATTGACCTTCTACACAGTTTTCATCATTTGTCCCACACTTAGTAGGTTCTGTGCAATTTTTGGATTGAAGAAGATGTCATGCATCCTCTTATGTTGACCTTCCACACTGAAAACTGAAACAACACATTTACCTTCTATCTTCAACTTCTTGATATCACCAAGTTTCCAGAGAGAGTTGTATTTCTCATCATGCTCCACAAAGTTCTACTTAATCCCTGTGACATGGTTACTACAACCACTATCGAGAAACCATATGTCATTCATATCTTGTAATGAGTTAGAGGAAGAAAAAAACTTTAGAAGGTTCATCTTCCTTTGAGAAATTTATCAAGCTTCTATCCTCATACTTCTGCTCTTTATCTTTGTAGTAGCAATCACGATCTAAATGAGTGGGGAACTTGCATCTCCTATATCGAAGACGACAATGTTTTGTTTTATGGTCATGCTTTCTACAGATACAGCATCCTGCTTCTACTTCTCCATGACTAATTCTGTGCTGACCTTTTAGTCGTGTTTATGTATTGCTTCTGCCTCTGCCATCGAGACCTGCTGCTACCTCCTCAGCCTTAGGACCTTTTGTTGTTTCCAGAATGTTCATGCTTTTGCTCAGAAACATTCGACCTCTCTTAAAAAGCATGCTCCACGAGGATTGTGTACTTCCTCAACCGTTTCTCTTGGGCTTCTAGAGAACCTATCAACTCATAAATTGAAACTTTTGTGATATCTTTCATCTCTTCAATCACTGTTACCACATGGTCAAACCTATGTGGCAAGCTTCTGAGGATTTTCTCCACGACTTTGCGATCTAGAACAACTTCTCTACAACTCTTCAATTGATTGAGGATCTCTATTATTCTTGAGAAGTAGTCTTTGATGGTTTTTACGTCTCTTATGGCTAGATTGTCGATGTCTTTCCAAAGGTTCTGTAACTTTATAGATATCACATTCTGTGACCCTTTGAACTCCTTCTTTAGGCCCACACTTCATTCACCTTCTTCAGGTCGACTATCCTTCGGTATATGGTCTTGTTCACGGATTGATGCCGAATCTACAGAATCATGGAATTTTTCATGACGTTCTCCTTGTAGATCTGCTCATCTTCTGTGGGATTGATGACACCTTCTGCGGAAGTATTACCACCATCTGGAAGAGAGTTGTTGCCTTCTGAAATTCCTTCACAGAGCTTTTTCCACAAGTTTCCACAGATCTTGCGAAAGAAAAACGATGTCCATTTGAGAACTCCAATAGTCGAAGTGCTCACTATCGAAGATGGGTATTTGGTTGGGCAAAAATATGAATAACATGTTGCCAGCGGATGTAGACATAAACTTCTGTGAGCAAAAGTGTTACATTTCTTTGTCTCCATAATCGGCACTCGAATCCATTATTATCCATATTTATCGATATTGTTGTTATTGCTAATATTATTAGTGTTAGGATTTTGTTAACGATGACATGAAATAATTGTACTTTAAATTTAATGATTTAGTAGTTAATACTATTCGTAAGTTATATTTTTTGCCTTTAAATATTTTTTTATAATTTATGTTTTTTATTTTATAATTAATTAAAAATATAAAACAATATTTAATGACATTTCCAATTATGTTTTTATTATTTATATCTATTAATGTTTTTCTTGGTATTGTTATTATGCTTATTCCTTTAGTTTGGTTCACATGAAATTTACTTTTGTCCATGTTAATTGAATCCGATTGAAAAATCAACGTCGAAACGCACCCCTAGAAACTAATATTTGCTTGTAAATAGTAATTATCTAATTTATACTAAATTTCATTCATTTTTCTAATTTATTTAAATATTTAAAAGGCTTTCCCTTTATTTGTAACGGTGCGGTAGAGGCACTTATTAAGAAGCTGATGATAATTGCGTTTTGATTATTGAAAATTTTAAAAAGTTGTGTAACCTTAATATTGTCGGATAACAAAATAGATAATCGTACATAAAAAATGAGTGTTGGTATGGTTTTAATGGTGAGCCATATAGAACTCTAAAATTCTATGAGACAGAAGAATAGAATGGAATGTAGAAGCCACTACCTTCTACTAAATAATTATTTAGTAAATTATTTAATCACAAAATTAAATGAATATTCTTTGAAATTATCCTTATTGATTAAAATATTTAATTCAATCAGTTTTGGTAATAACGAAATTAAGGAATTAATTTATTCTTAATTATCTATTTATGGAAACCTTCTATAAGGTTATCCAAAAATTATATTATCCATTAAAAATTATTTATTGGATAATTATACACCTCATATGTCAAGATTCATTGAATCATATCATGGATTGAATAAAATACAATTTGGAAATAAATTTTGAATAGTTTCCCAGTACAGAAGATTAGTAACATGTCCATCCCAGAACCTTCTGCAAATACATTATTCATCAATCTAAATCCCAATGAATATTTGCTCAGGGTGACGTATTTGGAATGATTGAATTTGATTTACTAATCATTCATTTGTTGTCTTTTAGATGCATAACCCACTTTTGTCAAGTTTCACCTTTTATGTTAGGCCCAGAATTTGGGTGTACAAATAGGAGTCATTTCCTAACAACGAACCAAGCCACCAACGAAAAAAAGCTTGCACATATGTGTAAATATGAAGAAAGCCTTATGAGTTCGAGTTTCTGTATTCTTGAGTTTTGTTAGTCACACACGATGGACGTGAGTTGCAAAAATTGGGGAAACCTTCTGGGAGAGTGACCTAGGGGCCACGAGGGACTTTGGTTGGAGGCAGCAGGAGACGTTGGTGGAGGCGTGCAGCTGGAGGCTGGCGTGACCAACGTGCAGTGGGCCGAAGAGAAGGGCAGATACTTCAGGAGCACAGAAGGTGAGGGACTGAACAGCTTCTGTGGTGCGTTTTGTGTTTAGGATAACCATGGGCAGGGGATCTGTGTCTCCTTAGTCGCTGTCTCGAGGGATAGCACAAGCGAAGTCGCATCTATTGCTGTGTAGGTGGGGACACCACCGGAGTGAAAAGTTTCGAAGAGAAGTTGCAGAGGGTTGCTGTGCAGGCGAGGACACCGCCCGAAGGAAACATCCAAACAATGGTTACTATTTGTTAGTCACGTTAACTCGTGTAACGAGTTACATCTGGGATAGAACCTTTTGGTCTGTGCTGTAGAATGTTGATCGCACTTGACCTTCTGTAATTGCAACTGCATTTCGATTTAGTGATAACCATCAAACTTCTGGGTGGGAGTGAACGTAGGCAAAGTGTGTCGAACCACTATAAAATGCCTTATGTCATTCGAATCATTTCGGTGTACGTTCCGTAAGTTCTATCTTGCAGAAACCTGTCCGTAAGGTTCTATTTTACAAAAGGTTTCTTCCGTTGCGGGGTTTGTCAAAAAGTAGTTAAAAATTCTTAATTGGACTTTACCACTAATTCACCGTCATCTTAGTGTAACAACTGATATCAGAGTTGATTGCAACAGAAGCTTAATCGCTTGTTGAAGATCCTACAAAAGCTTGTACCTTCTACGCACTCGGTTACCACTCAACAGAAGCTTACTCCTGGTTGCTATAATTCTACAGAAGCTTTACGCTCAGTTAGAATCCAACGACTTGTATAAGATTTATGTTTAACAAAGGTGTGATCACTTGTTGAGATCTTACAAACGCTTCTACCTTCTATATGCTATTTACTGTCAACATCTTAGTTATGTTTTGTAGAAGCCTAAAGCTCTACTAGAATTCAACAACAACTACCGGAAAAGAAAATTCAAATTCGTTATATTAACACTCGTTCTCAAGTTAACAGAGGTTCGACTATCGGTTGACAATTGATTTCTACCCAACACAAGCTTGCAGCTTGTTGAGATTCTACATTGCAATCGTCAAGGTGCTGTTCTATTGAAGTTTAACACTCTATACGAATTGAACTAATGGCTGATAACTACTATCTACCAAAACCACATGTTGGGAATCCTCCTATATTTGATGGTAAGAATTTTGCCTATTGGAAAATTTTGAATGAGTACATTTGTAGATGCTATCGATGATGATTTGTGGTCTTATATAGAATATGGTCCACCTTCTATACCGGAGAACCAACAAAATGATCGAGATGGTCGTCGTACATGGGAATACCTTAAGATCAAACGACTCACAAAGACAAAAAAGTACTTAATGTTTTGTGTTATGTTTGAAAGTGAAGCGAAAATCATGATAAGTAAATTGATCCTAAACAGGTCATATGCTTTGAATGTAAAAAGAAAGAGCACTACATAACATAATGTCCTTTAGGGGCAAGAAGGCCATGCTTGCCTGGGCGGATCTTGATGATTATGATGATGAGGAAGACGAAGCACTAATGTGCCTCACTGCTCACACATAAACCCAAAATGAAAGATATACTTGCTTTCAACTAGAAGCTACAGAAAATAAATGGTATCTAAACAATGGCTGCTCTAGACACATGACCGGAGATCCATCAAAATTTCCTCAGCTAACTCTACAAAACGGAGGGTCTGTTAAGCTTGGTGACAATAGCGAAGGCTCTATCATCGGTACAGGAACGGTTGGAAGTCCCGACTTCATGGTTATAGATGGGGCTGTATTAGTTACAAACCTCAAACATAATCTGATAAGCATTAGCCATATTTGTGACAAAGGTTATACAGTAACTTTTTGATCAAGACAAGTGTTTTGAAATTCTAGACAATGAAGTTGGCTTCTTTAGAAATCAAAAAAGGAACATCTATACTCTGACATAGGATAGCTTTTGTGCTACAAAAAGCTGCCTTTTGTGAGTCAAAGATAAAAGTCATCATCTTTGGCATAAAACGTTGGGACATTCCAGCTTTAAATTATTATCCAGGCTTGTTAGAAAAGAGTTGGTAAAAGGTTTACCTAACATCAAATTCGAGCAACACAGCTTATGTGAAGCATGTTCACTTGGAAAACAAACCAAATCTACGTTCAAGTCTAAGAATGAAGTTTATACTACAAACCTTTGAAATTTCTACATATGGATCTATTTGGTACCACTAGAGTTCAAAGTATTGATAATAGAAGATATAATGCATCATTTGAAAGTTTATAATGCTCGCGAACATTATTTTTCCCAAATAAAATTTACCAAAAGTACTATATAATATAAAAGTTATATTTAATATAACTTACATAGAATATTATCAATATTATTATTTAGTAATTAATATAAGTGAAATATTAGTGTTGTATAATTTATTAACCCTTTACTAATTTTAATATTTTAGGTATATTTAAGATATATTCAATTAAATGAATGCAAATATTTTTCAAGATTCCGAATAAAACAATGGATATTGATATCTAGGATTATCCAATCGAGTTTCGAATCATAAACCGAAAATGATATTTTTCGAATCATGATTCGGGTTGAATCATTATTCATAACATTGAAACTAAAATTTTGAAATAACTTAAAAATAGTTAACTTACTTAAAATTTTTTCAAAAAGAATTACCTCTCAAAAAATAAGATTTTACAAGGAATTCAATGTCTAAGTTCAGGTTGATTCAATCATATCAATGTGCCTAACATTGACATTACTAATTTCTTCATTGTCCTTGTCTTGTTTGAATGAGAACATATCCTCATTGTCATCTTCAACTTCTTGTTATTCATCTTCAAGAACTTTAGCTTTCATTTTTCTATCCACCTTCAAATTTTCGATCCTGTAACAAAGAAGGAATATAAAATATTGTAACTTACTCTTAAAAGTCAACATAATAAAAAGTAGTGTACCCCGTTTTCTTTTGTTATTTGAACCTCCTTTGATGCAAAAAAAATCGTGCATACCTATCCATGAAGTTTCGCAAGAAAGATCAAGCTCTTCTTGCTCAATTATCTACTCATACGATTCCAAGTATTGGATCATATGTTTCGTCCTTTTCTAACAATTTTGCTTGTCTCATGAATATTATACTTAGAGATATACAAGTGCATTAAGTTGTTGAAGCTCCAAACAATTTCTCTTCTTTGAACGAATATGTTCAATTGAACTCCGATTCCTTTACATGTAGTAGAGTTACATATTTGACTAAGAACACGTGTTGCTAATCTTTGTAGCTCCTTACATTCTTCACCATAACTTTCCCACCACAAAGCCGCATGAATGTAATGAAATTTCATGTAATGTCATGTATATCGTATGTATGTAAAAGTAAAAGGAATTGAATTGCAAATGAAATTTTGATATCACAAAATTACCCGATTGTTTTTTTAACCCTAGTTTCTATGGTCATATCACATCTAAATATGCCTATAGCTCCCTTTAAATTCTCGACTTAGTTCATCCTTAACTCTTGTCTCTACATTGTTAATGTAACAATGACACTAAGAGGGGTGGTGGATTAGTGTAGTTGCCTTTTAAAACTTTTTACAATTAATAGAACCTAGCAACTAAAGGTTAGGTTTCTGTAGGTTACAAATTCCTTGTACATAGTAGATCTCGAAGTGAATTGCTTAAGGAGAGAACAATCAGCCGAAGTCTGATATAGAAGATGACTATGCCGTCCTGGGAAGGTTTCTATAGAAACAGAAGGTTGACGCTTCTGCTATCAAGGCTCTAAAGATCTAACCCGCCTAAGCGTGATCAACAGGGTCTACTGTAAGATTTGAATGATTTAATCAGTTATAGGTTTGATGCAGGATTTTGGAGTCTCTGCTCAGATGTTTGAGTTGTGTACGTTGATTTATTTTTTCGTTAAGGTTTCTGCTGAATGCTTAGTGAGATAACCGTTTGCACAGAATATAAATGAGACACAAAAGGTTTATAGTGGTTCGGCAACGACCACTTATAGTGAATACAAGATTGACAGAAGATATAACACACTCCTACGTAAGATATTTTAGATAGCCATTCGGCTTCTCCACAGAGGATGTACTAGCAGAAGATACTAGGACACTTTGTAGTGTAGAAAATGATGTAGATAGCCCTTCGGCTTTTCCACTCACAGTAACTCGATGGATTGTGATTAGTAACCCTTTGAGTCGTGCACAAAGACCTTTAATTAACTCTAGAAACTCTCTAGTAGAGGTTATGCACTGAAGATAGTGACTAACTTTACAAGCCCTGTGGTTGGTGTTCCATAGAACGTGGCAGCTCCACGCAAGCACGTAGCGACCCTACGCAGGCAAACAACCTTTCTGTCTAAAGGTGGATTTTCCCTCTGGCGGTTCCACAACCTGCTTGGCTCCTTTCCAAGACTTCCACGATGATTAGCTAATCACCAAGACTTCCTGAAGTAGACAACATCCATGGGGCTTCTCCCAAGCCTGCAGCAGGTACTTCCCTTCTATAGAAACACCAATGTCAGTGCCTCATCGTGATCCTTGGCATGTATACACCCCGACTTCTTCCTAAGCTTGATGCACGTCCGCCACGCCACAGTGCAGCCAGATCTTTCGCGACCTCACTCACGCCTGACGCAGCCTACACCCTGGACACCAGTTTTCTCCACACGCGAGCAAATCAGTTACATAACAATCAATATTAGTACCTCATCATATTCCTCCATATACGACCCTTCTTCTGCTCACTGCATTGACACGTATGCACCTCGACTTCTCCCGAAGCCTGATGCACGTCCGCTACGCCACTCTGTAGCCAGATTCTTCACGGTCTCACTCATGCCCGGTCCAGCTTGTACCTTGGGCACCAGCCTTCTGCGGCCGAATGCTCAACCCCAAAGAGAATGAAGAGCTCACAAGTAACCCAGGCTATTATAACGTATTCACTATATGATACAATTCACCTTTTTACTAACTAACAAGTATACCTATCTTATAAATAAATAAATAAATATATATATATATATAGGCATAGTTGTAGATGGAAGACTCTGCCAAATAAGAAAACAAATTGTCATCCAAATGGAAGGTTTCCTCATTGTGAGAGATGCTCCGTTTCACTTAAGGATCAATCATGTCAAATGGTCATGATTGTGTTCACGATCCTAAGATATAGGGCTTGTAGAATACTCAAACAAATATGCTCCGTCAGGTTTCTATAGATTGAAATCAGATAATCTTGGTTTCCATAAGTAGTTGGTAGACCTTCTGTATATAGACATATGTGGGATGCGACTATATTCAGATTGTTTATCCATTGGCATGATTCATAATGAATATGGATGTATTTGAATGCAAGAGAAAATGTTTATTGATTGGATAGTTTCAAATCATTCTGCAGAATCTTACATCGATACTTTCCATATAGGGATTGCTTTGTTCCCTTAAAGAGAATAGATCACTCCACTTGTAAATAAATCATTATTACCATTTTGGTTTATATAATATACCATAGAAATATATTTAATTAATCAGATGATTAATTAAATAATTCGTGGTAATGATTAGGCGATAAAAGGTACGCACAAAATTGTCCCTGTAGGTTAACCGTCTCTAAAGTAGTGGAAGCTTACCTTCTATACAACAGAAGTTTACTTTCTACATGGAATCATCAAAGTCATACTAACATACATCTTGATAAATCTTTTCAATAGTAAGTTGTTGCATATAATGATCGATGAAGCTGCACATCGCATCGAGAGTCAATATCCTCCCATACCCACCTATAATATGAATGAACATTATTCAAATTCTTGACTATTTATTCCTTTACTCTATTCATTGCTTCATAAATATAACGCATTGTTGGCTTTACATAACCATCTACCGATTTCATCATCTTTAGAGGAGGGCTTACACAATTGAGACAGTACGTCACCGACGACCAAACCCTTTCATCTTTAAGGATGGGACATTCTGCTCTTTTTACTTCAATTGTACTGGAATAAGAGCAAGTTCTACATTCTTGTGATGCGATGGAACAAAAGAAATCTTCTCTTTTTTTGACCATAAAGTGATGAATGTCATTGTAAATCAAGTTGTGGCTTGTCTTGTCAACTCTCCATCATCTAAAAATATCCTGAACATGTTCAACACGACAGCTAGTAGCTCCTTTTTCGTGGTCGTGTAATTTACCGTTCAAAGTTCTACTAGCATAGTAAATCACATGAAAGACCTTATTCTTACGCTGTCCAAGCACTGCTCCTAAGGCATAGTCACTCGCATCGCATATCAATTCAAAATGTAACGTCCAATCAGGCACTACAACGATAGGTGCTATTACTAACCTCTCTTTCAATCTTGTAAATGCTTTCATGCATGCTTCATCAAATTTGAATGGTATGTCTTTCTCCAAAAGATTGCATAATGGTTTCGATATCTTGGAGAAATCCTTAATGAATCGCCATAAAAGCCAGCATGACCAAGAAAACTTCGAATAGCTCTTACCGATATTGGTCGGGATAACTTTTCGATGGTTTCAATCTTTGCTATATCAACTTCAATGCCCTTGCTTGACACCCTGTGACCAAGGACAATACCTTCTCGGACCATAAAGTGACACTTTTCCCAATTTAATATTAGATTAGTCTTCTCACAACGTTCGAGTACACATGCAAGATTATGTAAGCAATTATCAAATGAGTCACCAAAGACGGAAAAGTCATCTATAAAAATTTCTAAATATCGTTCTACCATGTCAGTGAAAATGGACGTCATGCATATTTGGAATGTAGCAGGTGCATTACACAATCCAAATAGCATTCTATGGAAGGCGAACGTACTTATGGACATGTGAAAGTTGTTTCTCCTGATCTTCTGGTACAATGACAATCTGATTATATCCCGAGTAGCCATCGAGAAAACAATAATATTTCTTACCTGCTAATCTGTCCAACATTTGATTGATAAATGGAAGTGGGTAGTGATCTTTTCTTGTTGCTTTGTTCAACTTCCGGTAGTCCATACATAACCTCCATCCCATGATAGTGCGAATAGGGATGAGTTCATTCTTCTCATTTGTTACATCTCTCATTCCGCCTTTCTTGGGAATACACTGTATAGGACTATCCCACAAGCTGTCAGAAATAGGATAAATGATACATGCATCGAGCCACTTGATGATCTCCTTCTTTATGACATCCTTCATGTTTGGATTCAATCTCCGTTGATTCTCTATCGGTGGTTTGTGATCGTCCTTGAGGAGGATTTTATGCAGGCAAATTGCTGGACTAATTCCTCCTATATCTGCAATAGTCCATCTTATCGCTCTCTTGTGATCCATCAAGATTCAAAGTAATTTCTCCTCCTGCAACACCGACAATTCTGTAGAAATAATCACAAGGAGTTGATTGGCGTTTTGGTGGAATGAATACCACAAATGTGTGGGTAAAGTTTTGAGTTCTAATTGTGGTGCTTCTATGATGGATGGTTTGGTGGTCTTTTCTGGCATCTCCAATGGATCGAAAGCTCTCAGGTCACTACGTATGTAAGACTTGCTCTCCTTTCAAGTGACTATTTCCTTTGTTTCTTCATCGATAGTTGCTTCCTCAGAAGTTAATGCTACCTCAAGCACATCGGTCGTTTTTAAGATATTAACTTCTTCGACCGCTAACCTGTCAATGATGTCAATAGAAAAACAATCATCAGGTTCATTCGGACATTTCATTGCACGAAAAATATTAAAAGTTACCTCCTCGTTGTTAACCCTCATGGTTAGCTCACCCTTTTGAACATCAATTAAAGTCCTACCGGTGGCTAAGAATGGTCTTCCATGGATGATTGGTATTTCGCAGTCCTCTTCAAAATCGAACACAATAAAATCCGTCGAAAAAAAAAAATATCTACCTTAACCAAAATATCCTCAATGATTCCCCTTGGAAAAGTAAGAGATCAGTCAGCTAATTGCAACGTGACCGATGTAGGTTTTACTTCCCCAAAACCAATCATGATATATTGATAAAGGCATTAAATTAATGCTCGCTCTAAGATCACACAATGCCTTACCTTTAAAATTCAAACCAATAGAACAGGGTATAATGAAATTACTTGGACTTTGAGCCTTGGAGGCCACTTTTTCTGGAATATAGCTCTACATTCTTCGGTTAAAGCGACAGTTTCGAACTCATCGAGACGTCTCTTTTTAGATAATATATCTTTCATGAATTTAACGTAGCTCGGCATCTTCTCTAATGCTTCAGCAAAAGGGATGTTGATGTGTAGCTTTTTGAAGACTTGTAAGAATTTCAGGAAGTCCTTCTCATCATTCTGCTTACTAGCTCGTTGTGGAAAAGGAAGAGGTGGATATATGAGTTTATTTGTTCCAATAGAAGCATTTTTCATACCTTCTTTTGGATGAGAAAGTTGCTAGCTAGGCTAGACAGAAGGTTCGTTTCGGCTGCACGAAAGTTCTAGTGCAGCTGCACTGTTTAGTCTGTCCACTTCTGATGCATCCATGCGGCTGCGCTGTTTTCTGGTGCAGCTGCAACAACATCCTTGAACTTTGAGGCTTCAGGAACCGTTTTCTCATTTCGTAGAGTGATAGCTTGGACTTGTGCATGCCCTTCATTCCTTGGATTCGCCTCCGTATTGCTCGGAAGAGCACCTTGAGGTCGATTATTAATCGCTTGTGCCAATTGTCCGACTTGGGCCTCCAAACTCCAAAGTGAAACTGAATGGTTATGCAAAAGAGTGTTAGTTTTAGAAATGTATTTGACCAACAGCTCTTCAATACCAGACATTTTTTCTTGTTGTTGATGTCCCGGTGGAGGAGTTGGTTTTGCTTATTGTTGATTTCCCCACAAGAAGTTCGGGTGATTCCTCCATCCTAGATTGAAAGTGTTTGAGAAGGGTTGTTCCTCGAGTTAGCTCCCAAATAGTTGGCTGACTCAGCACCAATGAAGCATTGATCCGGAGCATGATTTTCTCCCCACCTCTCACATGGATAATGAATGGGATGACTAGGACCTTTTAGTACATTCAGCTCTCGAGTTAATGCATGCACTTTGGCATTGAGGGTAGCAACTTCATCAACTAAATGTATTCCAGTTACTCCTCGGGTACGCGATACTCCATGACCGTTATTAGCCATTTACTCGAATAGCTCCAGTGCTTCCTCCGGCTGCTTGTTTAATATTATTCCCCCAGCAGCTGCAATTATCGTTGAGTGAAGTGCTTCTGTTAATCAATCATAAAATATTTGCACCAACATCCATTGAGGTATCTCGTGATGTGGGCACACTTGTAGAAAATTCTTGAATCCCTCCCAAGCCTCATAAAGTGACTCTATTCCATGTTATCGAAACGAAGTGATGTCATTCCGCATCTTAATGGTCTTGCTGGGTTGGAAATACTTTGATGAGAATTTTCCGGACAACTCCTCCCAGTTTGTGATGAACCCTTCTTGCAAAGAGCAGAGCCATGTCCGTGCCTTATCCCTCAACGAGAATGGGAAGAGTCTCATCCGAATGGCCTCGCTCGATACTCCATTGTAGCGGAAAGTGTCGTAAATTTCTAGAAAGTTGGTGACGTGCCCATGTGGATCCTCCGATGGAGATCCCCCGAAACTCGAATTTTGTAACATAGTGATAACTGTCAGTTTGATTTCAAATGTGTTGGCTTGGATAGTCGGCTTCACTATACTAGAGCGTTCATGCACATGGTGCTGGGCATAATCACGCATGATTCTCGGTTTAACTTCTTGATTGTTGTTCTCCATTGTTTGTTGGCGTGTGGCTTCCATTTGCTCTCTTAGACATAACCGAAAGGTTCTTTCTATTTCTGGATAAAAAGGAACCACTTCACTTGTTACGTCGAAAACATATTCAACAAGCAAGTACAGGCGATCGTACAAGTAATAGAGTGTAAGTAAGATATTGTTCCCACGAGGACTGATCTGAACTTCGACCAAGTATTAAAACACGTCAAACCTCTATCATTCAACTAAGCGAGTTAAGAAACAATTAAACTAAGTACAAAGCTAAGGAAAACGAAAATTCAACTATTTCAAAAGAGAAAACACCTACAATGACAATTTCACCTTACAATTAATTGTATGTCGTTTCTCAATCAATTCACTTAAGATGATCTGGTTGATAATATGGAATTCGGTTATCTTCCTACGCCCCTCCCGAGATCATAAGAATGTACATCTCTGTAAAGAGTAATCACTATATTCCTAGGTAGATTAACTATCGAGTGCCCCTTAAGAATCAATTTGAATTCGATTACCTAGGACGATTGGATATATTCCTATCCCGCTTGTTAATAATCTCGTCTTCCGATCACATTTAACCTAAGTTATTCCTGTTCCCGTGTTTAATCTAGGATTCCCCTTCCCAGTTCACCTAAATTTACTAATCAATTCTATTGGTGATTAGACAATAAGAAAGCGTTAGGAACGAATAGGAATAATAAAACATAAATCATGCAAGAGTGTCGAAAGTGATAGACTATTAATTAATTGTTAAGATCCATCTTAACTCTAGGCAAAGAAAATTAGTTCATGACGAAAGTAAATGAAAACAACAATTCTATCTTAAACATCGAAAACGACTTGAAGAAAAACACAAAGAAAAATAACCAGTGAAGTCTCCGTCGACCGCTCCTTGTTATCAGCAACCTCCTAGGTCGACTCTCCCGCTCAAAGAGATAGAAAGAGTACTTATATGTGTCCTAGAAATAACCCTAAAAAATCTAAGAAAATCCGGAAACGAAATATTATCGGCATCCGTATGTGCAGCCGCACAGAAATCTGGTGTAGCTGCACCAACTGTTCTGTCCACTGGCCGCCCCTTCGCTGCAACTGCACTAAACTCCGTTGCAGCTGCACCAACTGTTCAGCCCCCTCACTTGCGTCTCGCACCGCTGTACTGATTTTATTGCAGCTGCACCCACCATTCGGATCCAACTTCTTCATGGCTCCTCCTTTCGTCTTTCCCTCTTCTTCCTCGCATTTTTAACTACCTGCACAATCATGGATCCAACTTTTAGATGAACTTTACACATTGCACCCTACGGAGACAATAGGAGTTCCAGATGTTGCATCTATAGAATTATCCCCTCATGTGAACGTTATTCTATACCTTGACAAATATGTTAAGCCTTTGATGGTTACCTCATTCATTGATACAAGAAGTGTGAAAATTATGATTAATTCCAAGATCCTTCCTCATTCATATCAGAAATATGAAGAAAAAAGTTTGAAACTGCTTCAAGGACCCATTCACAACAATTTGGAAAACATAACCTATTAAAGTATTGTTTTTCGGCAATGTGAAGCTATTTATTCATTTATAGCTTTAAATATGCCAAGAAAAGACTTAATTGTCGGCCGTGATATACTATCGAGCTTAAAACATCTTAGAATCCTCCCAAATGGTATTCGATATAAAGGAAGTTTAAGACCATATACCACAGTTACAATGTTATATCATACTAAGATACAATACATACTTCATGTCTTTATTCAGAGATTATTTTTCCAAAGATCACTTAGAGTTTATTATAAAGTGTTCAAACCCATTATGGCAAAATAAGGAATTCCTCATTTTCTTACCTTTCAAGAAAAATGAAGACATCAATCCAGCAAAAACTAGTCATTCAGGTATGTGACTTGAAGATTTACAGTTAGTAGAAAAGGAATGTGAGAATATGCTACTTCAAGGCTTAATAGAGAAAAAAACTCGTAATGGGCCAGCGAGGCTTTTTTGTCAACAAAAGGTCAGATTAGAGGAAAGAAAAGGCCTGATATCAATTATCAACCATTAAAATCATTTTTTGCATGATGATAAGTTTCCTCTACCAAACAGAGATACCATGTTCTCAAGTCTCGCAAACGCAAAAGTATTTCTCAAGTTTGATCTTAAAGCATGATTTTGACAACTTGTTATTCATTAAGAGGATAAATGGAAAACTAGATTCTGCATACCAAACCACCATTATCAATGGAAGGTACTCACATTTGGATTAAAGATATCTCCTTTGGTATTTCAAAAAATAATTACCAGAATCTTTCATCATATCCAAAATCAAACATTGATCTGTATTGATGATATTATCTTCTTTAACACACAATAATTAAGCATGTTGAACTGCTTAAGAAATTTATAGAATTTATCAAAACACATAGAATGATGCTTTTAGAATCCAAGGTGAAGTTAGTAGAAACATCAATCCAATTTTTTGGAATGAACCTTGCAATTGGCACTTAGTTAGTCCACATATCGCAAAAGAATTACTAAAATTTCCAGAAATGCTCGACAAGAAGCAAGTACAACAATATTTTGGTGTTGTCAATTATTTGCGAGATTTTGTTCCAATGATCTCTTCAAATATGACATTGTTTCAAGAACAATTAAAGAAGAATGATCCTTTGTGGACAGGAGAACACACTGAAGCCCTACAATTTCTCAAGAAAAACCTATATAAACTACCTCCACTGACAATTACTTGAAATGGTGTTAGAATTCTCTAGACAGACGCTAGTGATAAATTTTGGGTTGTAGTGTTACTTGAAAAACGAAATGGCAAGAAACATATTTGTGCATATGCATGTGGCTAGTTCAGACAAGCTAAACAACATTATCAGGGTACTATCAAGGAGATATAACCAATAAAGAAAGCTATCAAGAAATTTGAATTTCATCTTATTGGACATCATTTTCTGGTTGAATGTGACCTATCACCTTTTCCAGCAATGATGAAGTTCACGTAGAAGAAAATTTTAAATGCTTAGCTGCTACGATTATCAAAATGGTTTTCACAGTATTCATATAATGAAATAACAATGTTGTTGCATACGTTTTTTCTAGGCTACCAAAAGACATGCTACTATTACAAGCCTACCTAATGCATACTAAAATACTATATGAAATTCTATACTATCATTTTCCCTAGAGATCACCTCTTTACTATAAGAACCACAACCTTTTAAAAATGCAAAAGACTATTTATGGCATTATCAGATTACGATATTTCAAAAATATGGTGGACTCATGTTCTGGCATGATCATATGATGATATTTCAAATATATGGTGGACTCATGTTCGAACCAATTGATCTTCTCCCAGATAATTAGTTTGTTATGTGATTTCAATATCACCATTAGATAATTTCCCGAATGACTTAAAGTGGAGGATGTGGTACTTGGTACATCTGCATACAATTACAGTAGAAATTCCCACATAAGAGGCACTTACAATTTTCTACTCTATCAGACTTATTACAACTATTCTCATATTAGACATAGCGACAACGATTTCTTGAATATGCTATTATGGTTTGGTTTAACTGGTTTGACACTCATCACTAGAGGCATGGAAAATGGAACAATATTGAACTATGTTCAATTTTTATGGTTAGACATCAGTGGCATTTTGATGAATCGCTCCAATCAATGGTAACACTTGCGACAATAGATGACTATTGTTTTCCTCAACCTATACAAGAAGACAAGACATCTATGGAAACTCTTTGAGTCAAGTTATTTCAAGAGAATGTATTTCATTTCCTACCCACTAAAGAAGAAGTAAAAGCAAGTTGGAATTTCAACAAACGGAGTCCATATCTTGGAAAAATCTTCATGATGAGATTCTTCCATCAAGAAGATGACCTGAGGCCGTCCTTAGAATCACATGCGAATAAAAGAAAGAAAGGCTAGAAGACAAATAAGGACGAATATTAAGACCATAACGCACCAATCAAAGACAAGACTACTCAACTCCATTTTTCAAAGAAGTTGTTGTCGGTATATCTGATACATTAATTAGTCGTAACATAGAGTTGAAAATTGTAAATGTTTCTTGTGTGGAGACTTCTATTGGAATTTTATGCAGGTGCGCCAAGTACCACATCATCCACTTTATTTTTTTCCTGGAAGATATTCAATGGTGATAATAAAATCACATAATAGAATGAATAGTTTAGGAGAAGACCAATTGGTTTTAACATGAGTCCATCATATTTCTGAAATATCATCATCTGATAATTTCATAACTGCTTGTAGAATACATGTGATCTCTGGGGAAAAACAATAGTATAGAATTTTAGATAGTATACATATACATATACCTATACGTACTATACAATATATACGTATATATATATATAACGGGTTAACTCGTATAACACGTTTGTTAAAGGTGTTAGGTTTCAGGTTTTTACATTTTGACACGATTAGATAAACGGATCAGGTGTCGTGTTTGAAGGTTCAAAACATGAACCCATTTACGACATGGATGACACGAACTGCCATCCCTACTTACTACGATGATTTAACATAAAATAAAATAAAAATTCAAAATTTTATTATTTAATAAACGAGTTACGTATGTTTATAAACTTGTCTAATTTTAAAACATGATCTTAATACATAGTTGATCTTGTCATGTCAAATTAAACCTGAACCTCCTTTAACATGTGTATGTAATAATAATAATGTTAGTATTTTTCATTATGATTGTTGGAATATAGAATGATTATTTATGTATTAATTTTCTATTCATTAATCAATTAAATGCATTTTAATTCAGTTGTTTTGAAAAATAAAATCGATTCAAACAAGTTAAAATTTTTAAGTAAAATATACGTTTGTAGTCCTAAGTATGCTCGAACTTTTTTTCAGTCAACATTCTACTTTGTTATATGAAAATGTCCGCAATTATGTGTTCTACCTTTTTTCTAGCCAATTCGTAATGACGTTACGCCTTATCATGATGTGGCATTAACAGACTCCTACATGTATCTTGATGTGACAATCCTACCTGGACAAAAAAATCACAACGTCGGACAAAAGATGCCACGTCCCACAACACCAACGAGGAGTATGACTGGGTGTCCGATGTGGCACTATTAAGTGTTCGATTTAAAAAAAGTTGAAGGAAGGTCGGGGACCCGTTGTTCTTTCTTCCCCAAATCGATTTCCCTAAAATCTAACCCTGATTGTTTCTTCCCCAAATGTCAGCCAGAAGCGATTAGGATTTAGCGATTGACACAAAATCATTGATCTCCACAACGTAGAGTGACGACCATCAACAACACAGAATAAAAGACAAAGGTTTCTTTCCCATTGTCAATCCTTTGAATCATCTCCGACGGCCATCTGTGAGTTGAAGGTAAGTCGAAGGACCTTATTCAAGGCTTGTTTTCGGCATTGTACGTGTAGGTGAGTATTCCATTAGTTGATGTTGTTGTACATTGATTATTTGTTCTTTTTTCCCTCATCCCACATATGACTCGGGTCAACATCAATTTGCATATCGGGGGCACAATGTCTTTCGCTGGATTGTGTTCATACAACGGAGGAAGTTTGATTAAGTTTGGAGCCGTAGATACCGACCGACCTTCTAGGGTTCTTTACTTTAGTTGCTTGGGCCAAAGACTAGGGGTTGTCTAAGGTATATAAAATGTGGTATGGGTTTCCCGGTCAGACTTTATCTAGCATGAGGGAAATTATTAGAGATACTGAGGTATTGAAAATGGTTGAAGAACGTGATGATGGCGGGAGAGTTGATGTTTACTGTGAAGGAGAGGAAATGAATGGTGCTGATGAGTTAGATGAGGTTGTTGGAAATAATGATGAGCAGGCTAATAAAGAGGATGAGGAACAAGAGGAGATGCAAGAGGATGAGGAATAAGAGGAGATGCAAGAGGATGAGGTTCATGGGACTGTAGATGAAGTAGGTGTTGATGTACTAGATGTAGAAATGACAGGGCAAGAAGAAGGCGTAGTAAATGTAGATGATACAGGTGTTGATGTGGAATCTGAGTATGAGAAATCCGAAGATGAAATTATGGATGATGATCAGGTTTCAACCATAGGGGAAAGATGGAAGAACTTGCATGAGTTGGCTAAATATAACCCCAACTGTGATCATAAAATAATGGAGTGGAAAATAGGAATGTGTTTTGAAACCCCAAGGCAGATGCACGAAGCTATCCAATTCTATGCTATTGCAAATGGGTATAATGTGCTCTGGAAAAGGAGTATGGAGTTTAGGCAGGAAGCCGTCTGTGTGAAGGGGTGTCCTCGGGGGGTATTAGGTACTTGGATGAAGAAGGAGAACACCTTTGTTGTTAGGTTTGTATTCGATTAAGCATAAGTATAGGCGTAGTTTGAGTAACCGGCAAGCTAGGACTAATTGGTTAGCAAATCAAATCATGCAAGGGGTTATTCGTAAGACTGGATGTACAGCAAGGGATATTCAACAAAAGCAATGGAAAAGCATCACTTGGGAGTCCCACTGATGAAAGTGTACAAGGCTTGTAGGCTATCAGATATGCTGTTAAATGGCACTATTGAAGATCATTTTAGAGATCTGCGGCTATACCTTAATGCTCTTAGAATGAAATACCACAGGTCGACATTTGAGTTGGTTTGTGACCTTAATCTTTCAACTAGATTGTACACAACATTCAAAAACCTATTCATATGTTTTGATGCAGTTAGGAGTGGCTTCATACTGGGTTTGATGGGACTTTCTTAAAGCATCGGTATAGTGGTATTCTATTAAGTGCTATTGGCCGCGATGGGAACGATGGAATGTGTTCATTGCTTGGGCTATTGTGGAAGGGCAAAACACTGAAAGCTGGGCATGGTTTCTAGAGTTGCTTTTCAGAGTTCTTAAAGTGGGTAGTGGACAAGGTTGGACTTTTATTTCAGACCAACAAAAGGTAAATGAAATGGTTTTGTATCTGACTTGAGTTTTGCATCTTGTATTTGACATGATTAACAGGGACTTGTACATGCAATTGAGAATCTTGCACCGGCCGTGGAACGTAGGAATTGTGCTAGGCACATTTACCAGAATTGGAAGGTGAAGCACAAACGATTATTCTTAAAGAGTTGTTACTACAAGATTGTCGAAAGCACAAATGAGCAAGAGTATGCAATTGCTTTGAAGGAAATGCGAGAAGGTAGGGATGGGTTACCAGGATCAATTGAGGCTGTTGAGGACTTCTTAAAGCAGGGACCAAAACATTTCTATAAAGCCTATTTCAGCACGTCAAGTAAATGTGGCACGGTCACAAATAATATGTGTGAGACATTTAATTTGTACATAGTTGCTGCAAGGAGATTACCTCTCATAGACATGTTAGATAGAATTAGACGATTATTATTGGTGCGTTAATGTGAGAAGAAGAGGATTGGGGATCATTGCCATGACTGTTTATGTCTCAACGTTAGGAAGGAAGTGGAGTTGGCCAAAGAAAATGTCGAAAGGTATGTTGTTAACCTTCTTTAGCTAAGAGATTTGAGGTGTCGTTGACTTACAATGAAAAGGATAAATATTTGGTGGATTTCGATAGCCATTCTTGTATATGCCATTATTGGGATTGCATGCTATCCCCTCCACACATGTCATAGCTTGTATAAATTACATGAAGAAGGATGTAGAAGATTATATAGATGATTGTTTCAAGATCCAACAGTTCAAATTGGCTTATGACCATGTTTTGGAGCCCATGGAGGATGTCATGTTTTGGCCTAGGGATGACTTGGAACCAATTAGACAACCGCCTTCTTCCTGGGAGGCCAAAAAAACACAACAGGAGAGTAAGTAAAGAAGAAGATCCAAAGGCATCCTCGCAGACCACAGGACCAATGAAGATGTCGAAGAAAGGTACAACAATGAAGTATTCCATTTGTGGAATTCTTGGACACAATAGGAGAACCTACAAAGGGGAAGGATCGTCTTAACAACCCCCATCTTCTCAGCCAAAAGCTAGTTCTCAGCCATGAGACAATACTCAACAAGGTACATATGACTTCCCTAAATAATGTAATGGCCTACAATGTCATTTATATTACTGTTTGTCTCATTTCAGACAGAGTAATGTGGATGACATGCAAAATCTATGGAATTCAAGGCCATAACCGGAGGAAATGCAAGACTAGGAACATTCCAGCACTAACCAAACATGTCATCTTTAGAGGATCCCACTACTAGCCAACTTTTGAATCTGTCTCCAAGAACGAGGAAAACTATTCAGATAAGCAGGGGAAGGATGAGTAGAAGATAAGGGAGGGGCCATTAGAAAGGCAGTGAAGTTATGATGGTGAGCATTTGTTTTTCTGGTATGATGGTGAACAGTTTTATTCGGATAAGCACGGGAGTTAGTTTTTTGTTTATACCACAACCACCTGTTGGTGTTATGATGGTGAACAGTTCTTTTTTTGGTATGCAAACTGTGGCAGTAAATTGTGGTGAATAGTTAGTTTTCTAGTATGTAAATTGTGGCAGTAATCTGCAATGGCTATGATCTGATTATGCATATTTTTGCAAATTTCTACAAATTTGAGTACAAATATGACTTTCACAATCCATGATAGCCATGATCAAATTTGAGTAATCTGCAATGGCCAATATCAGTACCAATACATCACGTCCACAATCCATAATCCACAATATAGAATTTCAAGTACTAATATAGATCACCTACTGCTGACAACATCAACCTAACTGAACAAAAAATAACCGAAATTGAATGCCAGAAACATCACCACCAACAATCGCAAAACTTGTATTTCGACCTTCAATTTATGAACTGCCAATTTTTTAGATTCATCAACTTTTTTCAATTTTTCAATCTTCCCTTCCAACTTACAAATATGCTCATGATTAGATTGACATTTCTTTTGGAGCAAATCAATCTTTTCCTCCATAAGCTTCTTCGAATCCAGAAGCTGTACCATCATTTCCTTCTGTCGAATTGGGAAATCCCCGTCCACCCATTCAAAGAAGCCACAATCATCTTCCTGATATTAATTAGAAACAACATAAACAATGACCACACATAAAATCAGCTAGCACACCTTCCAGATAAAAACGTATTGACAAACCATTACCTTCCAGTATGCACACCTACAGAAACGACGACTTGGATTTCTCTTACTCCATGATGTGTACAAGGCGACCCTCCTACCGTGGTTACAAACACATCCACCCACGCTGGAGCTCGAGTGGACAGATCCGGCCGAGCATCCACCTTCACTCATTTTCCAAATGGACGGAGATGAGGAAAACCCACACTTATCACATATGAGTCTTCAATTTTCGACAATTTCAAGGCCGCTTACGTTGTTGCTGTTTCAGTTTGGGTTAGGTTTTGGGGAAATCGATTTGAGGAAGAAACAACAATGGGCCTCGACTGTCCTTCAACTTTTTTTAAATCGAACACTTAATAGTGCCACATCGGACACCCAGTCATACTCCTCGTTGATGTTGTGGGACATGGCATCTTTCATCCGACGTTGTGATTTTTTGTCCAAGTAGGATTGCCATGTCAAGATACACGTATGACTCCGTTAGTGTCACATCATGATAAGGAGTAACGCCGTTACGATTTGGCTAGACAAAAGGTAGAATACATGGTTGCGGGCATTTTCATATGATAAAGTAAAATGTTGACAAAAAAGAAATTTCGATCATACTTAGCTACAAACGTATATTTTGTCAAATTTTTAGTAACAAACGCTTCAACGGAAATTTAATCATATTTTAATGGAATTTTTCTAACATTTAAATTAATTTATTCGTTAATAAAATTTATTTTAATATTTTTTATTTCAATTTTAGTTCACACGTTTTACTACAACACTCACCAACTAAATCTACGTACGTCCTATTAAAGCCACGAACAAAACCTAAATATTGTGTCACGAAAGAAAAAAATAAAACCATCGAACACAAGAGAAAGTTCACAAGTAGTCATGATATATAGTTTATAATGTTGAAAATGAAATATAAAGTATCACACCTTCATTCGAGTTTTTAAGACAGTTGACATTAGTTGCGTAATAATAATTAATTTATGGCCTAATTAGCAATTATATCATGTACTATACCCCATTTTTCCGATCTATCCTGTCGTTTGAAACGTATCGTACAGTAACCCTAACTTAAGACGTTACTTCGACGTTATCCTCCGTTAGATCCCATCTTGACGGAGTCCGACGTGTCGCACACGTGGCTCTGACGGCGTTAAAAATCACCGTTAGCCGAACGATAGAATAGATCGAAAAAAATGGAAAAAGTACAGGATAGAATTGCTAATTAAGCCAAAAATATAAAAGATTCACATAGTCCAAAATTAGCTCGAGCCCCTAAACCTTTTAAGGAAAGAATGAAATAAACCTCCGATTGTCAATTTCACCAATGGGAATGTATATGCGGCGGTAGTTTTCATGGACAGTACCATTGAAATTGATCTTCTTAGTAAGGGAGCTGAGAAAATCCTTCATAAGGACACATCCGAAAGTAGGGCTGTTAGCCACGACCACCCTGTCTGGATGGACAATAATCACCTTCTCCTTCTTGAGGAGAAAGCAGTGCAAACTGCTCCCTAGTAGGTCCCAATGAATTGAGGGTGTTGTTCACTGACGAGTCCTTTGGCAGAAGGCATTATTGCCACAGGGTAACCACTGCGTCAACCAATGCCATGAATGCCTTGCAGGCCTTAGCAATACGGAGCGTGGGCCCGCTGACAAGAACCGACTTAACGTCGGAGGATAACGTCGAAGTAACGTCTTAAGTTGGGTTACTGTATGATATGTTTCAAACGACGGGATATATCGGAAAAATGGGGTATAGTACATGATATATTTGCTAATTTGGTCGTTACATTTTAACGGCGTCAAAGCCACGTGTCCGACGACTCCGTCAAGATAGGACCTAATGCAGGATAACGTCGAAATAACGTCTTCAATTGGAGTTACTGTACGATACGTTTCAAACGACAGGATAGATCGGAAAAATGGGGTGTAGTACATGATATAATTGCTAATTAGACCTTAATTTATTATGAACATTTCAAAAGTTTGAATAAATCAGAAAAATAAAATGATTTCAGGATATATCTACTATGTATGCTTATTATTTTTTAACAACCCAGTTTTTATTTAATGTTAAAACTTAGAAACTGATCTTAAAAGTTTAATTTAATCTATTAAGGCAAAATATCAAATTATGGCCCCAACTATTGACCAACTTTCTTTTTTGGCCTAACCTTTGTTTGTTATACGATTTTGGCCTGACCTTCTAATTTAACATATTCTGTGGCCCGACGTCGACGGCGTTCGTTAGCCTGCCGACGTGGACTTGACGGAATCCGACCTGGCAAAAGTTTGCTTCCAACGTCACTAATTCGTCGATCCACGTGGGTCTCATTCTTCGAACCCACGTCATTACCCATTTCCCCCCTTTCTTCCCCCTTTCCACCATTTTTCTTCGAACCCTAATCGTTTTGGCTTTCCCCGACGGTGCGTTGGAATGACAACGGTGGAGGGCGAACCTCAGGCAAGAGCCCAGGTAGGTGATCGTGGTCGACGGCTCCGGATAAGGATGAGGCTCCTTCTTCACTTTGGGTTGGGGAGTCCCCACGCCTTTGCCATCCTGCTTTTTGTTTTGTATTAAAGTTGATAGAGTAGCCGCAGCTCGCAGCCCGCAGATGCGATAAGATAATAGCAACAGATTCCCTTCAAAGTCATCTTCCTTATTTTATTTGTAAGAAAGCGTGACGATGAATGATATCAAAACATCCTCTGACCCCAGTAATGTCTCGTCTTTATTATGTGGAAAAGACAGAAAAAAAAATAGGATTTCTCTTGAGATGTAAAGATACGATTAGGGTTCGGGGAAAGCCAAAACGATTAGGGTTCGAAGAAAAACGGTAGAAAGGGGGAAGAAAGGGGGGAAATGGGTAAAGTTGGGAGGCAGGTGGATAGGGGGAAGAAAACGATCAGGGTTCGAAGAATGAGACCCACGTGGATCGACGAATTAGTGACGTGGAAAGCAAAATTTTGCCAGGTCGAATTCCGTCAAGTCCACGTCGGCAGGCTAACGAACGCCGTTGACGTCGGGCCACAGAATAGGTTAAATTAGAAAGTCAGGCCAAAATCGTATAACAAACAAAGATCAGGCCAAAAACGAAAGTTGGTCAATAGTTGGGGCCATAATTTAATATTTTGCCATCTATTAATGATTTCTTCATTTCCGTGTTTTGTTTTTAATAGTAAAATCAAGATGAACGCAAACGACACGATCGACCTTTGGTTCTATATTTGACGCGGTGATCGTCGCCGTCGCAGTCGGACCTTCCTCCTGATCCCCGGCAAACTCCTTCCTGTCGGGCGGCGATGTACCTCCGTCCTCGAACACTCCCTACTTCGGCTCATCCCCTTTGTCCCATTGTCCCACTCTTTCGCTTTTTGACCTGATTCTGTTCATCGACGTCCAATACCGGCGATCGGCCCACCGGCGGCCAGCTTGACGCGCAATCGCCTCCGGAGGATCGGGAAATAGGTCTATTCAATGACGAAGCCTTGCTAGCTTTCATTGCTAGAGTTGTTTTGAGAGATTGTGTGGAAAATGGTTGAGCATGCTAAGTTCGAGAAGGGAGTTGTGCGGCAGCCGCCCAACGAGGAGCACAATCCGGCGGCGAAACAGGGGCCCGTCTTGATGGACCACGTGTTGTTGGCCCTAGGGGAGACGGAGGAGGAGAGGGGGCAGCGGATTCGGAGCCTGTTCGGGTTCTTCGATGCTGCCAATATGGGGTACCTGGATTATGAGAAGATTGAGGCTGGCCTGTCTGCGCTGCAGATCCCCTCCGAGTATAAATATGCGAGGGATTTGTTGAATGTGTGCGATGCCAACAAGGATGGAAGGGTCGATTACCAGGAGTTTAAAAGGTATATGGATGATAAGGAGCTGGAGTTGTATAGGATCTTCCAGGCCATCGACGTCCAGCACAATGGCTGCATTTTGCCGGAAGAGTTATATGATGCACTTCTCAGGGCAGGTAGAATCCTGTTTATCCGTATATTGTGATCACACGTGGCAATTTTTGGCGTCAGTTGTATTAGGTTGTGCAGGATTCTGGACTGGACCTTAAGGAATTCTGATGCTTTTTTGAGGAGTTCTTGAATCTGTAATTGATTACCCAAGGTTAAATTTAGGTTTGTGCAGTATCAGTCACCTCGTGTTTGAATCTTCCTTTTCCCCAAGATCTGTCTATCTAGGCTGTTGTTTTGGCACAGTTATTAATCGTGCTCCTAAAATTCCAGTAATGTAGCTGCATTATGTAGCAATCCTTCTTTTTTTCCTTAGGATACGTAACCGAACATCAATCTTTTTGAAAGGAGCAGTGCGTATTACAGAGGTGATGATTTTAGCTTTAGGATGTCTTTCGTGTCACCAGTCACTTAGGGTTTGCATCCTAGGCATGGAATCTTTATTTAATTTAATGATGTGGCTAATGAGTAGAGAAACAGGATATGGTTGTTTCTTACAACTACAGTTACTTTTGGTAGGAAATAGATGAAGGTTATATTGTTGACTAATTCGAAGTCCCTTTCAACTTGTAGATACAGCCAAACACTTTATGGCCATTGCATATCTTGGACCATTTCCACTTTTCCGTTAATCTGATCATTGAAGAATTGTATTTCAGAAAAGATCTAACAGTGTATGGCTTGTCCAGTAATTCTGGGCATAGGCTTATAATGTGAAAAACTGTAGGTTTCTGCCCAACTTTGTCTACATTTTCTCTAGTTGTTTTCATTCTATAAGCCACGCCAGACTCTCTTTTGTAGGCATTGAAATCGACGATGAGGAGCTTGCGCTTTTTGTTGAGCGAGTGGATAAGGACAATAATGGAGTAATAACATTTGAAGAATGGAGAGATTTCTTGTTTCTGTACCCTCATGAGGCTACCATGGAGAACATATACCAATATTTGGGAAGAGTTTGCCTGGTTGATATTGGAGAACAAGCTGTGATCCCTGAGGGAATAAGTAAGCATGTTCACGCCAGCAGATACCTCATAGCAGGTGGAGTGGCTGGAGCAGCATCTCGAACTGCCACTGCCCCTCTCGATCGACTGAAAGTCGTTTTACAAGTGCAAACTACTTGTGCCCGTGTAATGCCTGCCATTAGGGGTATATGGATGGAGGGTGGCATTCTTGGATTCTTTCGGGGTAATGGGTTGAATGTAATGAAGGTGGCCCCAGAAAGTGCTATTAAATTCTATGCATATGAAATTCTAAAGAATGTAATTGTCAAGGCTAAAGGGGGAGAGGATAAGGCCGAGATTGGTGCTACAGATCGTCTTATGGCTGGTGGTTTAGCAGGAGCGATTGCACAAACTGCTGTTTACCCAGTGGATCTAGTAAAGACTCGTCTTCAAACTCATGCATGTGAAGGAGGGAAGGTTCCTAGTATTGGATCATTGTCGAAGGACATATGGCTTCAGGAGGGTCCTCGGGCATTCTACCGGGGTGTTGTTCCATCCCTCATTGGGATTATTCCTTATGCAGGCATTGATCTTGCTGCCTATGAAACGTTAAAGGACATGTCCAAGAAGTATATTATTAGTGATGGAGGTAAGTATGCCAAACAAGGCCATCATGACTCTTCTCTTTTCCTGATTTTTGCAGAGTCCTCGTGGTCATTTGTTTCTAAAGCAAGTTCCCTTATATGTAGAACCGGGCCCACTTGTTCAACTGGGATGTGGGACAATTTCTGGTGCTCTTGGGGCAACATGTGTGTACCCTTTGCAAGTTGTCAGAACAAGGTATGCTAACGCAATGCGGCGGTCATATCTCCATTTGGTCAGGGTTCATGCCTTTAGCTTGCAGTAACTTTTTAAATGCTGACCGTCGCTAGTTCTAACTTTTTGTCCCGGTTGTAGAATGCAAGCCCAGAGCATGAATGATGAAGCTGCTTATAAAGGGATGTCAGATGTATTTAGGAGAACTTTTCAAAATGAAGGACTTAGGGGATTTTACAACGGGATATTTCCGAATTTGCTCAAGGTTGTTCCGTCAGCAAGCATTACTTATTTGGTCTATGAGACCATGAAAAAGAGTCTGCATCTGGAATAGTGGGTCACCCCTACTAATCTTTTCAATTGCTTACGGGACTGGCATGGAGTATGGTCTACATTGGAGGTTGGTCTCGTGGCAATTTTGCATGATTGAGCAGCTAAATTTTGGTAGCTTATGAAAGTTTATTTCGCTCCCTGCACTACCTGGGAAGAGCCCTGTGCATCTGGGATGCCCTAATCTCATCCTTTAGCTAAATATCGGAAGGGTGAAATTGGCTTGCCCTTTGTCTGGTTTTCTGAACCTTCCCTTTACCCTCTTGTGGATGTCATTTGATACGAAGCACAAGGTTTCTGAGAGGGAAGGCCTGATTTGTAGTCTTTGTGTTCTCCTCCTGTGTTGTCAATCATGCCTAGAATCTACATATATTTAAGGGTATATTTCTTATTGACTTCTCGTTTCCATCTCCTACACATTAGATGTTATCTAAATTTTACTCTGTAAGTTTATAGCTCTTAACACGGGCTGTTTACCATCATTCTACTCTTAATCTAATGATTGTTCAGTTCGGGCTTGCCAATTACTTTCTGCAAGCTGCCTACGGTGTTCTGGACTCGCGCTGTGTTCCATCATTCTACGCTTAATCTGCCGATGGTTTAGCTGTTTGCAGGCCTGTTCGGCTTCTGGGATTTACTCTCTTCCATCTGTAGCTTGATTAGGATTCTGTATTGATAGCAGTCGAGTACTGTGGATGAAACTAAGAAACTGGGCGAATGGCAAAAGGGTTCTGCATGACTTGGTAAAGAGACTTTCACTTGTAGATCTTGCATTACATGATAATGGCAATGTGATTTGTCCCCACTTTTTGTGTCCACCCACTCTTTATTCTTGTGCTTTTGAATTTTTTTGCATAAAATCAAATAGATAAAATCAGTAGTACTTGGAGTTGGGCAGATGCATATTGTCTTTGAGCAGCTTTTGCATTTGTGGATTGGATCAGCTCTACACTTGTGGTGGGAAAAAAAATGCGGATCAACTGTTCAAACTCAGGGGAGCTGTGCTTAATTAAGCTGGCTTGTCCTCTTTGATTTATTAAGTTGGCTTGTGCTCTTATAGGTATTGGGAGGTTATCCCATTTTTCTCATTTTGATCGTCAAAGGATTTCTTCTTTTATAAAAGAAAAAGAAACAAATAGAGTCATAATTTATTAATCTCATTTTGATCGGTAGGATTTTTTTTGTCGTAGTGGTGAAAACCAATCCTAATATATTTAGTTAACGTAGATGTGCATAACGTCGTCAGTATTTTGAAGAAAAAAAACTATAAATAGACTGAAGTAGTAGAAGGAAAGTTTTGAAAATAAAATTGTGCAATATAAGGCCTAATGTTAAAATTGCTGTGATAATTATTATTTACTAACGAGAAAAAAAAAGTATTTTAATTTTTTAAACAATCATAGTTTTAATAAATTTTATCATCAACTTTTATTTTATATTGATTTTGGCTAATTTTGAATTTGTTCTAGCAAAAGCAAAATAAGGCCTAATATAGTTTAATTTGTGTCTTATAATAGTGGAGTTTCAACCTCTCATTCTTTCACATCACAATCCATTTTACCCGTAATAGTGACATCTCAATGGAGTCATTATCCCATATTAATCGATTTTCCATATTTTTACACAATCATCAACTATCGTTTAACTTCGGCTACAAATCACTTCATCTAGCTATCTAAATTCTAAAATAAAATAACATACGAGAGGCTTAAATATTAATTCCCATTTATTATTATTTTTTCTTTTTTAGTCGATAAATGAAAATTTTCTATTAAGATGACTTTCACGTTATAAAATTCAAGATTAGTCAAAATAAAAATAAAAATAAAAGTTGATGAAAAAATTATATAAAAATTAAATTAATAATAAAAACATAAAGTTGGCTGATTGTATAAATTGATATTTTGCCACAAATATTTTCTAAAGGGTTATATGAAAGAAAGTATTAGAGACAGCGAGGAATAAATATGTACAAATTTTCCGTTGATCAAAATAGAAGTACACACATTTTTTCTATCTCAAAACTTTTAACGCTCCTAATGGCAATGATACAAATACTAACATGATTAAACATAATTTAGCTAAAAATTTCATTATTTAAATGGGTCGAAACATGTATAGGCACAAAAATATGTATATTAGAATATGAATTGTATCGTACTTATGATGCTTATATTATATTTTAAACTTTATAATTAATTTTAAAATTATAAATCTCATATAATTGTGATATAAATTTTAAAGTTTTTATATCTTGAATTATAATTTTGTAATTATTTTAAAATGCTTAAACTATAATGAATCTTTAAATTATTAAAAATTTAAATGCATCTAAGTTATAAAATTCTCATAGAATCTTTAGATTAGAATTATTGAATCTTAATTATTTTGAAGCACAAAATTTGAATAAACTTTTAGATATATAAACTTCTAATTTATATAAAATTGTTTAAAATAAAAGGGTATTCATATTTTTTGTAAATATTTTTTAAAAATAATATTTAAACGGATTAACGTATATAATATGTTTCACAAGATTTCACTTATGAAGGAATTATCTAATTAGGTTTGTACCCCATAAGATAAAGATACAACGGATGTGAATTTCCGACTTAAAAAAAATTAATCGAAATATTTCAACTCTATTAATCGAAATATTTCAACTCAAGATTATGAAGATAGTCCAGTATATATAAGGAAATTGTGAGTTCTTTCGCTAATTAAATCCACTATTTGTCACTTAGAGTTTGTCCGGAGAATAATCTTACGAGAGAGAAGCCAATATCCAGAAAATAATTCAAAATGTTACACATGTTTTAACACACGTCTGGAAGATATTATGAACGCAATTTTCTGATTTACCGTGATTCTCTTTCGACATAATATGGGTTGGTAGACAAATTTGTGTCACTGTCTTTGGCCCCTAAGTTTTCATATAGGATTATAAACGATGTGTACCGAAAATTTGGAGAATTGTTGTTTGCGCCGAGAACATGATCAGGCCGACTAAACACGTTAGGAATTGTTAGAGATTGATACGATATTTATGAAATATGGTCGCCAAAACTTTTTATACGAACTGTAATGTAAAGCACAATAATAAGAATACAACAACGCTTACTTCAATTTCTAGAGAGCAAAATACAGAACGACAACCAAGCAGCCCTTCGGGATTTTTGAAATATCGTCGTGTACTTATTACAAAGACCGACCGCATATTTATATTATAACTTAATCCTATCCAAACAACAACTGCTAAATAAAACCGCTATCGCAACTGCCAGCGTAACTACTACACACATTTTGCACATTTTGTATTTACACTAACTGTACACTATCTACTTCGACCAAGTCCCGATAGAAGTTCCCACCGAAAAATGGCTAAGTCTTGAAACCTCAACTAGGACCCTTCATTCGAGCATCATTTCCTTCGAGAGCATCTTGATCGACCTTCGTCTTGTCCATACTTCGACGAGCTCTACTTTGACACGCCTTACTTCGACGTCCTTGAACTTTGATCGAGCGCTCCTTCGACTGTACCGCAATGATGGGTCTTGCCATCATTAAAGCCCAAAATGGCTTTACTGTGTAAACAATTGTACATTTCACCAGAAGAACCAAAACACCCAAAACGACTATTTGATTTTCTCCATCCGCTACATCATTGAATCTGTGTCCATTTCCCAACTAGAATGGAAATAAAACCAAAAATTCCCAAAGAGTTAGTCGAACACTAACTACGAACTCACGAACATGCAACTTCACCAAACTCACACTTGATCGTAGCATTACTCCCTCTCTTTCCTTCTCATATCCATACTTTATCACCTATCTCAATCATCTCAAACATTATCATCCGCAAACCGACGGACAAATAGAGGTTATTACTCGAACCATGATTACAATTCTTCGAATCTTGGTATCGAAGAACCAGAAGTATTGGGATGTGAAGCTTGCCTATGCTGAGTTCACTTACAACAGATCACCGTGTTCGATAACCAAGTTCTTACCATTTGAGGTAGTCTATAGGCTGAACCCTTTAGTTCTTGTCGATCTAATACGTCTACCTAATGCGAAAATAGTCAGTGGAGATGCCAAAGACCGTACAAAGGAGATGAGATTGCTCCTTGAGAAGATTCATACTCAAATCGAGAAGGCTAATCTTCGATATTAAGAAAGAGCAACTTGCGAGAGGAGAGCGAAAGTTTTTCAGCCAGGAGACTTAGTGTGGATTTATCTAAGGAATGAACAATTCCCAGCAAAGAGGAAGAACAAGCTGATTCCTCGAGCTGAAGGCCCTTTCAAGATCATCGAGCGCATCATTGACAACGCCTACAAGGTTGATCTCCTTGGAAAATATGGAGTTTCTGCCACATTCAAGACGATGACCCTACGAGTTTGAGGAGAAACTCTTTTCAACAAGGGGAGGATGATACAAGGATGATCGTCGCTTCGCCCACACCTTAACCACCGCCGCGTACAGTAGGCATCAATGCTTGTCATCAAGTAAGTGGGCGACAAGAGGCACCAAGCGACGGGTCACTCGGACGACAAAAGGCATTCAAGCGACGAAGCCTTTCGAGCAAAGCAATCAACTTCATTAAGGGAAGGACATCAAAGCGCCCTACAATGAATGCAATTCAAGATCCCAGGAGCATTAATCTTTCCTTTATCATAAATGCATATCATACAGTATATTTTCTGTCCAATTAAGCCATTTCTGATTTGTTCATGAATTTGACCATGCATGCATCTCATCTAGGTTCATTGTTAGCATTTAATTTCTTGTTTTTATAATCCCTATAGAAAGGTACGTTATGTAAGAATTGAAAAAATTTTGGTTCAAACTTTTAAACCCATATTAGACTTTTCTCTTTTTATTCGAAAGAGTGGATTCTCTTTCAACCTCGTTCTTCATTTGGTGGATTCCAAATGCAGACTGAGAAGAGTGAATCAACCGGTGGTGGTAAATCTATATCCTCCAAGTTGTTCATTGCCCTCGTTCTTGTTCATGGTGGTGTATCTGTACCCGTGTGACAGACGAATTCTATCCGAGTCTTATTTTATGGTGGTGTATCTGTAATCGTGGAGGTTGATCTCAACATTTTCTTTCATCTTCCAGTTCAGTTATCCCACCTTATCTACCCTTCCGTCCATACATGTCACTCTATTCCGCACCCTTATTGTCGTCCTCGCATCAGGCGGTCACTCATCACCCTTCTAGCTAGAGTAGCAAAATACGACGACCCTCGGTTGATCTGCCGCTACCCCCATCACCCATTCATTCGGGGAATACATACGCAATTTCATCGTTCTAACCTAGTTCCATTCACTCATATCATACACCAAACAAGATGGATTCACTAACTTTCACGTCCTAGCATTTCCATTTTCGTGGCTTCTGTGGTAACCATGTTAGCATGTGCATTTACGTGACATGACACTTTATTATATTTGTGGATAAATTATTAATAATGGCGAATATTTGACATTAATTATTTTACGTTTCTGCACGTAAAATTATTAACGATAAAGTCCCACATATTAATGAGTATATTAATCTGAAATAGTCCTTGATCAAATATATGTTTAGAGGGGACATGAACATCTAGATAATTGTTGAGTATAACTAAGGTCAAAATAGACTGAGAGAGAGTATATCGAAGTTATACTTTGAGGTACCCTGATATTAGGGATACTAGAGACACGACACGTTCAAAAGGATACTACATATTGAACATAATTCGTTAATCCTCTTTATAAACGAGTGTAAAAGATCTTTCACTTATTCTATATGTGGAGTTTACATGCTTTGACGCCATTAAAAGCGGTCATGAATCGCATTGTGAATAATACGGTTGTTAGGTGTGGAACAAAGCGTGGAGAAAATAATGTTGAGTGAATATATGATTCATCGCTATTTTGAATTAGATAGTTGACATCTTGGCCGCTTGATAGATATATTAGTGACTCTAAAATCCATGGCCATGGTAGGAATGTTTTAGAGTATATTATATCTTGGTAATCAAGTAAAATAGTTCATTTGGTAATTATGTATGTTGCGCCGCATCAATTGGGATGTCGACTAGATGAAGAGATTGATAACACAGTAATCGGTTCATAATTGTTTATGATTTATAATAATTATTCTATCATGTCGTATGACTAAAAACTGTTTCTAGACGACCTTAGTTTGTGTATGGATTTACATTGCCTCCGTGTAGTAAAATAATTGGATACTAAAATAAGCGTAGTATGTCGACACGGACATTATTATTTTATTGGATACTAAAATAATATTATTTTACCTAAATAATTAATTTATTCTGAAAAATCAAAAGCACCATGTTGACACAAATGAATTTCTAGGCTTCACCCCAATGGGCCGGAGAAGTAGATTCTGGAAGGACATTCGAGATGAACATTCCAACTTGTGTATCCCTAGGATTCAACTCAAGAGCTGCTTATTCGTGAAGTCCGTGAGGGCTTATTGTCGGTAGAGCTTATCATCCACAGACCAATGGCCAGACAGAGGTTTTCAATCGAACAATGGCTGAAATTCTTTGAACCTTATTCTCGAATAATTAGAAGGATTGAGACATCAAGTTTGCTCATGCAGAGTTTGCATACAACCGAGCTCCAAGTTTGACAACAAAGTAATCACCTTTCAAGGGAGTTTATGGACTCAATCATTTAGTCCATGTCGAACTAATATCTATGAGTGATGCGAGATTAGTTAGCCGAGATGCTAAAGAACATGCAAAGGAGATGCGAATGCTTCACGAGAAGATTCGCATCCAGATAGAGACAGCCAACAAATGCTATGAAGAGAGGGCCAATTAAGGACGTAGGGAGAAGATTTTCCAGCCTGGAGACATGGTTTGGATCAATCTGAGGAAAGAGAGATTCCCGCCAAGAGAAAGAACAAGTTGATACCTCAAGGAGAAGGTCCCTTTAAGGTCTTTGAGCGCATCAACAACTACGCCTACAAGATTGATCTATAAGGAGAGTTTGGAGTTTCAGCAACCTTCAGTGTAAAGCAAGATCCAGGACATTGAAAGTCGTCGAAACTCCATATTCTCCTGGTAGGTCGATCTTGTAGGCGTTGTTGTTGACCTCTCAATGACGTGAAATGGTCCATCACACCCTTGGAATCAGCTTGTTTCTTCGATTAGCAGGAAATCTCTCTTTCAGTAGATTAATCCACACCAAGTCACCTGGGTGAAAGACTTTCTCCCGTCGTCCTTGATTAGCCTTAGCCTTGTACTTCTCATTCTGCGGATGGATGTTGGTGCGAACCCTTTGGTGCAACTTCAACATCTCTTCAGCTCGACGAGCTGCATTTTTGGTCTACCAAACCTTTCCGAGGCAATGGTAAAAGCTCAACTAGAATAATCGGGTTAATCCCATACACTACCTCGAATGGGGAAGCCCGAGTGGTTGAATATGGAGCTCGATTATAAGCGAACTCAGTTTGGGTGAGCTTGATATTCCAATCCTTGTGATTTTTGGACACCATTGTACAGAGTATGGCTCCCACATTTCGATTGACAACTTCAATTTGCCCATCAGTTTGCGGATAAGAACTAGTGTTGAATAAGAGAGCTTCGTGTCGAGCTTATGCCATGATGTCTTCTAAAAATAGCTTAAGAACTTGGCATCTAGATCTGACATGATCCATGAGGGCACTTCCCGAAAGTAGAGATGCACAATGTGCGAGGTATCGTCTGTCTTCCTACAGGGAATAAAATGAGCCATCTTCAAGAATTGATCTACGATAATCATGATCGAATCCTTTTGCCGCTGGGTTCATGGTAATCCTAGGACGAAATCCATGCTCACGTGCTCCCAAGGTCGATCAGTGACTGGTACGGAGTGTAGAGGCCGTGTGGTTGGACGTGACTCTTCGCTCGTTGGCAAGTATCGCTGGCAAGTGCTCCTGTAGCATCTCGAGATTTTTCTAAGCACCAAAGTGTCCTGCAAGTCCTCCCCCATGCTCCTCTCAAATCAACAACAACTCTCTGATAGAACTCTGTGGGATGTACAGCTTGACTCCTCGAAAAAGGATTCCGTCTACCAGGATGTAAGGATCCTAGGCTTTCTCCGCACATGCCTTATATACTACTCCAATGTTTAGGTCCGTCGAGTACAACTCCTTTACCATCTCGAACCTGATAAGTTTCGTCTCCATTCTAGCCACCGGACTCGACTTCCTCGATAAGGCATCTGCTGTGATATTCTTCACACCCGACTTATGCTTCAACACGAACGTGAAGGACAGAAGAAATTTCATTCACTTTGCATGTCTTCGATTGAGTTTTGTCTACCCATTAATGTGCTTCAGCGCTTCGTGATCAGTATGGAGGACAAACTCGCTCGGTATTAAGTAGTGGTTCCACGACTCCAAGGCTTAAAGAATTGAGTAGAATTCTTTGACGTACGTAGGGTAGTTTAGTCGAGCACCTCTCAACTTGTCGCTGAAGTAGGCGATGGGTCATCCCTATTATAAAATTACTCCACCAATGCCAATTCCAGAGCATCACACTCAACTTCAATACCTTCTTGAAATCGAGAAGAGCTAACACGGGTGCTTCGCTCAAGCGATGCTTGAGTTGCTCGAAGCTCTACTGAGCTGTAGTTGGCCACTCGGAAGTCGTTCCTTTCAAGCACTCGGTCATAGGGGCGGCAATAGTGCTGAAATCCTTGATGAATCTCCTAAAGAATGAAGCAAGCCCATGGAAACTCATGTCGTGAGCTGCCTTGGGCGTAGGCCAGTCCCAGATAGCCTGGACGTTGCTTTCGTCGACTTGAATGCCTTTTCCCGACACAACATAACACAAAAGACTAATATCGATGTCATGAACTCACACTTCTTGTTGTTTCCATACAATCGCCACTCTTCAACCTGACGTTGCAGCTCTCTTTCGCTTCATCTGGGTTGCATCGATAAGCCGGACAATTGGGCAACGACACTCTGGGGATGAGATCGATTTGATAATAAATATCCCTCAAGGGTGGAAGTCGACCTGGCATCTCCTCTGGAAATACGTCCGTAAACTCCAAAAGGAGCTTTCGAACCTATGGAGGTATGGTCGAAACATGTTATTCTCCTTCTTCGAACAACATCACCATGTAGATAATCCTTTCACCGTGAATCGCCGGGGTCAATTCAACTTGAGTCGAACTGGACTCTTGCTCGCTTGGCGTACTCGTAGTCATCGTCGATAGGGACAGAAGGGTGATCTTCTTCTGGTCAAGAATGAGGGAGTAAATATTCTTGAATCCATCATGAACTACGTGTCGGTCGAACTATCATGGTCTCCCCAATAGGAGGTGACAAGCGGTCATAGGTACAACATCGCATGTGATAGTATCCTGGTAGTTCTTACCAATACTTAGCGACACCAAAACTTGCTTTGTAACCGTCACATCACTCTTCTTGCTCTACCACTGAAGCTTGTATGGTCGAGGATGCGACTTGGTCGATCGTTCAACTCCCATTGTCGATTATCACTTGACAAACTTTCCCTTGTATACTGCAACGTGTGTGGAAGATTTTCTCTCGCTGGTCGACTTCTTCAGCTACAACATTTGCATTAAGAACCTTTCTAATTACCAAGAGTTCCCCTTCATCAGACTCCTCAACATATTCTTCTTCGACGTCCCAAATAGGTTCACCTAGTTGGTCTTCCACCTCCTCTTCGCCTGGATTCTCTATGATAGTTATCGTTCGTCGATTAGGATACTCTGCCACCATGTGTCCAATCCCCTGGCACTTAAAACACTTCTTTGTTCCAACATTGACGGGTGGGGAATGAAGGTCCACCTTCGTTTTTCCCTTTTACATCGATTGGTTGGCTCTCATAGACGCACTCCTTCGCTGAAAAGCATCGTTTTCATAGTCGTTCTCGTCCTCTTCGCTTGGTGCTTCTCAACCTTGTGTGCAAGATTGCAAAGGTCAGAGAAACTCCAATAAGGCTGAAGCTCCACTACATTGGTGACGTGTTGTCTCAGTCCACTACTCCAATAAGGTTGAAACTCCAATAAGTACTTAGAGATGGTTTGCTCTGAAGGTTCAGACAAGTCGCTCTATATCATCAACTTCTCGAACTCGTGAGTGTACTCCGCTACACTGGATGTTTGCTTTAACGAGTTCAGCTTGAGGAATAGGTCTTGCTGATATCGCTCAGGGAGAAATCGCTTCCTCATCTCTCACTTCATCTTTTCCCATGAGTGAATCTTCTCCTTTCCTTCTCTTTGACGCTAAAGATTAAGGTTCTCCCACCATAGACTCGCGTACTTACGGAGTTTGAATTCTGCTACCTTCACTTGTGGATCCTCCGGGATTTCCTTATACTCAAATATTCATTCAATCGACTAATGCCAGTTGACAAACTCTTCCAGATCTAGCTTTCCTTCAAACTCTGGGATGTCCACTCGGATATTAATGCACCCTGTGACTCCTCCTTGAGTGCTTTCCGTCACCTACGTCATCCACAAAGGGGTTGTGTTCCTCCTCTACTTCGACGGGTTGTGGAGAACATTATCTGGGATTTCTTCTCTCTCCAAGAAACTGTTGCACTTGATGCCTCGACTCCTCTACTTCCTGCTCAAGGCGGGCTGAACGAACTTTTTCCAGCGTCATTCCACAATGGAATCGGTTCGCCATGACAACCTTGCGCTTTGATACCAACTGATGCGGGACGGGGTGGGATGGTTCGGTTACTTAATGATAGAACAAACCACAATGGCGAAGAAGAACTGATGAGGGTGAATAACAGGAAAAATAAAAGGATAACTGTTGACATGATAAGCTATCTTGGGCCTACTCTCTGACGATTTAAAGCCCACGAGAGGAATGTAAAAGATCAGAAAGGATGTGGTGCTCACGTCAAGTCTACAGCCCACGTCTGCACAGGTCACACGTCTTAAAAAACGGTTTGTTGACTCCGAGATCCACGGAAGGTAGTTTAGATTGGGAGGATCTTCGGAGAACGTGACAGATATCCTGGACTCCTGAATCGAATATAAAAGGAATGAGATCTTCCTTGGAAAAAATCACGATCAATCAGCCAAACAGAAGCTTTACACTGCTCGTCACCCCTTAGATTTTAGTTAGGTAGAAACCCCGGCCTGGGCGAACTCACAAGGGTTCTTTGGTCTTCGCCTCCACCACCAGAGTGAGCAACCGTAGCTCTGGTAAGCAAACTCCGTCAGCACTCCACCGTCGGGATGAGCAACCGTAGTTCCGACAGCCAATCTTCGCCTTCCTCCCACCGTCAGGACGAGCAACCGTAGTCCCGGCAACCAATTCCACCTTCGTTCCGCCACCATGGTGAGCAACCGTAGCCTTGGTATCCACATCCGCCACAACATTCGACCACACTTCGTTCACCACCTTCGACCACACTCCGTTCACCAAGCCCCAGCAACCAGTCTCCGCCATCCAGGATCGCAAGTCTACAACGCCCTGTTATCAAGTCTACGACGTCACCGCCCAGATTCATAAGTCCATAGCACCCAGCGTCAAGTCTACGACGTCACCATCATCCAAATTCACCAGTCTACAGCGCCCATCAGTAAGTCTACCGCGTTGCCTCACTATCCTCTTGGTCTGCAGTGCCTAGCAGCAAGTCTACGACGTTGTCTACAACGTTGCACCACCATCCTTACTTTGTTTTTCATGGTTGTAAGCATTTTAGTCTTATTGTAAGACTTTATTTAATTAATTCAATATATTTCTTTTACTTACTAGTGACCACATCTAAAAACCCTGTGGGTATTATTGCCAAATATTTCCGACGAGATCCGTTTCAACGCGAACAATAATGATTCGCCAACCTTCAGATACAAGCTAAGCCACCACCGAAGAATGGATGTGTCCTACTCGGACCGTGTACTGATACAGTAACAACACCACCGTATTTGGATTTGGGAATGAATGACACCACGATTGGATACAACTGCGCACCACCGGTATAATGCACATTCGGGTAATCTCGCCACACACGGAATCCACCGAATAATAAGAGAAAGACAGACTCACAGAGTTTCTGGGGTTTGATTTCTGATTTCTTGATAAGTTGTCCTCAAGGATCACATTGCAAGGCCTTTATATAGGCTGTCCATAGAAAAGATAACAAGGTAACAAAAATAAAAGATAAGATAATAAAATCTGAAGATAAGGAAGGGAAATATGCTATTTCCCTCGACAAGATCTGAAAACATTGGTGGAGTAAGCACGACTCTTAGGTTGCAAGTTGTCAGACCTGAACCGTCAGAACGTAACTGTCTCTTGGGTTTCTCGTCGCTTGACTTCCTGTCGCTTCAGCTTCCTTTCACTCACGAAACTTCCTTCGCCTGATAGCGTCACTTCGCCTGAGGGCTTTGCTTCCTCGCCTATCGCTTGATCCATCCACTCTAGTAGTGTGAGATCAGCTTGTTGCCCGGTCGACGAAGTCAAGGCAACGCCATCACCACCCTTGTCGCTCAGGCCCATCCATCTCACATCGATGGTGGTGTGGTGGAATTGGAATCGAAAAAGCTGGAGATTAAAGGCGCAAGGATTGAAATTGGGATCTAGGGACTGAGGACACAACAAAGCTGGAGTTTGACAAAGTCTTCTCGTCTTTGTATAGAATTGAATGTTGTTAGATGTTTATGGACGTGGGTCTTGACTACCATAAGATAAATAACTTTCTCCATGGAGGGTTTGAACTCCATGTTTCAAACATCGAGTTCCTCTTGGCCTAGGGTGACCACCCTAGTAGACGACTTTACATCTTAGACTTGGCCTAGGCTGAGTACACTCGTAAACTTGATACAGGTTCGTCCTTAGAGGCTTGATGTAAATTTGTCTCTTCTTGTTGACTTAATGTGGTGATTTTCTTCCTATTAGACTTATTGTAGGCCATTAATTAGGCCACCACCAATTCTCGATATTTTTCTTGGGTCAACATAAGCCCCTTTCTTGGATGAGATGGTGTCGACTAAATGTTCTCATCCATCTACTATCGGCAAATACCATTCATGACGAAAAAGCTCAAAAAGAAATTTGGGGTGCTAGAGATACAAGAATCTAAGGTATGTACTAGTTTTTTTCGGTTTGGAGGGAGGGGGTCTATGGCCTAGTCGTAGCTCAAACTGATTCCACTCGCATAGCTAGTCGAAAATGGCATTCGTCATTTCTTTGTCGAAAGAATATTTTCTCTTTTCGTTTGATTTATGTGTCTCCTTGGCCCTGGTCTTCATTTTGGCTAATAGGTCGTATACTATGTCTTCCCCTTTCACGAACTCTACCATGTCGACCTCGACTTGGCTGGGGTTTATCCCTCCTCTATTAAGAGTTGGTGGTATTTTGTCAAACTTATGGCCGAGTTATAGAAATCCTTGAATCTTTCACCTTGAAGTTTCTTTTTGAGGGTAGGATCAACTTATTTTTCTCGAACATCGGTTGTTTCTAGGATGATCGATTTACACATGGAAGAGCTTTTCGGAGGTGCATTAAGAACTGGCCCGAAGTGTCCTGATAACGTGCTTTAAGTGAAATACTACGAATATGGACATTGAAAGCTTTTATAAACATAGCTTGCATCTCTACCCATCTAGCAACCAAATTGGGGAAAAGACTTACATACCATGTGCAAGCATTTTCGATCCATGAGTTCATAAATAATATGACCTTCTAAAAGTCATTTGACGACGCATTCCATGTTTGATGGGTGAGGGCTACATGCTCCATGGGTGTCATTTCATCATTTCCGGAGAAACGAATGAAATTAGGGACTTTGTATCTTCGAGGGAGTTGAAATTCCCTAATTTCTTTGTGAAATTCAACCGACGACATAAAATCTGATGGAGTGTGTGCGGTCATAGGGAATTGAGGGGACAAATTTTGGCTGCCTTGAACCGTGTTAAGTTCGTGTTACTTTTTGATTAAATCCACATCAATCCCATCATGTTCCAGGTTGGAAGTATCATCCAATTTATTTGAACTTCTAGCCTATGGAGGCGGCATATTAAACTTCTAGATTTTTCTACTTCTACTCTGGTCGCTAAAAATGTGTCTGTGACAGAATCACAATGTCAGATATAATTGGACAGACCATATATATTCGGAATGTGGTCGTCAATAAATTTTCATTATTAATTTACAATTAATAATGAAAATTTATAGCCACAAACAACAATGAATAAATAAAAACTAAAGCTGGAACGATGCGGACATTCGAGACCTCCTTGTTGCTCCTCAATTTGTAAAGGTGACTAACGAGATTCGAGCGTTGATGGTGTAGTGGAATTGGAATCAAGAAGGCTAGAGATTGAAAGCACATCGACTGAAACTATGAAATGGGGGATGCCTATAATAGACTCGAATTTACGTATTTATTTCACCCAAAATGCGCTTACATTTGAGCAATGTGGTTTAAAAAAACATTAAATTTAAAATTCAACACAAACTTATTCAATCAATACTACGCATTCTAATTCTTTTCAACCTATTCGCCTTGAGTGGACCCTCAAGGTCATGCCAAGTCTTCACCTAGATGGAAATGCAAGCAACAATACACACGGTGTTAGCTAAAAGCTAAGTACAAACACACACATTTCATCGATATGCCATCTCATCACGTTATCCCTTTCTTGTTGTACGCGCGCCCTCCGGCCTAGTACGCGCGCTGCGGCTCCGGCGACACGAGGATCCGGGCCTGCTCCCCGAGGCCCAATCCGGTCGGCGTCGCGACTCGAGCGTCGGACGCTGCGGAAGGGCACCGGGTTGAATCCTCCCTTATTTCCCTAGCGGATCTGCGGGACACTTCGCCGATCGTCACCAGTCCTTGGAGGCGGCGGGCGAAGGGCTGCGTGAGACCTCGCTTGGGATTTTCGGGGAGGATCCAGGGAGCAGCTCGTGTCGCCGTCACCCATCCAAAATGGCTTCGTTTTGTAAAAACGTTGTTGTTTAACCTAGGTAAACTATTACGGAGTCGCCACCGACTTTTTATTTTAAAACTGTTAAGTCGGAAAAACAGCTGGTTCGAGGATTCTTACTTACTAGTCTTTACACTCTAAGCATGCGAAGAGGTGGCGTTTGCTCCAAAAGAGTTTGACTTTTGTTTAACGGGCGTTGGACCCGATCCGGGCATGACTCCGGACTCATGTCACTGTTTTACGGGCGTTGGACCCGATTCAGGCGTTGGACCCGAACTCATGTGCATTTGTTTAACAATCACATGTGACAAAAAATCCTAAAAGCCTAACAGCATGCACCACAACACTCACAAACAATAACTTAGATTAAAGGGAGCGAGGAGGTGTGGTGACTGCGGGCCTATACACTTGGGCCCGCAGCCCGTTACACGTGGAAATTAGTAACTCGGGGAGGCCCGCACCTCCCCTTTGTACCTCTGGTTTGTCGGTTGGGGCCGTCTGAAGCGTTTCCACTACGGTCCTCCATGCGTCATCTTGAAGCTGGAGATAGGAGCGTACGATCCGCCAGTTCCTCGTCAGTCATCGAAGTTTTGCTTGTATACGCATTCCTCGTGTGATTTATGCATAAAAAAGGATAAGACGTGCTTAGACATTTTCTAAGCAAGGAAGCACAAAAACTTCATGAGGCAATGAAGTTCGAAAGAGTGACTTACGTGAGGCGTTTGAGTCCGTTGACCTTGAATACGCCCCGAACGTCACCGAGGTTGATGGATTTGTATTTTCACATGCGAAAACATCGGGATAGAAAAATGGTTAGCGAACAGTGATGTATGCACGCTAGAAGCGGAGATCACGGACTTAGAAATATATAAACAATGCGCATAATGAACGATTCTCAACCACGGCAGTTTGGTTGCCTTTCCGAAAAATATGCATAACTTTCTGTTCTGTCCATTAAAACGAGCCTATTTATACTTGAAAGAAAGCTCTTTAAGCCAGAAATCCAACAATATAAGCTTCATGTCAATATAAGGTCTGGAACTCAAGTTGTGAATGAAAGAATGAAGTACCGACATGCAGATCCGAAACCTCGGCAGTTTTGCTGCCCTTCAGAAAAACGTGTATAACTTTTAGCTCAGTTCATGCAAATGAGCTTACTTATACTCAAAACAAAGCTATTTGAGTCAGGAATCTAATGGTGTAAGTTTTACGTCGATACGAGTTCCAGAAAGAAAGTTATGAGTGAAAGAATGAACTGTCGACCTGCAGATCCCAACCTACGGACGTTCAGATTTTTCGAAATCACTCTACTCGTGAGTAAGTGCCATGTCACTTTAAAACCACTAAACCTTTATTCATGAAACTCTGTATACAGCTAGTATGACTTGTCTAGAGTATATTTGAAGTTCGACGTACGGTAAAAATGCAAATGAGCATGTCCAAATGTGCGAAACTCGGCTGTATGTGACCAGTTTAGTGTTTTATTCGAAACTCCTAGGATAGGAACTCAAATTGGGCTTGGTTGGTGTCCTTAGGTCCGTATTTAAGTTAGAAATCAAATGCAAATAGTTTCGCACGATTCCGACAAGCACACAGAAAGATATGCAGCAAAAACCAAAGGTTGCACCGGCAGATCCGAGGCATGGTTGGACTTACCGAGTTGTTTCGGCTCGGTTGGGTGCTGCAACACGTCCCAACATGTTGCGACGTAAGAAAGGAAGGAAATGCAAGAGTCTCGGGCTGCTGGTGCGACTCCGAAAAGTCTCTGAAAGTTGGCTCCCGGCTGTCCCAACCTTGCACCTGCACAAACGAGGAGTTGTCAAAGCAAAGGGAGCACTCCCACGAAACCATGAGGCTGCGGGAGGGGGGTAGCCGAGTCTCCCTTGTCTGTGGACGAGGCAAGACATGTCCTAGGTGCCAGGGAGAGGGGGCCTCGCACGTGGAGGCGGTGAGGAAAGGATGCCGGAAGTCATTCGTGGCTGCCTCCGTTTCTTCTTGCCGCGGCCATCAACTTGTACAACCATGGCCTGTTCTCCGTGGTTAGGCTGGCTGGGAGGGGGTCTCCATTACTCCGTGAGCTTACCTTGATGGAGAAGATCGCCGGGAAGAAAGGGAGAGGATTCGGGCTTGGAGGGAGGAGGTCTCGTGCTTGTGTGTGTATGTGTGTGTTTGTTATGGAGGAGTTGTTGTCTGCCTCCTCCTCCTCTTCCCCCCCTTCCTCCTATTATTTTTGAAAGAAACTTTTTTGGGCATGAAGATTGGAAGCTCTCCGTTGGATTCTAGATGGCAGCCCCAAATCCTTGGATTTATGTGCCAAAATGTGTCAATAAACCATTGGGCAATTGGTTTCCATGTTACCATCAAACCCCCATTGGTTATTGTCCTATTTTGCTCTCTTGTTTGGGGGATTCTTGGATGATTGCACGCATCCATTGATGGGGATGGGGACAAGCTCCGCCGTCTCTCATTAATGCTTATGTCTTCACATGTGGCCAACTTGGGGGATCTACACTTGTCACCATCAAGTTTAGTCATTGACGACCTCATTGTCTCCATTGGAACCACCAAATAACTTCTCAATTTCATCTCACGTAATGGTTAAACAATGCCATATAATAGTCAAACAAACCCTAGGTGCAGTTCAGATCATCATAGGGGCGACCCCTTCATCCCTTCCTCGTCCGATTTGCACACGGCGGTGTTCCTTGCCCATCTCTTATCCGGGTTCAAGCTTCAATGACCTTTCCCATCACCCACTTTGTTGTGATGTTGATTCACATTTTGATCACATAGTGGCCTCCTCGCTGCCTCTTCCTCAAACCCAAGCGCGAAACCATTTCATTTCTGTATCGAAGTTAATTAGGCAAAATTAATCGGACCAAATCAATCAAGCGAAATTAATCGGGTGAAGCCATGTTGCCCTTTTTCTCGCCCCTACATACTTGGATGAAGCTTACTCAATTCTCATCAATCCATACTCTCTCTGTCATCGGTTTAGGTTGATACATTTCTCATTTCCATCAACCTAACATCGAAATAAGGGTCGAACAACCTTGAATCCCATCAACCCTCCGTCAACTCGAGGGTCGCCTTTTCTAATCCATAACATAACATCCATAAAATCTCATCGAACTAACACCGCTGCAATTCACTTATTTTTCATATCAAACAAGATGGGATCGATCACATTCCAATCCTAACACCCAAACACATTTCAGCACACTTGAGGTCTCACTCAACTCCAATCAATTCAAAATAATCACTAGAAACAACTCATGAACCTCGAAGGACCGCACACACGTATCGTGAATCATATAATACGATCGTGCCCCTCTTCGCGATCATATACTACACCGACACTCAATTAGTTACATCTAATCACGACCTTTATGTCAAATCATCTTCTACAAATACACCAGAATTAGAGTATCACAAATAAGCTAAATATAAAGTTCTCCAATAATACGGCCACCTACGGACCTATTGGAACAAGGGCCGGAAAAGGGACGTGTGTCAATACCTCACTTCTAACACCTTTTCCCCACGCCTTCCTCCTATTACACCTTTAAGTCCTTGAAGTGTTGAACCCCTTATTCACACAACCGAGGACTCACGGATAAGTTTCTCTCACCCGCACTCTCGTTTTCCTCTGGATTTCTCTCATTTCCTTTCTCTTTCTCCCTTTTGTTCTCAACTTCCTCAGCATTGATGTTGTGCCAGTTCAAGTACGAAAAATAATAAGATTACCCAACCAAGAGGGTAAGGTGAGGTGTGGGGATGAAAGTAATAGTTTATCCATGATCTCCCCTCTCTCTCTTCACCATCTTAAGCCATCGCAAATTCCTCCACAAGAGTGTCGCCTCTTCCGCTAAAATGTTGGCAAGCACCTCACCATCTCATAGTTTGGCCACCTCAAACTTGAAACTCCTTAAGCCTTGCATATGTCATCCTCCGACCATCATGTACTTTAATGATGTCATGGTTAACTTGGTCAATAATTGTAGGCTCCAAGCATCAGAAACCACATCTTCCCACGTCCTCTTTCATGATTGGTGTATTAAGTCTTCATGAAGAGTTTACAATAAAATTATACCCACAACAATAGTGTAGATTGTCAACAAATTCACGAAAAGTGAATGAACTGCATCAAGTCTACTAGGAACTAACCTGCATCAAGTATACTCGAAACGAACCCACATCAAGTCAACTAAGATGATCAGCCCATATCAAGTCTACTATGTAGAGTCAACCATGCAGACCGAAACAAACTGGTCAACCCATCACACAAGGTTCTAGTATTGGTTTTGAGTTTGAGAACTTCTCTAATATTCGTGTTTCTCCTTCCAATTTCGATACATTCGAATTCACCCCCCAAGTCTTTTTTCCCACACATGCTTATATTCACGTATGTTCAAAAGTAGCTGTTGGATTGTTCAGGTGCACTAAGATGAGGGTGAATTAGTGATAGTAATTTTTTCGCCCTTTCCTCCGTGTAAGTGGAAGCGTACTATATCACAGCAGAGCGTTTCTCAGATTATGAACGAGTGATTCTCAGCTTCGTTGTAAGCGTTCCAATTTGAACGAGTAGGTTTTCGTATAAGTATTTGCGCAATCGTAATGGACACAGTAGTTTATAGTGGTTTCGCCTTAGTCGACCTACATCCAGTTTCCACCAACGAGGTGATTTCACTATATAATATAATGGGTGCAAAATGCCCTTGCACTAGGCTTTCAATTTCTCACAAGAATCATTAAATAAATTAGAGATCCCTCAGGGTCAACAATCAGCTCCTCACTCAGTGGACACCTCATTTCCAACATATGGATGCTCACGCTCAGCAATTGATAGCTCAACGAATTCTCACATAGCACGTAGTCGCTTTTAGCATAAACCTGTCTATAAAAGCACAAAGACAACGTTGTAATATAAATCCTCACAAAATTATTCCTTACAGTGACTGAACAACTTCTCAAAGAGTAGCCCGTTTCTGATTCACAATAGAGGAATGCTTCAGCACTTAATCACACGGCAGAGGAGTTCCACACAGCTCTTACCTCCTTTTGATGAGAAGCTGTCTCTAAACATAAGAGAGATAACCACAAAGAGAGTCATTAAGAACAAAGAAAAGTAAAGAAATGGTTTGGTTCCTCACATACCGGAACCTGAATTCTCACACAACGAAGTCGAGGTATCCATCCTGCACACAGTTCGAACGTGCACGATTACCACAACCATGACTCACTACACGGCACACCCAGTGCCTATGGTGGAATTTTTAGTTCCGGCGGGTCCCACGTAACCAACTCTACTGTCCTACTGTATCAGGAGGTCGAGACTTCTGCACAGCACCCCTGTGTTAGGGAGGACCTCTTTCCACTCTGACAGTGTTCCCAAGTCCTGCTCTACCCTGCAGGCACGAGACTTCTGGCGCGCACCGCAAGGGCATGTCTAACTGCACAAATCCGTAGGTTCATGACTTCCTTGTGAAAAGACACGACAAGAACGACTTCTTGTCGATGGGTCAGCAATTGGTTACTGCAATCAGAACAGGTATTCGCTTAGCTTCCCTTTAACGTCAACCGCTCGTTGAATGCACCAAGGACACACAGTCCCTCTCACAACGACCAAGGTAACAGACAGCCCTCGGCACTCCCGCGCGTAGTTGCGAAGGTAAGAATCATATGATCACTTAGCACCTTCCATTCTCCGCCGATCACATAATTCACACAAATCCTCAAAGCTTCACACAGATCACACATGCTTTGGACAACCACACAAACGCACACAAGCACTTTGACATGAGAGCCGTATCTTATTTTTATGGGGAAAACTTTGTGTGAGGTGCCTAGGTTCATTAGGATGATTCCCTTTTGTTTCCAAAATTACAGACAGATCAGATCTGTGTGTAAGCCTGCTCAACGGTAACTACTCATAGTTAATTAATTTTAGCCGAATGAAATAATTATTGACCTGACGATAATTTCATCCGAATGAAGATATATATATATATATATATATGACCTGAAGATAATTTCATCATAACAATTATTGAAATCAAATCATAATTAAAAAATTATTTGATTTGACGATTAATCCTTTACTGTGTAACGTTGTTGCAGAAAAATGTTAACTTCCATAATAAAAATATATTGATTCCAAATCTTTAATTGGAAAGACAATATTTGATTTTGAGTTGCCTAATAAAAGGATTTGGAAAATTCAAAGCTTATCCAATGTATTTAGACGTCTCAATATTTGTTTTAAATGTATTCTGAGATTATTCATAATATATTACAAAAGGAAATATTATTTCCAAATTTCTAGTGAGTAAGCCTAGCAAAACAGTAACGACTTATAGCAATGTATATCTCGGGCTAGATGTGGCTCAACAACACTTTGTTCAAGCTCATTACTAAAGATAAACGAAGTGTTACGGCAACACAATGCTATGTTTTTATAACATAGCTTCTCAAGCTCATCATCAAAATCAATGTTGAAATTAACCAAAATTAAACTCATTACAGTCGGGGGATTGTCCGGGATAGTGGCAATTGATCTCCCACATCAATTCCAAAATTCTTTCGTAGGCCACCAGAGCACTTCCCTTGCAACATATTCCTTCTAAAAATATTATAAAAATTTGAATTATTATACCAAGAACTCAAGGACGCTAGAGACAAGCAATGCTAATGTGGTCTTAATTGATGTCGAATCTGTTTTCAGAGAATTTTTCAGACTTTGCACTGAGTTAGATATTCCGGGACATGGGTCTTGACTATTGTCAGATGAACAACTTTCTCCAATTTTTTGTCTAACCGATTATCTTCTAAAAAATCATGTGTCTTGGCCTCCCTAAACAACTTCCCGGAAATCACGGGGTCATGATTTTTCTTGATAAAACTGGCTTGACCACCCTTGTAGACTTGATGCGGGTATGTTCCTTGTAGGCTTGATGTAAGTTCGTCCCTTGTAGCCTTAGTGTGGTAATTTTTGTCCTAATATACTTACTATGGGCCATTAAGTGGATCGATAAGAGATTAAGTTCTAGGCCCATTCATGATCCAAGAGTAACGTAGCCCGGGACTCCACTCAAGGATATTACTCAGTGAAGGGTAATAACTGCTCGGTAGCACCTCTAAAGAACATGCCCTTTTGTGTATACTATCTGAAAGCTTTTCAGCCATGACATTTTTTAATATCCCTAGTTAATGTACTTACTGATTTTTCCTATTCTACATTTATGGAGATTGCATCAACAAATCATATTTCGAGTCCGTATTCGTTTGTCAAATAATCCTGACATGTTTGTCAGTCAACTCTTACCCTTTAATACGTCTTAAGAGGAGCCATGGCATGAATAGAATCATCCCAGCTAGTTCCCTGTATTCAGCATTGGAAGCTAAGGCATGCGAAGATGAGCGAGCCTAACGAGTCAAGAAAGGGCGGGTTGAGACATGCAGCATCACCCGATTCATCGCTCCTGATAAAGAAGAAGACCAATTAATCCCACAAATGGTTTTCGGCGGTCACCGATGGAGGCAAGGGATTAAAATCGAATCGAATAGCTTTCCACCGACACGTTTTGTACCATTTTGATTGAGAAAACTTCTAAAAGAGCCCATTTTTAAAAAAATAGTTTTAGGAATGCTCGAATAAAAAAAAAAAAAATCAAGATGTAGTTGACCGACTTTAAATAAAATATTATTTCCTAAAATTTATTTTATATTTTATTCTTCTATATAAAATATCTTTTCCTAAAACTTTAAATCTCCCGTCCTTAAACCAACTGAGAAATCTTAGGGCAATATTTACACGTATTACACGTTCTGTGAAGATCTCCTCTCCATATCTAAATCACCTTACTTAAAAAAGTCTGCACTCTCTGATAATGTATCTCACTTTTTATTCTTGCAGTAATGTTTTTTCTTTATTTAGTTACGTTTTGTTTTGCCTTTGATTTCCTAAACGTAATCATTGTGATATGTAGATTTTAAAAATAAAAACTAGTTTTAAAAGGTTTGAAGATGTTGAAGTTAGATAAATTGAAGATGGTGATTCTATTTTTATCTCGAATGATGAAGAAATCGAAATAATTGTTCCCTTCGATCATGAATAAGAAGTGGAAAATTTTGAAGATTTAATTATCTTTGGTAAGTGATAAGATTTATGATTATTTTTCAATATAGATAAAAAGTTTATTATATTAATTATTTGAGTTGCATGTTTATATGGAATAAAGTAAGACGAGGGCAAACACGCTTGTGATGTTTGGCATCGTCCGAAGGACAAAGAGTTGTTGTTGAATGTAATGAGTTCATGCAACCTACGGATACGAGTAAAAGGATCTTTAGTGGCTGGTTGGGTACGGTTGCACGACGATCTAATTTATGTCCAATTAGATATACTAATTGGAGGAAAATTTCAAAAGTATATAAGACAAATATTATCGTTCTTGCTCAAGTAAGTGTTATGTTCGGTGTGCTTTTAATATTTATAAACTTATTTCGAGATGTGTAAACCTGGAAATTGGAAGCTTAAAAATTTAAAAAGTCATGATAGACATATTTTGATGCAAGATATTCTTCCTTTACCTTTGAGGTGAATTCTATCAAAGCATGTTGTGAGAGTTGTTTATTAAGTATCTGCTTTCTTTAAAGCATTATGCAGCAAAGAACTTGGCACACATAAAATTGACGAGTTGAGATCTGAGGTCATCATATTGCTCCGTCAAAAGGAGAAAATATTTTCTCCTGGTTTCTTTACGATGATGGTGCATCTTATGATATATTTATCATTAGAAGTAAAACTCGGTGGCTCAGTTGTGGATATATGGATGTACTTTGTGGAGATGTCAATTGTTATTATTTTGGTCTTTTATAATTTACCTTTTTTAAAATCATGATTAATTTTAATTTTTTTTTAATTTGTGTAGGATGATAATGCGGCTGAAATCTCATGTTCGTAATAAAGCACATCGAGAGGGATTGATTGCGGAAGGATATATGGCTGAGGAATGTCTCACCTTTTGTTTAAGATATCTTGAAGGAATAGAGACGAGATTTAACCACTTTCTAGAAATGATGATAATGTGAATGTTTAATGTTATAAAGTTTCATCGGGTGGACGTATTCTTGGCAAAATCGATAGCATTATTCTTGAAGATAAAATACTTGATAAAGCATACGGTTATGTGCTTCTTCATTGTGATGCCTTTGATATTTACCGCATGTACTCCTACAGCGATGCACTTAGTAGCATTTATTTAGATTACTCAACAGTTTCTTTGTAACTTGCATGCGCAGTGAGTTTTTGGCCGAATAAAGACGACTTCAACATTGTGATCATACAAGTCAAGCTACTGAGAATGAATGAACTGTGGAAACGTACGGTAGATGGCTTCTTATAAAAGTAAGCACTCTAAGGTTTGACTTTCAACATCATTTTCTTTATGTAACTTTTACTTTCAGTGACCCATCTTTATTTTCATAAAATGTCTAGGTTTCTCGTATGGTTGAGAATAATTGTTTTGTGGGAATAGTTGCACTTGCTTGTGGAACTAATAACCTTGTTCGAAGATTCGATGGATTTACATAGGTGGATATAGGTTTCACAAGAAGAAATGAGAAAGGTTATGCAAATCCCAAAACAATGTTATTAAGGTAGAGGCTGATGGAAAATATTGTTATGGTGTACTTACCGAAGTTATTGAGCTGGATTATTATGGTAACTTTAAAATAGTCTTGTTCCGTTGTGAATGGGCAGATATTAGGTCACCACGAGGATTGAAGAAAGACACCAATGGAAATGTATTAGTTAATTTTAACAATTTGATTCATACAGGTGTTTTGTTGAAGGATGACCCATATGTGTTTTCTTCTCAAGCCAAGCAAGTTTTCTATGTTAGATCCGACTAAGGACGATTGGTTCCAAGTTGTTAAAGTTAGACTTGTATGTCATGGGAACTCCAAACCAAGAGCATGATGAATATTTATATCCAGAGTGTATGCATAATCTTCCGCTGATGTGCGATGACATTGATCAAGTGATAACTTGGACTAGAAACGATCACGAGGGAGACATAGTTAGTTATATTTTTTGTATATTATCTGTTGAACTAAGTTTGCGTCCATTATTTTTTTTATCTTCCTAATTAATTTTGTTATCGTTTCTCAGGTTAAATGGTTATTCTCCAAGTCAATAAGGGGTTTACATCATACACTCTTATGATAAGTATGATTCTCCGATGGTCGATTGTAACTTATTTCTTCTTATTATTATTATATTCATTTTATTAGTATTATAATTGACATGATATATTTAAAAGTAAAGCTCACTTCGTTTATATATTTGTTCACATTCAATATCATCTGTTTCTTTTTTTATATTGATCAGAAAATTTTTGTCCTATTCCAAATATTGTTCTAAGTGGAAAACACTTATTTTATATGTTATATTCAAAACGAATTTTTGTTGTTTATCATCCTTTTAGGTCTTATTGTGCTTTTTGGATTGCTTCAATATTATAGGTTAACAAGACCAAGACTAAACTTTTTCGTCGGAAAGAAATTAGAAGCATAAGAATGAGCTCAAGGCATTTAAAATAAAACACAAGAGCTGGAAGCGATGACATTAGACTTTTGCTTTAAATTTACGATATTCACGTTGATTTTATACCTCGCAAGATAATTAATTGTTTTGGTCATGACAACTACTTCGAAACTCGCTACCATAATTGCGGATAGACACACAATTGCGGGTGAGCGTCCGAAGTCTCTTACCGATTGGGTAGAGCAGGAGTTGTGAACGCCGCTGGAGTGGAAAGAGATCCTCCCTAGCACGGGGGTGCTGCGCACAAGTCTCGACCTCCTAGAGAGACAGTAGAACGGATTGTGTGGGAGCCGCCAGAATTGAAAATTCCACCCCGGCACTCGGCGTACAATGCAGTGAGTCACGGCTGTAGTAATCGTAAACGTCCGAACCGTGTGTAGGATGAATATCCCGACTTCGTAGTGTGAGAAGTCAGGTTCCGCTGTGTGAATAGTTAGGTTATGCTTTGTGAGGAACCAACCCTTTCGCATTCTTTTATCATTTCTAAATGACTTTGTGTGGTTGTCCTTCTTATGCTTATAGACAGGTTCTTATTAAGAGGAGAGAAAAGTTGTGTGAAAATCCTCTCTTGTACATACAGCTTTTGCACATTGTACTAAGTTGAATAATAAAAGTTTTATACAGATTAGTATAGTTGTAATTATTATAATTGTACTATTGAAAAATTAGTCTAATGTACAGACCTTATACTTGTACAATATTTGTACATTATACTATTTTTTTATTAGTACAATTGTAGTAATTATAAATGCACTAATCGATACAAAATCAAATTAACGTTTGTATTGTACTAATTAAAATTAGTAAAATTATAAAAATTACAAGCTGTACTTGTATAATGTACCGAAAAATTGTCCACCGCTCCAAATAAACAAATTAGAAACGAGGGGGTTTCAATTTGATCGGCCGCGGCGTGGCGAGGAACGACCGTCCTTCCGTCGAGCGGGTGCGGCCAATTAGGGTTTAAGGCAGTCCGCCCCCCAATCTTCCTCCTCCGAAGCCCTTACGACGCCGCCAAGGGGTGACCACGTCGGGATTAACGAGATGGCTGCGGCGGCGGAGGAGGGTGCAGCGGCGGCGACGGCGGAGTTTGATGCCTCGGAGGTAGAGTACGTCAGCTACGGCGGGGAGCACCACCTCCCCCTCATCATGAGACTCGTCGACGATGAGCTCAGCGAGCCTTACTCCATCTTCACTTACCGTTACTTCGTTTACCTATGGCCTCAGCTCTGCTTCCTGGTCCGCCCCCCCCCCCCCCTCCTTATTCGTGTTGTCTTGGAAGGACGGGTTCTAGCTGATTGAGATCTACTGCCTGAATTGTTACGACGGTTCCGAAAACTTGGGGAGTTACATGAATGCTGCATTATGTAATATTGTTGTTGTTCGAGGTGATTGGTTGTCTGGAAATGTATTATATTATGAGATGTGGATCGAAGCATTGATTTTATTCAGGGTGTGCTGTCTTTCTTTGATCTTGATGTCATGCTTCTCCTTTTTGTGTTAATTTAACCAATGCCCGAGGACTATTTGTGGCGATGAAGTGTCAGAGCAATTGCATAGGTAGAACACATTGGCCATTCTACTCTGGTAGGTTAGGAAAGTGGCAGGGAAAGATTGCATCTGTGGTTGCTGCCTGAGTAGAGCCTGATAATTTATCTATCTGGCTTTTGTGGGAAGATTATCTCCTCAAGGCCATCTACAAGAAAAATGTTATATTTTTGCTGCTCTACCATGTGCTTGGTTGAATTTTAGTAAGTGGCCAGTTCTGATTATGAGTTTATTCTTTACAGGCCTTCCATAAAGATAAATGTGTGGGGACAGTAGTGTGCAAGATGGGAGAGCACCGCCACACTTATAGAGGGTACATTGCCATGTTGGTTGTAATAAAGGCTTACCGAGGGAAGGGAATAGGTAACCATGTCCCAGTAATTGGGATCGCCTGCCTCACGGTTACTTCTTCTTTGTATCATTTTTTCTTTTTTTATACTTGGTTCTGAATGTCATTTGAATTCACACCCGCATTTATTAGGTAAAAGTTGTAGCTGTCCTGTTTTGCTTAAAGCAGCATGTTTGGATGGTGACTACTTGCATATATTTGAGTGGAGGTGTTCTATGAATGTGTTGTTTCTGTACTATCAGATTCATGATTTCGAGCTGGGTGAGGGTACTTTGCAATTCCGTCCATTTCGTTGAGAAATGGCTTTTGTTTTTACAGCTACAGAGCTCGTGAGTAGATCCATCTGTGTAATGAAGGACTCAGGCTGCGAAGAGGTAGGCTCTCATTGATTTGAAGCTTTAAACATGGTAACTACTAACTAATCTGAGATAGAAGATGGGTTTGCTAGCTTTCCAGAACTTGATGAAGGGACATGTTGAATTGTTTGTTTATTTCATTTTTCTATCGTTCATATCTGGGGAGATAGATTTCTCCTTCTCTGGATATCAGATTTGTTAGTCATATGATGTTGTGTCGTGGTTTAACCTAGGAGATGTCCAGTACATAAGATTTTTCAGCGGCGTTTTCATTGTCTTTGCTAAATAAAATACTCGTGTGATGCCTATTGTCTGGAGAAGTAGTGATTGTAGGGCTGAGAGCTACAATTTTCGGCTTTTGAACGTCAGGGACACATTACCTTTGGAAATCATAAATAATTAGTAGCGAACATTGGCTTGTATAACAATTTCTTGCCATATTATAATCGTGTCCCTCTTTGTTTTCGGTAATCTCGGAATTTTGCTATGAAGATTTCCTTTGTCCCTTCCTGAAGGTTACTCTGGAAGCAGAAGTGACAAACAAAGGAGCACTCGAATTGTACGGCCGTCTCGGTTTCATTAGAGCTAAGAGGCTCTTCCGTTATTACCTGAACGGAGTGGATGCGTTCCGACTAAAGCTGCTGTTTACTCAGCCAGAGCTGCATCCATCCCTAGTCGCTGCTGCCTGTGAGGAGGGCGACCAGTTTCATGACGATAATTCACCGGTTGACCAGCTGCATCCTGATGTTTCTCGAGAATCGAACCCTCATTTTGCATAGTTTATATAGGGAAATAATCTGGTTTCTGTAATGGTAATACGTTTGTTGCCGCAAGGAAATGGCTTTTCTGATGAAACAGAGAAAACCAATATAAAACAACAAAGACAGTCAGTTTGGCATCCAAAAAGTCCGGCATTGGATGGAAGGTTTCTTGTATTAGAGAAAGGGGTAAAGACTCGTTGTTGGGATGCCTCTTCCTTGGAGACATTATATTTAAAAAAAGATTTAAGAGAGAATGGTATTCATGTTTTTAGACCCAAGCATTGGCCGTAAAATTTCTTACCACTATATTCGTCCCAAAAAAACTTTCTTCTGTTTTGATCTCAAACAAACAATTCATCCACATTCTATCAACTATTAATAAAATAATTTAAGCTTATTAAACAAGACAAAATAAGTTTCTACATATACTTGAGTTGTTTATACCTGATGCAGAAGACATCTTGATCTAGAGAGAATTCTTGATTTACAGAAAAAACGTCGGTGGAGAACTCTTACTTATGAAGCTATAAAACTGTAACCCTAATGGGCAGAGGGAGGACCAATTATGAATAAGTCGCTTATCACATCCCAATTATGAAAAATCCCACGTTATCATCTTTGAATGGCCTTGACTTATTTCATTCAAACGTGAGTTATTTCATTCATTTTGTCTTTTCAATACTGGGATAACACTTGATGTGTACGTGGGTATTGGAGTATTTATAGGCAAGGTTACATCAACGCTTACCTCCTTAATATTCATGTCACATGTTTTAGCACTCCCACTAACTTCTCCATTCTCAATAAGCTTGGCACTACTCATTTCTACAATTCTTGGACTGTGGTTAGGACAGTAAAACCTGTACCCCTTAGACTTCTCTGGGTAGCCAATAAAATAGCCACTTACTATTCGAGAATCTAATTTCTTTTCATGTGGATTATAAACGCGTGCTTCAGCTGGGCAACCCCAAACATGCAGGTGCCTCAAACTAGATTTCCTTCCAGTCCATAACTCAAAAGGAGTTTTCGAAACTGACTTACTTGGAATCCTATTCAATAAAAAATACAGCAGTTTTAAGTGCATGCATCCACAGGAACTTGGGTAACGAAGAATTGCTCATCATACTCCTCACAATATCCATTAATGTTCTATTACGCCTTTCTGCCGCACCATTCTGTTGAGGTGTGCCTGGCTTTGTGTACTGTGCACAAACGCCGTGGTTTTGGAGAAACTTTACAAATGGACCTGGACATTGTCCCGATTCATCATATTTTTCATAATATTCGCCACCTCCATGAGACCTTACGATTTTCACTTTTCTATCTAATTGCCTTTCAACCTCTTTAACGAATAAGTCGAGGCCATTCACAGCTTGAGATTTTTCATTCAGTAAATAGATATACCCATAACGTGAAAAGTCATCAATAAAGGTGATAAAATATTTTTCTCCACCAATTGATGGAGAATCAAAAGGTCCACATATGTCGGTGTGTATAATTTCAAGGAGCTGATTGCTTCTTGTGGCTCCTTTCTTGCTATGTTTGGTTTGCTTTCCCTTAATGCAATCCACACATAGGCCAAGATTAGTGAAATTCAAATTCGAAAGAATTTGATTCTTTACCAATCTTTCCAATCGTTCTCTGGATACGTGACCCAAACGCTTATGCCACATATAAGCGGAATTTTCATTTATATTGCTACTTGTATTTTCAGAAATATGATAAACTAAAATTAGGGATTCAAAAAATTTAACATCAAGTTTCAATTTATATAAACCATCGATAAGAATTCCAGAACCAATAAATGAATTTTTCATAAATAAATTGAAACATCCTTATACAAACTCAAACATAAACCCACCGTGATCAAGTTTTGATACTGATATCAAATTTCTAGATATCTTGGGTACATAGAGAGTTTACATTAAATCCAGGTGATATCCTGTATCTAATACAATACGATAATTCCCTATACCTTCAATTGGGATCTTCTCACGGTTTCCCACGAACAGAAAGTTCTCAGTTGGGTTTATGAGTTGGATTGTAAGGAATCCCTACATAAAGTTTGAGACATGAGCAGTAGCATCAGAATCAAGCCACCAAGAATTAGAAGGAACTTCAGTTAAGGTTAATTCGGAACAAACAAAAAAATTAGAAGTACCTTTCTTTTCGAACCACGCCTTTCGTTTCAGACAATCTTTCTAATAATGTCCCTCCTTCTTACAAAAGTGGCACTTATATGTCCGTTGTTCCTTCCCATTACCATTAGTAGCAACCTGTATCACTTTAGCAGGGCTTTTTTCTTAAATTTCTTGGAAATTGGTTTGAATATCTTACTTGCTCCTTTACCCACGAGGTTGACAGAATGAATTCCTTGACTCTTTAATCTAGTTTCCTCCTGAATAAGCATACTGGACAATTCATTCACATTCCACTTATCCTTTATTGTGCTGTAGTTGATTTAGAATGGTCCATATTTAGGAGGAAGCGTGTTCATGATGAACTGCACCAAGAAGGAATCATCAACTGTCATACCTAGGGTCTTTAATTTTGCTGCAATATTTGTCATCTCGATGACATGCTACTGATGCTTCGTGACCCATCATACTTCATGGTCGTTAGTTCAGCCATTAGTGTGCCAGCAAGAGACTTGTCGGGGGAACGAAATCTTTCTTCCACGAACTCGAGATATTCTCTCGCACTTTCAGTATGTGGAATAATGGTCTTTATATTGTTCGCAATAGTCATTCGCATAAAATTAAGTCACAATCTGTTAGATCTTTCTTATGCTTCATAAATTGATTTCTCAGGCTCGCTGCTCGAATCCGTAATCTCAGTGGATTTTTCTTTAATGAGTGCCAAGTCAAGATCCAAGACACCTAAATGGAAATAGACTTGCTCACTCCATTATGAGAAATTCAATCCATTAAACATGATAACAGAGGATGCCTGCGAATGAAGGGAAACAACTGCAAAATAATTTAATAAGTTGATGTCAGTTAATTAATCATTCTCAATATATTGCAGATACCTTTGGGTAAGATGACAATATATTACCTTTAATGCCACAAATATTTAATAGAAAATAATATTTAAAAAACATAGTAATATCTTTGGATACACAAGCACGATAAAAAAATTAATTTCTTTCGATAAATTTCTCATATTGATTTACCTTTGGTCAAAATCAAAATTAGTAAAAAATCATGTAAGCGATAAATTATTTGTTCAAACCCTACTCTGATGCCACATGTAATATTTCTTATCACTAGATTCATCCCAAAAAACTTTCTTCTGTTTTGATATTGAACAAACAATTCATCCACACTCTATGAATGATTAATAAAATAATCTAAGCTTATTAAACACGACAAAATAAGTTTCTACATATACCTGAGTTGTTTATACTTGATGCGGAAGACATTTTGATCTAGAGAGAACACATCTATAAATTGGTTTCTCCCTATTTGCCATTTACTTGATTTATAGAAAAAACGCCGATAGAGAACTCTTACTTATGAAGCTCTAAAACTGTAACCCTAATGCGTAGAGGGAGTACCAATTTATATATCTGAACTTTTTAATTCGGTACGTCCATCATGTCACCGGATAAATTGTTAAATATTAATTAATATTATTACGGCTACAATATCTAGATTATAACAAAAATATCTAATTAATCGGCGAGTAATATCAATAGTATGGCCCTTCATGTTCTACTATGAAGGGCCAAACAAAGTAATTGGAGGCAACCTTCAACGGACTGACTAATGGGAGGGGTTCGTTCAGAATTAACTATACCCTCAAACGAAGGAAATATCTCCAATGATTACATATTTATATTTGTACGCTTCCGGAAGGATGGAAAAATATGAGTAATTTAAATGGATCCGCGCATGAGATGAGGAATATTCAAAGATGATGTCTAAAAGTGCCAAATGAAAAGTTTGATGCCGAGAACGGAGAGAGATCAGCAATCCTCTTAACAAGAAAAAAGAAACCAGTGGCGAAGGTAGAATGGAAAAACGGAAACTTTTAAATCTTCTCCAACAGTGTTAAACCCTAAATACTAAATGTTAAACATTAAACCATAAATTTTAAACCCAAAATGGTATGACAAAAGAATCGAAAGCCACAATATTAAACAATAAACTATATATTGTAATAATTTTTTATTAATATATTAAAGAAACTAGATTATTAACTTCTTAATATATCAAGATAATAAAATAGTTTTATAATGCTAAAAATAAAAATTATTGCCAAAAAAGAACTAATCATATTCTAAAATATACACTTCAATATTTATGAAATGGAGAGGATCCTAATCCCGTCAACACAATAAGCTTCCTTTTGGAGGATAACACCCCAGGAATATTTCATGAATACAATTTCTTAACGCTATGATAAAAAGCGTAAGCACTTGAAAATGTGATTATCATTGCCCGGGAAAATTCTTAGTATGATAAAAAGAAAAATTGGCCTAAGACCAATTTTTATGGTTAACTCCAAAAACTTATGTTTTTATGCCTCAAATATATCATATTAATAATGTAATCAATTTTAATTTTTAATTTTCGATATATAATTTATGTGTCATGTGCTTATATTATGTCCGATCGTCTGAGTTGTACGCATGAAAATAGTATAACCATATAATCATGAGCTAATAATTACTTTTGAACTAACTACATGTCATTATTTTTTTGTTTTTGTTTTTTTCTTAATATTTAGTGTTTTGTAAATTGTGTTTTTTGGATTTAATATACTTTATAAGTTGTGTTTATTTTTTAAAATTATAAATCATATTTAATTATACTAATAATTATGTTTTTACTATTTATATTTCTAAGCACCCTTAACAAAACCCTTTTTCTATTTAACTGACAGTCCAACGGAGAGTTTTCTATGTGACCGTATAACTCATAATCAGACTTAATAGTGTTTATATGGCATCAATGTAGACTGCTCCATAAATAAATTAAATGAATGTGTCATTTCAAAATATTAGTCGCACTTGATCAACGGGAGAACTTTTATACATGCAAAAACTTAGGGACTTTGGGTATGACTTGAATATTCATCCATTAATCCAATTCCACTTGATCAACGGGAGAACTTTTATACATGCAAAAACTTAGGGGCTTTGGGTATGACTTGAATATTCATCCATTAGTCCAATTCGACATGATCTACGGAGGACTTGTGAAGTGGTTTAGGCATATTGAGAATATCGATAAACTTTTGATTTAATAGAAAACTATGATCTTTACCAAAACACAAATTCTGTATTTGGAAGCCACGTTACATGTGTAAGAATAGAAAGAAAAAAGAAGGGAAAAGAGGAGAAAATTGTAAATATTAGGAGAAGGAGATTTTTTTTAGGAACGTGTTTTCCTTTGTTTTCTTTCCCTTGCCCCTCCCCAAACACAGCCTAAAGGACGGAAAATATAAGAAACGAAAGGGAAAGTTGAAATGACGGGAGATGGGAAGCGGCTAACGTTACGTGCTTTACTAAATTTCATCAATCGGTTAGTAAAATTTACTAACTTTTTTTGTAAATTGTACTAAACAGTGACCATTTTTTTAGTAAAATTGTTAGTAATCGGATACTAACGGGGTTAGTAAATTTCATTAGTAATTTACTAACCCCGTTAGTACCCTTTTACTAACGTTACTAACCCCGTTAATATCCGATTACTAACATTTTTACTTTCTGTCTTGATTCGTAAAATCGGTAGTAATCGGATACGAACGGGGTTAGTAACGTTAGTAATCGGATACTAACGGGGTTAGTAACGTTAGTAATCGGATACTAACGGGGTTCGTAAATTACTAATGAAATTTACTAACCCCGTTAGTATCCGATTACTAACGTTACGAACCCCGTTAGTATCCGATTACTAACGTTACGAACGTATCCGATTACTAACGTTACGAACCCCGTTAGTATCCGATTACTAACGTTACGAACCCCGTTAGTATCCGATGGGGTTCGTAACGTTAGTAATCGGATACTAACGGGGTTCGTAACGTTAGTAATCGGATACTTACGGGGTTAGTAAATTACTAATGAGATTTACTAACCCCGTTAGTATCCGATTACTAACAATTTGCCTAAAAAATCACTGTTCAAGTTTAGTAAAAATTACTAATTATATTTGTAAAAGTTAGAAACTTTTAATAAAGATTTAGTAAAATTGTTCGTAAATCGCCGCTAGGTTTAGTAACGCGTTACTAAATAGTTTAGTAATTTACTAAAATTAACAGTGAACTCCGAACCTAATTACTAACCTTTGGCTGGTGTGAAATTACGTAAATGCCCCCGTTCGTTTTTACTAAATGATTTACGAACGTAGTTAGTAACCCATTGTTTTCCCTTTGCTTTCACGCTCGTCGTTGGCGACCCTCCCCTCCTCCCCTCCTACCCTCCCCTCCGACCGTCCCCTCCGAGCGCATTGTCTGCGCGTGCGGTCCGAGAAGTTTCCCTCCGACCACATTCCTCCCCGCCCCTCTTTGCGTCGTCCTCCCCGCCCCCTTTGCGTGGTCCTCCCTCCGATCGTCCGTTTGCACCGGACCCTGCGACCGTAAATGGCGTCAGGTGAGATTGCATTGTCTTCGTCCTCTTTTACGTGCTGTCCGACAGAAGTGATGGCGTCAGGTGAGATTGCATTGCCTTCGTCCTCTTCGTATTGACGAGTATCCCGAAACCCTAATCATCACCGTCGACCTGTCTCTTTCCGTTTGCGATTGGAGAATGATTGTTACGAATTTAGTTTCTGTAAATGGTTTCCGATTGTGGTTTGATTCTGTTAAAGTATTGGTATCTTAGGATGAGTGATTTGTGGTCTGTTGAAATCAACATTATCATTTTCTGTTACGGCAGAGGTTGAAGGAGATGCCGAAATGGCCGTTGGAAATACAAACACTCCTGAGAGTTCGAAAAAGAAAAAGGCTACAAGAGTACGTGTTGGTCAGGTAAGTTAGTGGTCCCTGTCCCCGTTTTGTTTATTTTGCCTGTCATTAATTGAATGGTGTTACTCTGCATTCTGTGGTTCTTCTATTACAGGATTACCTGTATACTCGATGTAGTCCAAAGAAGTTAATGTCGGTCCTGGACACATTCGATGAGGAGAGGAGGTTAGCGTTAAAAGACTTAGGTTTTGATGGTCTTCTTCGTTTGGCAAGTAGGCAGGTGAATCACAGCGCAGTGAAGTTGTGTTTGAAGCTGTTCGATCCACAGAAGAAGGTTCTGGTCATCGATGGTGTCAAACAACCCCTGCTTTCTACTGATGTACATGAGCTAATTGGCATACCATCTACAAAGGTTGGTGTCCCATTTAGCGGTCACATGGAAACCGTACGAGAAGAGCTAAGGGGACACCTAAGAAGAGGTAAAATTTCTCTGAAATCTATTGAGAATAGTCTGCTATCAAGAACTGGTCCGGACGAGTTGTGGAGAGCAGAGGTAGTCATTTTCATCATAGGTTGCTATTTGTGCCCAACAACGAACTTTGATATCCACGAGGAGTACTTGCTTGCAACCCGCGATGTCAATGCAATCTGCAAATTTGATTGGGCTACTCATGTTCTTGATAACTTGTGTGCCCAAGTTAAGACATATCAACAGAATGAAGCAAGATACATCGGGGGTTGCGTGCAGATACTTCTGGTGAGCATTTGGATGATACGACGCTGTTAATATATTCTGCCCACTGATGTTATTGAAGTCATCATCATTCGTTGTTCTTTTAACCAGCAAGCTTTCGGGTTGTGTTTATGGCAGTTATTCTATGATGGTAAAGTGTCCATGGCTGCCGATATGTTAGGAAAGATGAACAGGTCATTGCCACTTTGTCAAGATTGGGACGACGATCGGCTGAAATGCATTTTCAAAGGCTGTAATGTTGAAGCAACATATATTGTAACTTCTTAGTCCAATTATTTGTTCATATTCGAGGCAGGAATACCTGATTTCCCGTCGTCCAACTTTCAATTTGTTTCTGCAATTTACGGAATGACTTCTCCGATTTCCCGGCCAAGAAGCACATACGTCTGCAAGATGTCATTAATATACCCTGCCGCAAATCATCAACGTTCACACCGTTAGCCTGGTGTGAAAATAGAGCATCACTTGTTTTTTTGGCGTTAATTGTCCACCTTTGCTTGACAAGATGAGTAGGTATGGACAAGAATCCTTCTATTTTGGCTACGTGGAATAGGTGGGCACATGGATAACCAAATGTCTCAAAATGTAAACAACTGCAGCTCAGTTGGATAGAAGACTTCGCAGATGTACACTGCACGCACCTATGCTCACCATCATAACACGACAGAGTGTACACCATGGCAATATTTCCGTCTAGTACATCTTCAACATAAAATTTTGATTCCTTCTCTATCTCAGCCTGAACTTTACGAAAAGACTTCATAGTATATATGCGACGCGCATCCTCCTCAAGTCGGCGCAGCATGGTAAGAAGCCTTAAAGATTTCTGAGATGACTTGAAGTCCTCCTCATATTCCTTGTGACGAATATCTTCAACTGCACGCTCAAAATTGTGCACGAAATCATAAAGCTTATGATTTACATTCACATATTCCTTCATATATGCATGCATCCTTTCGCACCGTTGAGTGCTTCTAAGCTCTGCCCAAAAATGTCCAACCAGATACGTTTGCCATCACATATGCCTGCAATCGTAAATCTGTGCTAGCCATTTGTAACTTATCGTACCTGTATTTGTCATTAAAGAAGTCCACGCTTCTTCAACTTCTTCGGATGGTCTACTATTATACATAAAAGAGGAAATACGTCGTCTCATTTGTGCATCCTGTACACGGCGTGTTATGTTCCTGCTGAAATGCCAAAGGCATAACCTGTGCCTAGCATTTGGCCAAACTTCTCTCACAGATGCAATCATCGCCTTGTCAGCGTCAGTTACAACACTAATCGGGTGTTTACCTCCCATGACCAATGTATGTGTGCGCAATAGCCAAGTATAATCGGCAATGGTTTCAGAAGCCATCAAGGCAGCCCCAAAGACGGTTGTCTGATGATGATGATTCACACCCACGATGATGACCATTTGCATTCCATATTTGTTCGTCTTAAAAGTAGAGTCCAAAGCTATGACATCACCAAAACAGTGGTAATCAGCTATTGAAGTACTGTCCGCCCAATATATTCGACTCACTTCATTCTTCTCGACAAATGTGTAAAAGGCCATACCCGTATCACTATTCCTCCTACACATAAGATATGCTAGCACAGAATCACAATCACCATTACTCCCAACTGAGTCTTCCTTAAGCTTCCTGTTATTGAGGTCCTTCATTAAGAAACCAACACGCGGATGTCCACCAGATACGTGTACAAGTAGGCGCATAATATCACACTGTCTAAACCCAACTTCAAGCATTCGGGTTATAAATGTCATAACTTCGTCTGAAATGTTGCGCCTTTCTCGCATGAAATAAGACAGCCCATTACTCACCATTTCATGATTGTGCTTCAACTGAAGAGCTACAAACTTCCATTCTCCAGTCTATTCAACTCTAGCTTTGAAGAAACAATTGCAAGATGTCCTCATAGATGCCCTCACCCGACTATTGGCCGTTAACATAGCTGAATCAGAACATACCCCTTCCCTTGAGCAAACCCACTTTCTCATGACGCATTCTCCGTTTCGCAGTTTCTGAAGATCCCTTTTCCTAATTGAAAATCCATGCACCGTTGAATACATTTTAATGAACTCTTCAACTTCTTCGGCAGTACGAAATGACATAATCATCAATTGATCTTCATTCATACCCCTAAGTATATTGAGGAAGTCATTCGTATCCTGCTCACCTGCACACACATACGGCATTTAGTAGTCCCAAAGCCTTGGCTGCAAAATATAAAGCAAATATATGCACTTAAGGTAGAAAGCATTTACCGAATGTTGCGTGCTCTTGGTTGAAGACAAATTCCATATCTTCAAGAATGGAATGCGGCTCCACACCCTTGCATCCTAGGTTGAATGTATCACCAACTCATTGTAAGATACATCCAAGCACACATCCCCGGTCGTCATTTACAGGCTGCAAAAAAATACATCGTAATGACAAATTGCTACGAGGCAATGCTGATGCAGATCAATCGTTCAGCAACATTCATTGTCAAAACTTGCAGATCACCTGCGGATCACCTGCAGCTCACCTGTGAAGTTCGCAACTAACTTCACTAACACATTGGGAAGGGCAGGCAGCACACTTCACTACGGCATTAACTTCCCATCGAAATCAAACCTAACGGAGATTTACTTAAACCCAACAGCCGGAAGAATAACGTGCACAGAGGCGAATCTTCCTCTCAGCAACAACCGTCGCCGTATTCGGATCCAGGAGTTGCTCGGACCTTAAATGGAAAATCCGACAGATCACAAAAGAATCACAGCTGCTGCATCCTCCTTAACAACCACAGCTGGTGCATCCGCCTTCGAGATAACCGCATCTCCTACTACGTTACTCCTGCGTCCTCCGAATCAAGCAACTGCAGCACCGGCGAGAGGAATGCGGTCGGAGGGAAACTTCTCGAAGGGGACGCCGACCGCCGACGGTCGGAGGGGACGCGCAAAGAAGCTGCTCGGAGGGAACGGTCGGAGGGGAGGGTCGGAGGGGAGGACGTTCGTATGGCAACGACGATCGCAAAAGCAAAACGATGGGTTACTAACTAGGTTAGTAAACCATTTAGTAAAAACGAACGGGGGCATTTACGTAATTTCACACCAGCCAAAGGTTAGTAATTAGGTTCGGAGTTCACTGTTAATTTTAGTAAATTACTAAACTATTTAGTAACGCGTTACTAAACCTAGCGGCGATTTACGAACAATTTTACTAAATCTTTACTAAAAGTTTCGAACTTTTACAAATATAATTAGTAATTTTTACTAAACTTGAACAGTGATTTTTTAGGCAAATTGTTAGTAATCGGATACTAACGGGGTTAGTAAATCTCATTAGTAATTTACTAACCCCGTTAGTATCCCATTACTAATGTTACGAACCCCGTTAGTATCCGATTACTAACGTTACGAACCCCGTTAGTATCCGGATACTAACGGGGTTCGTAACGTTAGTAATCGGATACTAACGGGGTTAGTAAATTTCATTAGTAATTTACGAACCCCGTTAGTATCCGATTACTAACATTACTAACCCCGTTAGTATCCGATTACTAACGTTACTAACCCCGTTCGTATCCGATTACTACCGATTTTACGAATCAAGACAGATTTTTTAGTAAAAATGTTAGTAATCGGATACTAACGGGGTTAGTAACGTTAGTAAAAGGGTACTAACGGGGTTAGTAAATTACTAATGAAATTTACTAACCCCGTTAGTATCCGATTACTAACAATTTTACTAAAAAAATGGTCACTGTTTAGTACAATTTACAAAAAAAGTTAGTAAATTTTACTAACCGATTGATGAAATTTAGTAAACCACGTAACGTTACGTGCACGTAACGTTAGCCGCTTCCCGGGAGATGCCATCTTTCTCTGGGGCTGCGCGATTTCGATTGTTTTTTGTCCTTTTTCACGGCATCCAAACACAGCAAAAAGTGTGATTTCCACGCCCAAATGGTTCTTGAGACAAAGGCTTCCATCCTGAAGCTGTGGAACATTTAGTGAGGAACTCGGTAGTTTTTGGACAAATCGTAATTACATTTCATTATTTATTATATAATTTATGAATATTGTTATTACAAAAAATTAAGGAATATTGTTTGTACATGTTAATTTAGGAAAAGCACCTTCCCTTCCCTTTCCCATACAATGAAATAACAGAAAAAAGAAAGACAAGTTTTAATGTATAAACCGAGATGTTTTTTATTTGCGTTAATTTCCGTCCATTCATTCCCTTAATTAACAGCTTTTAGAGTTAACTGTGGTCGCTATATAACAAGATCACGGACGTACAAAGATTTCACACAAAAACAACAACCGGAGAGCTTGCACGTCATGGGAAGCGCAATTGTCCCCAGACTCCGCCTTTCCCCCTCTCTTTACGATTTTCGCAATCCTCTTGTGTTCCGTTCTGATCGTAACGCCGAGGCCAGTCACAGCGCAGAAGCTCCACACGAGCTCCCGATGGATCGTGGATGAAGGCGGGAAGCGGGTGAAGCTTGCTTGCATCAACTGGCTGTCCAACCTCCAGCCCATCCTGGCCGAGGGACTTCATAGGCAACCCGTCGACGCCTTATCCGCCCGCATAAAGTCCATGGGATTTAACTGTGTCAGGTTTACATGGCCGTTATACTTGGCCACCAATGATACCCTCTCGGCACGCACAGTTAGACAAACTTTCCAGGAACTCGGACTACACGACACAATTCCCAGGATCGAGTCCAACAACCCTTCCATTGTCGACCTTCCCACCATCGAAGCCTACAAGGTGAGCGCGAACCGAGCATGGACGTCTTCTTGAATGCTTGACATGACAGATCGACAAGGGCTTTTTATTCATTTGTTTATTTTGTTGTTCTCTTAAATCGCGGAACCAAGGCAGTGTTGACGAGCCTCCGTAACAATAACGTGATGGTTATCCTTGACAACCATATAAGCACCCCCGGTATGTGTTGTATTTACGATGACGGCGACTATTTCTTCGGCGACCGATATCTCGATCCGGTCCTCTGGATGAAAGGCCTCCGCTTCATGGCCACTCTTAGCACTGGATTCGATAACGTGGTGGGCATGAGCCTGAGGAACGAGCTTCGAGGCCCCCGACAGAATGTGGATCTTTGGTACAAGTACGTGGATGGCAACCAAGAATCTGATTGATCTCGTGTTCGTTGGATAAAAGTGCTGCCGAGTAAGTGATGCTTCTTCGATGACAGGTACATGCAGCAGGGAGCAGAGACGGTTCACGCCGCGAATCCCAACGTCCTGGTGGTCATGTCAGGCTTGGATTACGACACAAGCCTCTCCTTTCTCCAAAACAGACAGGTGAATGTCACGTTCACAGAGAAAATTGTGTTCGAGCTGCACTGGTACGCAACCTCGAGCTCGAACTCGCTGAGCGAGTGGGTAAACGGGAACCTGAACGACATGTGTGCCCGAGTATCGAGTAAGGTGGAACAAACATCAATATTCCTTCGATGTCAAGGCTTCCCTCTCTTCCTGAGTGAGGTCGGGGTTGATCAAACGGGAAGGGACGAGAATGATGCAAGGTTCTTCAGTTGTTTACTCCGTACGGCAGCCATGCTTGACCTAGACTTTGCATTGTGGGGCCTCCACGGAAGCTACTACCTCAGAGATGGCATTGTCCATAGGGAAGAATCCTACGGAATTCTAGATCGTAACTGGACTGGAGTAAGGAATTTAACATTCCTGCAAAGGTTATCTGCCATTCAGTCTCCCTACAGAGGTTAGTGACCGGGATTTCTCGCATATAAATGGATGCAAACAGAATACAAATTTGATTTTCCTTAATTGGTAACTGCTCTTCTCACGGACATTCAACACAAATTGTTTCGTAATCGCAGGGCCGGGATTGAACGAAACGGGTCAGCATAACATCATATTCCATCCGCTGAGGGGAATGTGTGTAACAAGAGAATCACCAATTGCACCTCTCAAGTTGGGCTCATGCGAGCAATCCCTTAGCTGGATCTATACTCCCGGGAAGAACTTAATGCTGAAGAAGAAGAAGAAGAAGAAGAAGAAGAAGAAGATAACTTGGCGTTACCTCCAGACAGACGGACTAGGGAAGCCCGTAACAATCGGACGGAAGGCAACCACTTGGGAGGTGATATCGGCCAGCAAGATGCATATAGCTACGAACCTAGGAGGAATACAGGCATGCTTGGATATAGAGGGGCATCAGGAGTTGGTGGCAAAAGAATGTAAGTGCTTGAGTGGGGATGCGTCATGCGATCCGTCGAGCCAGTGGTTCACGCTGGTGAGCAGCACAAGGCTGACGAAACCGGCTTAATACGGAGGATTTGTACACGTTCTACTATTTCATTTAAATGTTTTGAAATAAATACATGCATTCACCACGTTAAATTAGGGCGATTGCATTGAATGAATATATGTTATTTCTTTATTGGGTCATTATATTGGTCCATGCACGGGACCATCCCTTCGACATGAAAATAATTTATCTAATAAGATTTTAATACAAAAAATACATATATTTCCTTCTACATGTATTTTCTTATTTTAAAAGTATTATTTGAAAGTTATTTTATTATAATGCTTTGCTTCTTATTCTTTCTCTATTAAAATAAAATAAAAACTAATTTTATTAGGATTTAAAAACAGTAATTTTGTACAAAAACGTTTTCAAACTTAAGTTCGTAGTGTTACCATGCGAATTACATAAACAAAATTAAGGATAAATTTAGAATCTATTTTTTTTTTTACTCAGTAAAAATTTTAAAAAAATTAACCCAAAAATATCAAGTCATCACTCACTTTTAAGGAAGTAAAAATTTTAAAGTCGAACTTTCATATGGGGATTTTTTAGAAGCTTCTTGGGCAAAACTGAATTTATCAAGTCGAATTCGGGGGATTATTTATGGAATTTTGAAACTATCCACCATACTTCGCAAATTGCTTTTTCGACTAACACTATCTAGGAACATTAAACTCTACCTATATGGTAGAACCTGTCCTCTTTCTACATTCTTACGCACGTGGGACAGCTCACATTATGGATATAAACATAAATTATGTCTAAACACAATCTAACGCTCCCCATCAAGCTATAGGATAAGATCATTATGCCAAGCTTGTTAAATATAGCGTTAAGCACCTTTGACGTCAGCCCTTTGGTAAGAAATTCGCTAATCATGGATTGAACGGAATTTCAATAGTTTCGTTATTCATTGTGTTTCGAATAAAGTGACAATTTACCTCCACGTGCTTGGTCCCCTCATGAAATATGGAATTGTTTACCATATAAATAGCAATATGGTTATCACACCACATTTGCATATGAGAGTAGGGATAGAAAAGGAAAGTTCATTGAGGAGATTTCTGACCCTCATTAACTCACATATTTTGTGAGCAATTATACGATACTCCGCTTTCGCACTTGATCAGAACACTACATGTTTAGCAACACAAATTCTGAACCATAGATCTTGGTACTATCTGTGGATCAACGGTCCAGGATACTGGCCTAAAACATACAAGGCCTTCTAGGGAGGTAGCTACGGAAACACACCAGGTGAAGGCTTGTGAGCAATACAATTACCAAGCGATGGAGACTGCCGGGCGGCGAGGGTTACCAGGCGATGCAAATAGGATTAAGCGACAGTCAACTAGGCGAACGAGGAAACTCTACAGCGAAGGCTAGTGGCCAATACGATCGGTCAACAGGTGTCATGAAAAGATTTGGGAGATATCAAGACATGAAGGGAATAATTGCCAAGATCGCTCAAATTGAAAGACTATATCCCGTATTTTGAACAAGACTATATCCCGTATTTTGAACACCATGTTCTGCGTTTTATTTCACCAAGTAACCACTTTACTACCAACAATTGTGCAACAACCAAACGCTGAACGAGGATACCTTAATATGTTAATAAATATTATTAGCCCGCATTTCTAAATATATATAGAGATATCAAGGCTTTCCGTTTATTGAAATGGTTAGTTAGCATTGTGCATGATCTGTTACCCTTGAATGTTGTATGCTCAAGAAGTAATCCTTAAACCCTTCCATTTAAAAACAGTAATCTTGTACTAAGACACTATCAAACTTAAGTTCGTAATGCTACCATGCGAATCACATAAACAAAATTAAGGATAAATTTATAACTTAATTATTTATTTTACTTATAAAAGTTTTAAAAAAATTAATCCAAAAATATCAAGTCATCGCACACTTTTAAGGAAGTAAAAATTTTACTAAATATTTCTTTTATGTTAGACAACATGTTTTGTAAAAGAGTAAAAGAGTACAGAGTATACCTTGATATGTAAAACATTGATAAGTACAAGATATGTATAGGCGCCTTTGTTTAGGTTGAAAAATAATTTGCTTAACTTGGTAGTTAGTTTAAAAATTCCGAAAATATTGTTCGAAGTCGACTCTATCCAATAAAGAAGTTGAATTGATGAAGTTCGAAAAATAGAGTTCGACTTTTTTTTTTTATTCTATTTTTCAAGTCGAACTTCCTTATAGGGATGTTTTGGAAGCTTTTTAGGCAAAATTGAATTTATAAAGCTCGACTTCGAGGCATTATTTACGAAATGTCGAAACTATTTACCTTAAGTCGCAAATTCTTTTTATGACTAAAACTATTTGGGAACATAAAACTGTATGTATAGGGTAGAACCCTAATCGATGTGGGACAACTCACATTATGACCATAAACTTAATTTATGTCTAAACACATTCTAACACTCCCCATCAAGTTGTATCATATGGATTATATATACCAAGCTTGTTACATAAAACATTAAACACCTTTGACGTCTATACCGTTGATGAAGATATTCGCTAATCATCGAATGAACAGAATTTCAATAGTTCCCTTCTTCATCATGTTCCGAATAAGTGACAATCAACCGCCATGAAATAACAAATTTTTTTCAATATCAATAGCAATCTGCTAATCACACCACATTTACAATGACCAATCAATGAACGACAATCCCCTTTTATCTGCTTTTATATATATATACAGACATCAATCCAAGCTTTCCGTTGATTGAAGTGGTTTGTTAGCATTGTTCATGATTTGTTTCCCTTGAATATTGTCTTAAAAGTGCTAAAGAAGTAATCTTTAAACACTAACAGGCATTTGCTACGTGGAATTGAAAACGTTATAATTAAATTTCAAGTAAATTAAAATCAAAATGGTTAGAAAAGACAAATTTCTTAACATTTTTGTTTGAAAATAGTTTAGAAATGGACTCCTAAATTATAGTATAGTAACTTCTCAAACAATTTTCAAATTTTTTTTTCTTAAGTTCAATTATGTAATTTTATATAGTATTAGAAAAGCTTTTTCATGAGTTTTGGTTGGAAAAATAGAATTGAGATTTTGAATTACATTAGAAATAGAATTATATGCAACACAAAAAATGTTGCATTTCATGGATTTTTAATTTTAATCCTTATCAATTCTGAATATCAAACACAACATAATTGGCTTGAGATCACCATATGTTGGATAATAAATAGGATACACTGGCGGAGTTCGATCCCAATTTGCAAGTTCCAAGCTCAATCCTTAGCGGATCAACCAACTGTGAAATATGGGAAGCTGCCCGGTGCTTTACGTGTTCCACAAGAACCACTTGATCCTGCTACTGTTGCTAAAGCGGTTTCTGTGATCTGTTGCTGATACTGATCCTCGTAATCTTTCCTAAACTTTCGTATCTGGATTATGGCAGGTACGAGGACAAGACTTCAGCTCGGCTGGATCTATGGATCAGTGACAGAGGACGTGGTCACCGGACACTGGATGCACAACCGTGGGTGGCGATCAGTGTACCCCAATCAACCTCACCGACAGGATCCACCAGGTCCTAAGATGGCCACAGGCTCAGTCGAGATTTTCTTCTCCAGCAACAACGCGTTGCTCGACTCTACTCAGATCATGTCTCTCTGACGACTGTTCTACATATGTCGGGGTATACCCCTTCATGTCCATCTTCCTCATCATTTACTGCTTCCTCCCGGCACTCTCGCTCTTCTCGGGAAGATTCATCGTGGCAACGGTGAGCGTCACGTTCCTAGACTACCTCCTGACCATAACCTTCTGCCTCATCGGGCTTGCCATCCTAGAGGTGAAGTGGTCAGGGATCTTGCTTGAAGAATGGTGGAGGAACGAGCAATTCTGGCTCATATCAGGGACGGGTGCACGTCTCGCGGCAGTTGTGCAGGGACTTCTAAAGGTAATAGCAGGGATTGAGATCTCGTTCACCCTGACGTCAAAATCCGCAGCAGAGGACATGGAAGTCATATTCGCAGACGTCTACCTGGTGAAGTGGACCTCCCTGAAGATCCCTCCCATTGTCATTGCAACGGTGATATAATCGCGTTAGCATTCATATTCTTCCGGATGATATACAGCACGGTTCCACAGTAAAGCAAGCTGGTGGGAGGGACCTCCTTCATCTTCTGGGTGTTGGCCCATCTCGTCTTTGTCTGGGAAGACACCCACAATTGTCTTTGTCTGGTCTGGGCTCATTGCAGTCATCATCTCGTTGCAGTGGATCACGATTAATCCACCAGAGGGAGGATCTACAGACACGACTGGTGGTGGGTTCCAATTCCCATGATGGTAGGATGATTTGCAGCTGGAATGGAGGGATATTCACACATTTTTGCTTTCTTTACTTTTTGACAGTCTTTTCTTGTTCCCATGTTGTCCGGATCAAGTATGTAGCAATAACAACAGACAGGATATGATCTTTAGCATTAGATTCTTGGGGGTCTTGATTTTGGGTCTTAGTGGGTAGAATGACAGATTGAATTGAATCTACAGAGTGAAGCCACTCATTCATTTGTTTTGGCCAATATGAGAATGATTTATGATGAAACTACTGTAAGTTCCTGCCAATGCGGTAAATCCAGAAAGGGTGTGCTGAGGTGAGATTCAAACTGAACTGAAACATCTAAGAGAAGAAAAATGGGGAACAAAGGCTGGTTTACTACCATGTCCATTAACTGAAACTTGACAGTCAAACTATGTAAAGGCTTTTTGTCAGGTGAATTGCAAATCACACCGAGTGATGAAATTTTCTGCAGCATTGAGCAGTTAGCGTCTCTTCTCCCAATCATCTTCCCCCTGCACAGAGATCATCACACAGCACCACCATGGAAGCCGGCCGAGTCTAAGAGTACTGCCTTAATTTGTTCCGGTACGACATCTTGGCCTTCCCTACATTGCTACAGAAATAACCAGGATGATCACGTATGATTACAGGGGTCATCCCAGAGTAATTCGTCTAGTGCAGACCAGTAAATTGAAGTATGTTGGATGGATTCCTATGACAAGGTAGCACTTAAATCTCCAGACTCACCTCCGCTCGGAAAACGTCCAAAGCAAATCCGTTGAAGCAGCTAATGACGGCCTGTTGAACATCCAAGCCGAGGTTGTCCAGTGCCCTCATAGTAGATAGCAGGAGGCCTGGCCTGCGTGAACAAAACATGTGAATATTCACTGCTCTTCCTTCCCTGACTCGAACCTCCACCTACAAGATAAAGACATTCCATCTTCAAACAATGATTTCATGTGATTAAACAGCCACAATGCACAAAGAATATAATCACTCCCCATATATTAATGCATGGAAAAAATAAATAAAATTTATTTTACTTTCTCTGCAAAATGGTACAAATTTTGCCACAAGGCAGCTCCTAAAGTAAACCGAAATTAGAATATGCAATTATTGTGCTCACAGTACTAAAGACAACATACGGTACCTGTCAAAAAAAAAAAAGGAATAGATACGGGACATTCAGCATTTATGAATTTCTAAACCTGGAGAAGGATGAACATTCAAAAACCATTAAGACTATTTTTCTTTAGCATGTGGAATTACATTTAAAATAAATGGAATATTTAACCTTGGCTCGAAAGTGAAACAAGAGAACAAACAGTGATAATAAATCATAGCAGCATCGTACTGTACACGCTTTGTGTTAAAAACGCCATGCATGCTAGGCGACAACTCGAAATAGCAATGCAATGTACCAGGCTCAGTTTTCCTAGAAACGGTTTGCACCTTTAGAAACACAAAAACTGAGGATGGAAACGTGATCTTGCACATCTGATTAAAAAAATGAAACAAAAGGAAACGCATATATAACACAAAGAACCCACGAGAAACTAGCATTACCCTCGCAGGCTGCCCCTTGGGGCTCGGCAATGAACTCGGGCACAGTTCTTCCTTCACGCGGCAAGGAAGAGTAGACGGCGTGGGCGTCAAAGGGTGGAAGCTCGTCGACAGTGTTGGCAATGAAGAACCAGGGGGAGTCATCTCGAGCTCATTATGCAGGTCGTTGATCCTTTGCAGAAGTTCCTTCAAGTAATCGATAGCATCCCCCAGTATGGAAGCTCTATCCATCTTCAAAAACAAAGTTACTCAGTCCCTCGCAAAAAAACCCACGAAAGCAATTACAATAAAAAGCGGGATCAAGAAGAGAAACTGACTGTTCAATCTCTCAATGAGTAAAAAAGAAATGGTCCACACCATGGATGCTAACAACACAAAGACTGCACCAAAAACATAACTCGGGTCCGATTCGGACTGGGATAACACACAGAGACTTAATTCCATAACTGGAAATAAGCATCCACCAGCAGATCATGTCACACAGAATAGAAAGGCCAAACAAGAGACTAAACAAAAAGACAGTGAAGGGGATTAAGTCAGCTTCCATCCTTAACAATACAAAGAAAGAAGACCCCATCCCTTTACAACAAGATAAGCTGCCAGATTGTTGGACATGTTCATCATAGGACAATTGCTACCACAATGCCCCCACTTCAATGATTGATTCAAATCTGAACATTCTCATCAAGAAAATCAATCCCAGTTCCACTCTTGAGACAGGAAATTCATTAACTAAAACCAAAATTAAAACCAGTTAAGGCACAAGGCGCACCCGGGGCGCAAATCACCCAAATCGCTCGAGGCGTAAGGCACAAACCTCAAGGCGCGCCTCAGCAATTAAGGCGTATGCTAAACCCAGTCCATCTAAATGGACCAAATTGAACATAAAATGAAACTATTACGATCAAATTGAAAAAGGATTTGTGCTTGAGGGGTTGTTTCGTCCCCAGCTTTTAGAGTTTTGTCTCCTCCTTCTCCCGTCCGTCATCCTCTTCCTCTCCGGCAGCTCGCCTCTCCTCCTCCTTCCTCACCAGCTGCTAGGGCAACATAAAATAGACCCCGGCCTGTTTGTTAAGGGCGCCTCAAGTGGCGCCCTGCGCCTTAGGCGCGTCCCAACGCCTGGGTAAGGCGCGTGCCCCAGGCACGTAATGGCGCACGCCCGGAGAGTTCTAGGGCGGTCCGGCCGCGACCCAGCCGCGCCTTTAATAACACTTATTAAAACAAGATTGTATTGGGGAAATCAATGTGTTTTTACCTTGCTGATTTTGGGCACGACAGACCTCAACATGTAAAGCCTGTCGTTGAGCTTCTTCCTCCTCCTCCGCTCCGCCATCAGATTCTTTGCGGGCATCCCTTTCTTTTTCCCCTTAACATCTCCACCCCCGCTGCCACTCACCATGCCGCTCTCGGTGTTGGTCCCTACTGAATTCCTCAACCCGTTGTCATTCATCCCGCTCTCAGAGACGTTCCTATCATCGCTATCATACCCCAGACCCAATCCATCTACACAGCCTCCTTCGTCACCGTCGCCCAAATCTCCAAAGCCGTTATCACTACTGCCGTGGTAATTGTCGCCTGTATTGCCGTTTTGCCCCTCGAACGTGTTTCTGCTCCCCTCGAAGCTGTTGCCGCTCTTTTCGCCCCTCAGTGAGGCCGCGGCTCTCTTTTGGAACAGGGTGGGCTGCTCACCGACCTGGGGAAAAACCTCGAGAGGACGCAGCATCTTGGCGCTCCTCCCATTCGCGAACAGCCCGACATTGCTGCCACAGTTGCTACCGACGTGATTGGTTTGGCCGGAGTTATCCACAGCTGCCGCAGGCCCATCAAAGCTCTCAAAGCTCGGCAAGCCGCCAAACCCCCCTCCAAAAACGCCCAAATTGGAGTTGCTGCCACAGGCAGCATTGTCATGCAACATTGGGGCTAAGTCGGGGTTCAGCCCCATGGAGAAATCGCACCCCATGTCGAAACCCGGGTCGTACAAGACAGAAGTCGGGTTCTTGTCGAAGGACAGGAGGGCGGAGCCGGTCCCACCGCTTCGGTGAGGGTGGTGTTGGCAGCTGTTGGCGAAGTAGAGGGAGTTGGAGGGGCTCACAGGGGCAGGAGCGGCTGTCAGCAAAGAAGAGAAGGTGGAGGGTTTTGGGACAGCAGAGGGGTGAGAGAGGGAAGGGAAGAAAGGGTGGTGAGAGGGAAGCTGGGGGTGGTCGAGGGTAAAACCCTGGGAGGGAGAGCAGGAGGAGGAGTCGAAGGCCACAGAGGAGATAAGCTCAGGGAAATGGTTGGGTTGGAGGTAGGACCAGTCGTTGCTGAGGAAAGGAAGGTGGTGGGGCTGGACGCCGGAGTTGGTGGGGGTGGCGGTGCGGGACCAGGAGACGGGGTCGTCGGAAGTGGAGAGGGGGAGGGGTGGGGGTGGGGGGTTGAGGTTGAGGTTGCCGTCGTCCATCCAGAGGAGGTTACCGGAGGGAGGAGGCAGGGACATCCCGATCCTCTGCTTCTTCGGAAAACGGGGAAGCAGGAAGGAGGTTGAAGAAGTGTTGTTGGTTGGTAACTTCCGCTTCTCCTTCTTCTTACAATTTACATATTTGGCTTTCTAAAACGGTTATAATCCTCGTCTTCGGTCAAATCCCAAGTCTTCGGTCACACCATCCCTTCGGGGAGATTATTGCCAATAAAAAATTATGGTTTATAATTGTTGGATAAACTTTCTCCTTTTTATTGCCTCGTATTGATGGTATATAAAAAAAAAATTTGTTTTCAGTTGCGACGATTATTCGCTCGCGCGTGAAGCAGTACAAGTAGCGGCAATCATCTGTTGATAGCGGATACTAATGGATAGGCTTATATTATAGTATAATAAGCACTTGGATTTCTATGTAATACGATAGACAATCATTTCAACCCTCACATAAGGGGCACTTGATTGTCCATTTGTACTCTTAGTTTGTTTCCACCGTAAACACTTATTGCACTTCGTACTCATCGTAATGAAAGTGAACATTTGTTTTTAGATCCTTGTTCATTATTCTCTTTTGATCTACGTCGACCACATTTCATCTTGAATTAAGCTTTCATGTCAATATATCAACGTATTGGTCCTTGGCACGCAAGTAACATAAAAAGACATGCACATTCGGTTAATGAAATTTATTAATAAAAAACGCAACCAACATACAAAGCAATGGAAGTACGTGGCTTGTTCAATGGAATGGCTTTTGGTCATCCACAACGTGTATTTAAAGTCTAAATGGAAGTGATTTACAATTGGAAAAACTTCTCCCGGCCTTTATTTATCTATCCATGTCGTTTTATACGTTTTCCTGTTGGAATTATGTCGTATAATATTTAAATAGGATCAATCGCAATGTTTCCTCAATATTTGCAAAAATAACCCCCCCCACATACTTACTGGTTAGTAATTAACGAATTGTTAATGACATTGCCTGATTTCGGGTATTTTGGGTTAATTGGAATGCTTTGTTCCTCTTAATTGGTTCTCTAATTCTAGTGTCGGGAAAAAAGACGCAAAAGTCCAAGAGAGTTTTATTCCTCTATAATTTATATCAAATTCGAGCATTTAGGATTACATCGGTTTATTTAAACATTCAAGTCACATAAATCATCCTCCTATTTACTTGTGGAACCGATATGCCTATGTGCGGATAGACACCCAAATAGCTAAACGAACCATACTAACAAGATTCCATTTAAAATTAGAACTTTTTACTGACTGTATGCAAAAAAATTACTAAGGTTACATTTTTGAAAACTCCCAAAATACGCTCTTAGTCGCAGTATGAAATAACGACTTTCGCGGAATTTATCTAAGTTGCGGTTTCAAACTGCGACTTTCATAAGATGCCTTAGAGACCACCCACTTGTAGAGTTTTACTAAGTACGCCTAAATCGTCGTTTGGTATGTGGACTTTCATATCAAAATCAGGGTTTCAAACCACGATTTTCATAGAATACTAGGGAGGACACCCACTTGCATATTTTTGCTTAGTATGCCTAAGTTTAGTTTCGACTTTCATAGCAAAGTCGGAATTTCAAACCGTAATTTTTATAGAACACCAGAAATTTCTCACACTCGGCAATATATTTTTCCAACTAACCTAATGTATTATAATGTACACTTGTTTTAAATTACAATCACGAATCGTGTGATGAATCTAATCAATTCTCAATTATTCACGTCTAATTTCGTCTTTGAAACCTCCCCTGGAATGAAATGTCTTCCTCCCCCTGGTTCCTTTTGTTATTACATCGATCGATTTCGTAAAATTTTATTTTATTTCATTTCATTATATTTTATTTTATTTCATACCGAATATAGCGTTAAACCTTTCGTGAATACTCGGTTTCGAATTTCATAATTCAATTAAAACATATCATTAATGTTTTTATTCCAGGTATCTTTTAATACGCTTCTAATAAATGAAGAGAGATTCGACGAACAGAAAAGTGGAGGAACGATCAATGACACTCTAAGGGAAAATGAAATGACGTTATCGGGGACTGAACATGTACATTGTTTTCTTCATGTCTTGGGTTAGAGTATAATTAGCACTAATTTATTACCTTGTAAAGCCCAAGTAGGAAAAGAGGAAGCTTGGTTTCATAAACTTAAGAAATGTTGACAAAAGAAAGTGTGGGACAAATCAAATGGTGGTGATGCTAATCTCTATCTGGGTCAAGTATTATTTCCTCTAGGCCTAATCCTATAATCTGGTTAAGGTCGCCTGTCATTTCATGATTCTAAGAGCTTTGTTATTCGAGGAAGTTAGTCTATAGAATATTTTACGAAACGGGTCGATAAAATTCATATTCTTTGCTAAGAATAAAATGTTTTTAACATGTAATTTCATTTTCAAAAAACTATGTGTTTATAACACCGAGTTTAATAAAGGTGTTTCAAGTATCGAATTTTTAAATTAATATTATTTTCTTAATCTTAATTAAATAAATATAAATTTAACCTTTCTTTCATAAAATATTTCGAAAAACTAACGAACAAAATTCTAGAGTTATCCTCAATCTTATATGGAACCACGCAATTAAAGGGAAAAAAACAAATAAAAATTGACTCGAATACGATAATTGCCACTGTCCGTATGGATATAACACGCGTCAAGATAACGTGTTATATACATTCGAAAAGAAAAGAAAAAAGAAGAGGGAGATGGCAGGCCTCTCGACGATGCCATAGACAGCATGCAATTGTTCAAAACCCAAATCTGAGAATAAATACAATCGTTGTGTTCGACTTGGACAGAGGAAAGCCAGGTTTCCCGTGACCCACTTCTCATTCGCCGCACCTAACTTCTTCAATTTTACCCTTTCTCTCCCACCAAAAAAAACTAAAATAAAATAATTAATTTCTAAAGGGAGAGAAGAAATATATCACAGAGCTCATTCCTGAGTGCGAATATTCAACAAACACGTACTTACGGTGTCACCATGCACTTAAAAAGATACTATATTCATGTGGAGCAAGAACAACATGGTATGAATCGATTCTCGGGGGTTTAAGCCATGCAGATTCCAAACTCATCATGGGATGACTATGAAACATATCGGATCGTGCCCATATTTCGTCATCAATCAATCCTAAGGCCTGGCGAATCCTGAAGTCAAGAAGAGGAGGTTTTAATGAGATTGATGCTTCTCAGGGAGTAGACAAGGAAAACGAAAGGGCTTTCAACAATAATGATGATGACAAATAACAGTAACATGACCCAAGTTGAAATTCTTCATTGGCTGGGGAAAAAAACAAAGTAGGGCTGAGTTCGATCAATTAAGTCAACTCAACTCGTGCCCTACTCCTCAAGCAACTTCCTACACCGATCTCTACTTGCAGTTTTTCGTATTTCAAACCTCTAGCACTAAATTTCACGCAAGGGCTTTTGCTGTTGTTGATCTTTTCTTTTTCTTTTCTTTTTTTTTTTCTGGCGATTTTGCTGTTGTTTTTCTTCTTTTTTTTTTGTTAGAAAAGAAGGGAAATAGCTATAACAAGTGACATCATAACTTTAATATATATATATATATATATGAGTTGTAGGAGGAGTCGTAGTGGGGAAAACACAAATAATTAATATTGTGGGATCACAACCCGTGAACCAAATTAATATTTTGGCACCCCCACCTCTCCACCAATTTTTGTTTTTGAGAGACATGTGTTGCCCCCCAAAGCTACTTACTCAACGACATTCAATTTCCATTAGTTTGTGGAATTTCTCTCTTTTTTATTCTTTATCCTTTTTTTTATTTTATAAAAATGAATATCATACGACACTTTGCTTTCCTCGAATGTCACTGTCATAAAACCCCAAAATACTATTATGAATCGCCCAGTTCCTCCTCCTTCTGGTCATCCATAAATTCACCAGCCTATACGTTATAATATGTATTTATATTTAAAATTCTTTTGTTTACCGTTTGACAGTTCTGCACATCCTATTTTTTTCCCTTCTCAAATGGGTTTATGTACCACAATTACATATAAAAAATTATTCTCCCATCCGACTCTTCCTTCAACTTTTCACCCGATGTAGATGGTTCATTCAAAAAAACAAAATATAAATATGCTTTGTCTCCTCTTAATTGATTTTTCTTTTTTTTTATCGTTCAGTTTTTAAAATTTCGCTCCGACTAATTAGAAATCGATATAAATAGGATATTTGATTAAGATGGATAAATTTTTCAATAAAAATAACTACGTTCAAGAGATTTCGAACCCAAAATTCTTTAAACGAATCGATGTATCATAGTTTTCACATCAATTGATTTTTCTTTAGGCCATAAAATAGACAGGGGGAAGTTAAAGCGGGTGATAGAAGGCGGCTCCGGCTCCTCAACTTGGGGGGGGGGGGGGGGGGGGTTTGTAATAAATGTTTCCCTGACACCGTATAAATATTCCAAACAACTTCGGAATCATAAAGTTTATTTTATTTGTTTTATTTTTTTTAACTAATTTTGATGGCCATGTGTAGGAGAGGGGATGTGCATTAATGTTTTTGGGCCATATATTGCTTTGTACTGGCTATTATATAATCTACCTACCTATCCAAGGCTGGGTACGTGTAGGGGACCGTTTTTCTTTAAGAGATAGAAACAGAACATTTTTTTATTTTACATCAAGAAGACAAGAAATGTTTTCGGGATTGGGACAGTGGGGGAAGCACGAAGCACACAAAAATTGGTCACCAACCATTATTTAATGAGGAGTTTTTGTAAATTTGTACGCCCTCTTGCCAAAGATTGCTGAAATATAAAAGACAAAATAATTTAATATTTGATTTTAAGACATTCTCGTCATCCGAGTTCAAACAGGAGAGCTGAAATTATTCCAAGATTCTAAAGCCTCTCCTGACTCGTCCACGAGGCATACCTTAGCATAGAGGTGGGTGACAAAATCCGAACAAGAATGCGATACGAATACTCCCCCGTTACTTTCATGAATCGGAGAGTGATGAATTGAAGTTGTAATCGGGACGCGACTAAAGTCCCGTAGGCGTGATGTCCCACCATGAACGAGGCGACTTTCGTACATTTTACGTGAGTACCGATCTTGATTTCATATATATTTCGCACACTTTTCATATATTTATATGATTTTGTATGAAAAATTAAAGGAGATGTACATTTTTTAACACGATACATATTTTGTACATGTGTACATGTAATGTATGAAGAATGTATAATTGTACACTTTTCGTACATCTATTTTGGTTTGTAGAAAAATTCTTGTACACATGTCACGAAATATGTACGCATTTAAGGGGATGTACATGTTTTAACATTGTACATATTTCCTACATGTGTATAAATAATGTGCGAATGTTACGATCAGAGCCGGGCCGTACTCCAAACCTTAGGTAATTACCATCTTACCCCCTCCACCATTTGAATCGTACAACATAGGGATAGGGGGTAATATGGTAATTGTGCAATGCTTTTAGGTTCGGATTTTGGCCCGCTTTCCGAGCCAACGAATCGTACATATTTTGCACATAAACTGCACATATGACGAAACATGTACAATACCAAAACATGTATATCTTCTCTTATTTCGTATATATGTACAAGAATTTCCCTGTAAACGCATAGTAATGTACAGATAATGTACAATCGAACATAATTAGTACATAAACTGCACAATTTTATGAAAAATATACATTGTTAAAATATGCACATCTACTCGTATTTCGTACGTATTTCATACAAATGTACAAGAATTCTTCCCGAAAGCCATAGTAATGTACGAACAATGTACATTCGTACATTACTGATACATATGTACGAAAAATGTACAATGTAAAAAAATGTACCTTCTATTTCGTACATATTTCATACATATGCACAAGAATTTTAATGTAATCACATAGTAATGTACGAATAATGTATGTGTATATTATTCGTACAAGTATTGTATATTCATACAAGTATTGTACAATGGAAAAACATGTAAATTTTGTCTTATGTTCATACAAATTTCATACATATGTAACAAGAAATTTCCTTCAACCACAACGTGACGTACGACAAGTGTACGTGTACGTTATTCATACATACATTGTACATTCGTACGAATAATGTACAATGACAAAACATGTACACCTCTTATGTTCGTACATATTTCGTACATATGCAAAAACTTTCCCTCAAATCCATAGTAATGTACGATAAGTGTATGTGTAGATTATTCATACAATACTTATACATATGTTCGTTTAATGTACAATGTCAAAACATGTACATCTCGTCTTATTTTGACATATTTCGTACATATGTACAAGAATTAGCTTACAAACCCATAGTAATGTACGAAAAATGTACAAATGTACATTACTCCTACACTAATTGTACACTTGTACGAAATACAATGTCAAAATATGTACATTTTACAAGATTTTTCATACAAATCTATACAAATGTACGAAAAGTGTATGGAATATGTATAAAATTAAGGTTGGTGCTTATGTCTAATGTTGGTACGAAAAACTAACGTCAGCTTCGTACCTAGCAAGACGTCCCACCTCTAGGATGTTAGCCCCTTCCGCGGTAATCATGTCTATTTATGAAACAACATCACGATATATTACATATCTTCCCCGATGACTTAGGGTTACTGTTGAGGTCCTCCATGTAAATTGAAGTTATTTTCGATTGTTTACTTTTATATTTATTATTTGAGTAACAATCTATGGTGTATTTTGTGTTGAAGGTAATTTATGATCAAGATTAATGGGTATTAAAGTTAGTAACGGAAATAATATTTAAGTGGGTCATTAAGTAGCGCATTTAAGTAGATGATTAAATATGTCATTTAAGGTGTCGGTTTCTTTTGACATTTGATTTTCCTACTCCTCCCTATATATAAAGGGACGTGTAGACATTTCATGTAAGCAAGAAAGTAAGAGAGAAAGTTTAAAAGAAAGAGAAATCATAGCCAAAACACTCCTTGTAGGTGCAGAAGCTCTACAAAAGGTTTCCTCGATAGGTCGTCGGCAGTACAGAACCTATGTTCTGCTAGCATCTACTCCCTTCCTATCCAATCTTACACACATAACTCTCAACAAGTTTGGTATCAGAGCGCAGAAGTCATGTCTGCATCCGTCGGCAACATGTTCTTCACATTTTCTCCCAACCAAATCCCAATCTTCGACGGTGAGCACTTCAACTATTGGAGTTCTCAAATGGAGACCATTTTCCTTTCGCAAGATCTATGAAAACTTGTGGAGGAAGGCTACGAAGAAGTTCCAGAAGGAATCTCTCTCCTAGAAGGTGACAACACTTCCGTAGAAGGTGTCATCAACACTTCCGTAGAAGGCGTACAAGGAGAACGTCATGAAGAATGCCATGGCTCTGCGAATTCTACAACAATCCGCGAGCAAAACCATCTACCCAAGGATATTTGGCTTGAAGAAGGTGAATGAAGCGTGGGAGGTTCTAAAGAAGGAGTTTAAAGGATCACAGAAGGTGATCTCTATAAAGCTGTAGAACCTTTGGAGAGACTTCGACAATCTAGCCATGAAAGACGCAGAAAATGTCAAAGACTACTTCTCAAGGATCATGGAAATCCTCAATCAATTGAAGAGTTGCGGAGAAGTCGTCCCAGATCGAAAAGTCGTAGAGAAAATCCTCAGAAGCTTGCCACAGGAGTTTGAGCATGTGGTAACCTTGATTGAAGAGATGAAGGATCTCGCAGAAGTTTCCATCTATGAATTGATGGGTTCTCTAGAAGCCCATGAGAAATGGGTCAGCAAGTACACAACACCGGTGGAGCAACCATTTCAAGCGAAGTTGAATGTTTCTGAGCAGAAGCAAGAACGTTCTGGAAATAACAGAAGGTCCTACGGCAGAGGACGTGGAGGCAGGTCTCGTGGCAGAGGCAGAGGATATGCAGAAGGACGACCAGAAGGTCAGCCCAGAAGCAGTCATGGAGAAGTAGAAGCAGGATTCCGCATCTGCAGAAAGAATAATCATGAAACAAAAGATTGTCATTTTCGATGCAGGAGATGCAAGTTCCCAACTCATTCAGATCGTGATTGCTAGTACAAAGATAAAGAGCAGAAGCATGAGGACAGAAGCTAGGTAAAATTCTCTAAGGAAGATGAACCTTCTAAAATTTTCTATTCTTACTCTAATACCGTGCAAGATATGAATGAGATATGGTTCCTCGATAAAGGGTGTAGTAACCATGTCACAGGGAACAAGAAGAACTTTGTGGAGCTTGATGAGAAATATAACTATCTCTTGGAACTTGGAGATAGCAAGAAGTTAAAGATAAAAGGTAAAGGTGTTGTTTCGGTTTTTAGTGCAGAAGGTCAACAAAAGAGGATGCACGACATCTTCTACACTCCAGAAATCGCACAAAACCTACTAAGTGTGGGACAAATGATGAAAAATGGATATAAGTTGGTTTTTGCATAAGGTCAATGTGAGATAACAGACAGAAACGAACAGAAGGTCGCGATCGTGAAAGACATTCAACAATTTGTTCCCGTTAAAGATGACTCCTTACAGCAATGTGGTTCTCAAAAATGAAGTTGTAGATGATTCTCATCTTTGGCATCTTAGGTATGGACATTTGAACAGGAAAGGTCTAGCTCTACTGAAGCAGAAGGATATGGTAGTATGACTACCTTCTATACAAGCTGCAGAAGGTGACGTATGTGAAGGATGTGTCTTTGGAAAGCATCATCGTCTTCCATTCCCAAACACATCATGGAGAACTCAAGTCCCTCTCGAGCTGGTTCATGCGGATATTTGTGGACCGACTCAGACTCCGTTTCTCGGTAACAGAAGATACTTTCTGTTGTTCATAGATGACTATACTAGAATGATTTGGATTTATTTTCTTGAGAGGAAGTCAGATGCTTTCACCAAATTTATGAAGAAAAGCACTTGCAGAGAATCAAAGTGGATATAGGATTAAGACCTTGAGGACATATCGAGGAGGAATGTTTCTGTCAAGACCATTCTTGGACTATTGTCAATAGAAGGGGATACAGAGGCAGTTGACTGTGCAGTATTCTCCACAGCAGAATGGAGTCGCAGAAAGAAAGAACAGAACCATAGTGGAGCTGGCCAGAAGTATGCTGAAGGGCAAAGGTCTACCCAACAAGTTCTGGGCAGAAGCTGTTAACACATCTGCCTACCTTCTGAACAGATCCCCTACAAAAGCAGTTATGGACAAGACACCATATGAAGCGTGGTACAGGAGGAAGCCCGTGGTAAATCATTTGAAAGTATTTGGGTGTATTGGATATGCATTCATACCTTCTCAAGGAAGAGAGAAGTTTGATGAGAAAGGTGAGAAGTTGATTTTCATCGGATATAGTGATGAATCGAAGGGATATCGTCGACATAATCCGAATATTGACAAGTTAGTTCTGTCGAGAGATGTTATCTTTTATGAACATACAGCTTGGAAGTGGCTGCTTGGAGATGTTATCTTCTGTGACTCAGATGTTCCAGTATACAGAAGCAGTAACAGAAGCATCTGTATAGAACCCTATCAGAACAACAGAAGCAGCAGCAGAAGTTACAGTATAGAATCCCATCGGAACAACAGAAGCTAGTCCTCTAAAACCATTCCGAAAGCAAAGGGTCCTATTGGAGATACACCACCAAGGAGGTATCGATCATTCACTGAAATTTATGAACAAGCTAACTTTGTTCTTGCTGCATTTGAGCCACAGAACTTTGAGGAGGCAGCCAAAGAAGAAAAATGGAGAAATGCCATGAAGGAGGAGATGACTTATATAGAGAAGAATGACACGTGGTCATTGGTCGATCTCCCAAAAGGAAAAGAAGCTATCGGATTGAAGTGGGTCTAAAAGACCAAGTATAATGAAGATGGAAGTGTGCAAAAGCATAAAACTTGCATCATAGCAAAAGGCTATTCACAGAAGCCTGGCGTTGATTTTATAGAAACTTTTGCTCCTGTAGCAAGGATGGAGACAATCCGTGCTGTACTAGCCATTGCAACACAGAAGGAGCTTGAAGTATTCCAGCTTGATGTCAAGTCAGCATTTCTTAATGAAGTACTAGAAAAAGAAGTCTACTAGAGCAACCACAAGGATTCGTGATGAAAGGCACAGAAGACAAAGTCTACAAACTGCATAAGGCTCTATATGGTTTGAAGCAAGCACCAAAAGCGTGGAATTGCAGAATCGATTCCTATCTACAAAAGATAGGATTCTCCAGAAGCTCAGTAGAACCTTCGTTATACATACAGAAGGTTGGTCCTGATTTTCTAACAGCATGCCTTTATGTGGATGATTTTATCTGCACTAGCACAAGCAGAAGCTTGCTGTAGAAGTTCAAGAAAGCAATGATGGAAGAATTTGATATGACAGATCTTGGCTTGATAAAGTACTTTCTCGGATTTCAAGTGAAGCAGAAGAAAGGAGAGATTTTCTTTTCTCAAGAGAAGTACATAGCAGATCTATTGAAGAAGTTCCGTATGGAGAATGCTAAGCCAATTTCTACTCCAATGTCACTGAATGAGAAGTTACAGAAGGAAGATTCTACAGAAGACTTTGATTCGAAGATCTACAGAAGCCTGGTTGGTTCTCTTATTTATCTCACTCACACTAGGACTGATATTGTTCATTCTGTGAGTTTGCTGTCTAGATTCATGAGCAACCTCAGCAGAACTCATTTCACAGTAGCAAAAAGGGTTCTACGCTATCTAAAAGGCACACAGAAGGTCGGACTGAAGTATACAAAAGAATATAAGGATGATTTAGTGGGTTATGTAGATAATGATTGGGCAGGAAGCTTGGATGATCGTAGAAGCACATCAGGATACTTGTTCTGCATTGGAACAAAGCCCATTTCATGGAGTTCAAAGAAGCAAAGCACTGTTGCTCTCTCATCTGTAGAAGCTGAGTACATCGCAGCAAATGAAGCAACAAGAGAAGCTGTCTGGCTTAGAAGGTTACTTCTAGAGTTACAACAGAAGGTGGACGAGCCAACAACAATCTTCTGTGATAACCAATCTGCTATTGCTATGACCAAGAATCCAGTTTTCAATGCAAGATCGAAGCATATAGAAGTTCGTTATCATTTCATCAGAGAGATGGTTTCGCAGAAGGAGATTCTTCAAGAGTTCATCAGCACCCATGATCAACCCGCAGATGTTCTTACAAAGGCGGTGTCTTATGAGAAGTTCGAGATATTCAAAGACTTCTTGAAGATCATAAATTAAGAGGGGGTGTTGATCAAGATTAATGGGTATTAAAGTTAGTAATGGAAATAATATTTAAGTGGGTCATTAAGTAGCGCATTTAAGTTGATGATTAAATATGTCATTTAAGGTGTCGGTTTCTTTTGACATTTGATTTTCCTACTCCTCTCTATATATAAAGGGACGTGTAGACATTTCATGTAAGCAAGAAAGTAAGAGAGAAAGTTTAAAAGAAAGAGAAATCGTAGCCAAAACACTCCGTAGGTGTAGAAGTCCTCTATCCTACAGAAGGTCGTCGGCAGTACAGAACCTACGTTCTGCTAGCACCTTCTCCCTTCCTACCCAATCCTACACACATAACCCCCAACATTTTGTACCGAGTCATCGGGAATTAGCTTGCAGCAGGGGGTAGGGCTGTTGAGCTCATTCCTTAATTCTTCGACTGAAAAACAACTTGGCCATTAATGAAAAGGATGTCCTTTCCACTCATTCCAGGAGCGGCTAAAGTTAAGTCGACTGAAGATTTAGTGGAATTTGAAAATTTCCTTATTATTTCATACATTTTTTACGAAGTAGTGACTCAACAGTAGTTCTTTAACAATTTTTTTTGTATTACACAGAAAGGCTTTGTAATTCCCATGTAAAAATGCGTGGGCTTTTACGAAATATTGTTAGGGCTTCGTGAAAATGTACGAATTATAATAATAATTTTTTCGTAAAATACGATATGAACAGTAGTGTTTCGTAATGACTTATATCTTTTACGACAATATCAATGGGCTTAGTAAAAATGTAGGGCTTTTACGAAGCCTTTTGGCCCTTTATGAAAATTTTACGTACACTACGAAATGAATGTTCGATGTCCATTTTTACGAAAAATTTTTGTAAGGGCCGTGATGTTTCGTAAAAGCATGTACATTTTTATATAACCCATTGACGTTTTCAAAAAAAACGAAAGCAGTTACGAAACAATGCTGTTCGTTTCGTAATTTACGAAAAAATTACGATTACAATTTGTAAATTTTCACGAAGCCCATTACAATATTTCCTAAAAGCCCTTATATTTTATGAAATGATTACGAAAACCTTCGGTTATTACAAAAAAAAATTAGTACATTTTCACTATTTTGTACTTTACAAAATATTTACTGTTTCAATTCGTACATTTTTACGAACCTCATTAAAAAATTTTGTAAAAGCCCGTACATTTTTACAAAGAAATTTCAAAGCCTTTCGGCCTAATACGAAAAGATTTTGTGAAGGGGTTACTGTTTCATAAAAATGCACGAAAAGGTTGAATCTTCCGCTCATGGAACTTTAGTCGCTTATGTTACGTTCCATAACTAGCTTCTGGTCCATTTTATATTTTAACTTGTAATATGCATTAAGTGTGTTAGGTGGTCAAAATATTAAAGGGGTATGTTGCCTAGACAATAAGAGTGGGGTAATGGCATATGAACTAGAGTTAAGTAAATGATTGCTATAGATCTTCTTGGGACACTTTATAAGGAGTAATTTTCTCCAAATCATGTAAGCCAATTAATAAAGGACCCACATATCATTATCGTCGTAAGAAAAGAAGAAAAGGCTCCACAATTAGCCAAAACTATCATCTCCAAAATTCTTGTTTTTTATATCCAGAAACACTTCATTGTGTCATAGTAATTTCATAAACTCTTCCTGTGATACAAGAAAGCACCGCTTAAAAAACAACTCCAACAAATTTTGGTATCAGAGAGTAACAAATCATGGTTACGTCTTCTAATATGTAATTTTTCTACTCACTCAACCAAATCTCAATCTTTAATGGAGAGAAGTACGACTATTAGAGTTTCCAAATGGTGAAGACATTTTTCTCCCAAGATTTCTAAATAATCGTCCATAAAGGCTTTGATGAAAATGCTCGAGAAGACGAGGATTCATCAAGTCAAGAAGAAAATGTGACGTGGAATACTAGAAAAGAAGGCGAAAGAAATCATGTCTTGAAGCTTTGTTGCGCTGCCACCCTCACCTTTATGTAGGAGTTATGAACTATTCAAGTGAGGAGTTCTTGTACCTACCCAACGAGATCAACTCATGCAATTTTTTTTACTTGGTGAATGAGGTTATATCTCCCCCTTTTCATGTGTATTGTCAGTGTTCTTTATCCTAGATTACTCCCTAGGGGTATAAAGAAGTTTATTGATAAAGTTTGCTTCGAAGCTTTGGCTCGAAACTTTACCCTCTGCCTTCATTGTCTGTCTAGGATGCTCACGTACTTATGAGAAAATCATGAATGGTAAAACAAGTAAGCTCGTGTAATTTACTTTTTTTTAGGGAGAATATTAATTTTCGGGCAAATATTCTCTTTCTTGTAATTCGTTGTGTTGTTGATTACGAAGGTTGTTCCAAAGTTGGCTCAAAGATTTTACCAGTCAATCACGATATGATATTTTTGTACTCATATGCGATAATGACATTAACAAGTGAGCTCATATAAGTTATTTTTATAGGGAAGTATTGATTAATGAACAAATACTCCCTACATGTGTGTTGTTGTTTTGACAATGAAAGGCTGTTTCAAAACATTGGCTCAAAACTGTTTTAAAGCTTTGGTTTGAAACGTTTCCACCATACCGCCTTTGCCTTCGTCATTTGCTTGAGATGTTCATTTACCTGTGAGACTAGTCGAAGGGCAAAACAAGTAAGCCCAACATAGTATTAATATGTTCTAAGGGAGTTGGCCCCGTTGAAATGCACATAGTTGTTTGGTAAATATTATGTTCTTTGGCATGGGGAATCTATTATGTGAGTATTGACTCATACAATTCATCTTGATATTGAGGTAACATCTTGATGGATGCCCGTCTTGGTGGTTTGAATACCGTTAGCTCCATCAGTCACGTTTGAATGATCTGAAGGCGAGTAACACAAATGGGAGCTTATGATGCCAATCACACTTTGTATTCATGGTTTCTTGAAGACTATGTTTCATGTTCTTGTTCTGGAAATGATTTGATTCTCGCGGACGCCAAACTCTTGATGTTTGTCGCATGTTTGAATCTCTCTAGAGGTAAAATGTCCGTCTTGAATCTTTATAGAGTGTTGAGTCTCCAGAGACGTGTAATGTCCATATTTAAAGGTCAATTGCTCGAAGAAGGCTTGATCTTACGAGACTCTTATGAAGATCAGGGCTTGCCCATTTGTGATATTGCATTGTTGGAGAGGTGAAGAAGGCCAAAGGCGGGATGTAAATCAAAAGATTTGTCCCTTGTGCCGGATTGCCCGATGATGACGATAAGGGCTTGAAATCTAGATTGAAGGATTGCCCTTTATGTTGGATTGTTCGACATTGAAGATCGTGGCTTGAGTAATGATTGGATGGATTTTCTTTATGTAAGAATGCCTGATGTTGAGGATTAGGGCTTCGGTTGGAAATTGGAGGATTGCCTCTTCTCTGGTCTGCCAGATAATGAAGATTGGGACTTGGGATGAGTGGAAGAAAATAGTCTTCAATTTCGCAGCAGATGAAGGTCAATAATAAATTCTTGTTAGTGCCGAAGTTGTGGCGATTGGTGATGTAAAGGGATTGCTTGTGCTTCTTTGGAGTAGTTGTTGGATTAGATACATGTGGTTATGCAAATAAATGAATGTAATAAGTAGTAATGTAAGTAGGAAGGAAAGAAAAGAGGCTTCCTGAAGCACTTTGAAATAACCCAAATCACTGCAAAACGAGCAATGTTAGTTTTGCAGTTTATTGCAGACAAGCGTACGTGACACTTGTCCCTATACATATAGCAATCACTCGGTAACAAACAATTATATGTGTGGTGTCCGGTACCTAGAGTGATCAAGCAATTCTAGACTCATCTTAAAGTTTCGACGACCTCCCTTGGGCAAAGGGATGTGGCTCCAGTTTATAGCCTACAAGCAAGAAAATCTATAAGGCTGTGCATGATGGGATGAGAGCACCGGTAAGGTCCAATCATATATAATATACAACTATACATATATATGGCTACAATTGTCAACACACTAAATGTGCTTATGATGTAACACATGGTGGACTGCTAGCTAGAGTGAATCAACAGGAAGAAATATGCATAAAAGTATTTATACCTTGTGGGAATCTTCGAATGCCTTATTTTTGGGTTTGAAAACGTGCAGATATTCAAGAATGAGAATTTTATGATACTTTAGGAATCCATTATAATACTCATCCACTGAAACTTATCTTAATGCTTGAAAGTTGGATATGATGGCCCTTCAACGAGGATTATATTGCTTTAATTGTTTTGTGAAGTACAAGATGCTCATTAAATACCAAGAAAATAATCTTCATTTTGATAAGTCATTATAGGTCAAGGGTATTTTTTATCTATGTTATCTTCAAAATTAAACAAAGTAAGTGAGTTCTCATTCGTTATTTTAGTGTGCTCAATTTTCTTACACTAGTTTTTGGCCATTTGTGCTATCATTTAATTGTGGATTAATTGAAAATTCTCAAATTGGAGGGTACTTCTTTTTTTTCATTTGTGATCAACTATTGAAACTCAAATAGAAATGAACTTTCAATTATTCACTTTGTACTTCGCACATATCTTACAGGTAATCTTGAACTTCGCTTAAGAAGAATGAAGAAATAGAATAGCAACAAAACTAGGTATGGTACGATCGTATATATTTTATACGAGGTTCAATACCCAAAATTTTTAAAAATAATAAAAATCACATCTTCAATCATAAATTCAAACTACCCCTGTAGTTATTGTCACTTTGCCAATTAACAGTTTGAAAAGGAATTGTGTGCGATGACTTTTTGTTGATATGATTTTGATGATGAGTCCTATAACAGGTTTGACCTGCTATGACTTTACAAAAGTTGTAACCTCCTGTAACGATGATATGCTTCCTAGTAAAGGAAAAATATCATGAAAATATGTTCTTCACCCACTAATGATAATTTTAGATCAAGTGACGTGATTAGAAAATATTTTCATAATTAAATATTTTAATAATTAATTCATTGTTAATTAATTATTGATTATCTTAATCATTTTATTAATTCAAATAAGGAATATTCATAGGAATATTACTTGAATTAATATTTTACTATTTATCTTGTAAGACAAACCATAAAAGTTGAAAATAATATAATTATCCTACTTACGGAAATTATATTGTTAAAGTTGGAAATTTCTTATTGACCTTCTGTAAGGAGCATGTGAACAAGAAACATCCACCAAACATTCGAATCACATGAATTTCGTCTAGATACAATGATTAACTGATCTGGAACGAATCAATTAATTTTTGGAACAAATAGTTGATTATTTCCAATTATAGAAGGTTGAGTTTCTATTTTGGCCGAACCTTCTGTAGTGCTCTATCGTGGGACGTAAACATCCAATTAACACAAAATTAATTTTGCATAGTCCCTAACGGATAAATGCACGAGTCCAAGATAAGATTTCTCAAGTTGGAAATAAAATATTTTTTCTTTTCAACTATAGAAGGTTAATGACCAAATCTGGCTCAAACCTCTTGTAATGCAATAACTTGAGATTGGATGATCCGATTGATGCGAAATCAATCAAAGATTGTTTCCAAACGTTTTATGTACTGTGGGAATGAATCTGGTCGTATTTTGTTTTTAGAAAAATAAGTTTTCTTAAACAGAAGGACATAAGCTCTGTATAAAAGAAAAACGCATAAACAATTCATTTCAGATTTTAAGCGTGGTAAGTCTTGGCATATTCTGCAGCGTTATTGTGGTGTCTTTAATGTGTGTGTGAGTGTGCAGGACGGATTCTCCAAGCGAGCGTTCTCTCAGGAGGTGAGTACAGTAGGTTGAGCGGTGGTGAAGCGGCTACGGAGACGCCGGTGGTTACGGATCCGAGAGACTCGACCGGAACACTGTCCATAGCGTTGGATTACGTGCAACAGGGCCTGGGGAGAAGGGTCGCTGGTTGGCTGGTCGGCGTACAGAGTTGGTCGGAGAAAAGGAGTCCATAGCAGGAGTAACCTTTTGTAGTCTGTTATCTTGTTGTCCGTTTGTTTGCAGCAGGTGTGCATTGGTGAAGCCACTCCGTAGGCGTTGGTGGCTACGGAACTGAAGGACTTGGCCGGGGAAGCTGTCCGTAATGCCGGGTGGGCGTATAGCAGGTCTAAGAGAAGGTTTCTATAGCAGGCGCAAGTGGTGAGGGACTACAACCTTCTGTAGATGGTTATTTTCTTTGTTTTACAGATTATATAAAAAATACAAAAAGAGAACTCCATCCTACGACGTCCGAACATGTGGAGGAAGCATCATCAAGTCTTACTGCAGATCCACAGAGGGACAGCCCGCTACTGCGTCACAGAAGGCTGAAGCTTCCAGCTAAGGTTCTGTGCTGGCCAAGTCTGGTTGATTTCCTTGTGATTCGACCTAGACTTATCCCAAACTCAGCAAGAGAGTTTCTTACATTGGTTAAGTTAGTCTTACCGTCATGTAGTTAAAGAATCTATTTTCTTATACCATAGAAGGTTCAACCTTCTACACTATAATCACTACTTATAAGTTATTAGTGAAAGCGGCCGAAAGTGGATGTAGGTGTATTTACCGAACCACTATAAAATATTGTGTTGCGATTTGTCTTTAAGTTTCTGTAAACCACAGAAGCTATCTTCCGTTGTGAGGGTTCTGTGAGTTTGTCATGGAAGTTTTATTCGAACGGAAAGACTAATTAACCCCCTGTTAGTAACAATCAAAGGGCCAACACTTTTTGTCTCTCGGGTCTAACAAATTCTCACAGGGGTTATTGTTCGCTCTCTTGATGGTCTTCTTATTTTCCATCCTTTTCTTGGGACGTAGGCCAACGTTGCAATCAGCCAAAAGAAAGCAATCCATACCTTAAGCAAAATATCAAGTGTGTGTTACATCGGATCACATTTTGGGGAATAACATTGGACAAACTGTTTATCGATCTAATCTTTGTCTTGACTTGTGCTATTGTAAGTTTCTATAAAATGAACTACGTGGTACCCTGGATTACCCTCTCCATAGAATTATTAGAATTATGGGGGTTGATATTCTACTAGCATTTTTTGGCCTTCCATCCTTCGAATGTAATGCTTGTAATACGTCAAAGATGATGGTTTTGCCCTTAAGATCGAATTTTGGTGTTCATTTTATGAGTTCCATCATTATTTCACTCGAAACCGTATCATCAACAACAACACATACATGCTTCGACAAACCGTCAACATCTACAACTCTCTTTCCTTTATTAGCTTGGACGGGTGAACATTTCATCGCATGTTTTTTGTCAACTCATTTATTTTCAAGCTTGTTGACTATATATTCCATTTTTTGACAATCATCATCGGCATATTCTCGAAGCCTTTAGCCAAGTCAACTCTTGAAGGGGAATTTGACGAGAAATTACTCGATAAATTATTGTTGAAACTCATCAATGATGCAAGAGATGTTACAACCTTATTGAAAGGAGTGTTATTAGTTACCTCTTTGTATGATGAAGATTGTTTGGAAGTAATAAACCTGATGATTTGTTCTATCTCTTCAGTTTGCTTTGTGCGACTTGACAACGATCGGGTCTAAACCCACTTCAGAGAGCCACTCTTATTGAAAATGTACTATATGATGGGGATGCCTTAGATGAGATCAACTTGATAATTTATTATATCTCCTTAATTACTTATATAACTCAGCCATGGATTGGGTCTTCTCATTTGGAACTACTGGACGAAGAACCCCCAGGCAAGAGAGACGACAAACTAGCAAGCAGACCATACGCAACGACGATTTTGGAGTCAACGTTGATCATTGTCGATGTCATGAGAATTCCTCGAGACAAAGAGACGAGAGGTATAGATGTTCCCTATAGGTGTGCCGAAAATTTGTGAATGCAAAAATATAGCGGTCCGAACTATCGGACTGAATATAGCACAAAAATTGACCTTTTACAATATATCATGTTTAGTATCTAAGCAAGGACGATGCTTATGAATAATCTAATTCGAATTTAAAAGGACGATGAATGTAGAAGATGACCTTAAGCTCTAACGGAAAATCATCACAACTTCGGGGTGGTTTGGTGTTAAAGTTGTCGGGACTTTGAAAGCTTGATCTGGCAACACTTCGGCACCTTCGATGAAGTAATCCAGATGGGCTTGATCTAGCAAAACTACGAGAGCTTGAAGTCTCGGGCCTTTAACAACTTGATTTGACAGAACATTGAAGTGGCGTAGCTGACGAGCATCCACGATATGGATGCGGGCAGAACTTTAGCAAGCTGTGGATGGAGATTCCTCTAGATCTTCCTTGAAAGCCTTCCTTGGGCATCATTGTGGTGGATATGTGTCTCAAATAGTTTGGAAATGACTATTTATAGGGGCTCTAAGACTGATGTATAATAAGCAGTGAGCTGGCTACATTGTATTTGGCAACTGGCATGTAGATCGAAGTATAGGTCTCAAAGATTGGACTTGGTTTGGCCTAGTAGGCTTGTGTTTAGGTCGGATATATGATAGGTTATCTTTTATGGGCTTTGTTTTATAGCCCATTTCGTTGCTTTTATAAGGTATAAGTTGGATCAACAATATCTTAAGCCCAAAACGAAGGCTTATAACATGCCCACCTTACATAAGTTGCAGTAAAACATGAGTGCAATTTATGGAGTCGAATATGACGCCACATGACATCATAGATAAAAACTTTAATGCCTGATGTCATTTGTATAAATGGTTTGAAATTTGATTATCAATGAAAACTATGTGAATAGGATTGTGTTTTTTTTTTTAAAAGAGGTGTCCTCTACAATTAGTATAAGTTATACTAAAAATGTAATAAAATTATACATAACTTTTATTTTAGGTTAAGTTGTGCATATTCTATATAAGTATAACATAGTGGTTAATTGAAAGCTAAATTAAATCCTTTTTTCGAGCATCAATAATTTGCTTCCATATTTTGTCTTCTTTTTATTCATTTTATATGAGAGACGATGTAACTAAGTGTTATAATTGTAACTATTTTTAAATAATTTCTAAATTATTTTGTGCACTTTCACTCTACTCGTGCTTGAAAAAGAGAAATAATTGTGGATATTTAAAACCTGGAGATAGAAAGACTATAAGTAACTAATAAATTAGTTTTATAATTTTTAAAATTAATCAAAATATATAACACTTTTATTAAAAACGAATTATGTATTATATATTATGTTTTTAAACACAACAAAAATAGTTTCCACCCCAACCCTTTTATAGTAGGAATGAATGACGACGTCAGAGCCCATAAGCCATGGCCCCAATTTAAGATTTGATCGTTTTTCTTTTCGGTTGCTCTTGAAATTTTTACGACGCCAGAGTCTGAAAACTGGTTTGTTGACGAGTCTGACAACCATCCTCGTGCTGTAATCTTGCACAGATTGTGCGTGCCCGCAATGGCAGGAATTGCTTGAAGCCGATGCTCTCGCTACAGAGAGAGATGCATTTTCTTTTAGATAAATAAGAGAGCTGCATGTACAGAAACTAATAATCGATTCCCGTATCATTGTGAATCGTGGCTCGAAATCCTCAAGCCGCCTCTCTTCGGAAGAGCTTGTTCCATACCAATTCTTTCAAGCTCAATTTGCGGTTCACCCTTCTGCGAATCTCCTCTGAACCGACCCTTGGACCAATGAGGCAGCCCTGGAGTGCCTTGTTCTCTGCCTTCAATCCGCTCACCTCTGTTCGTAGCACTCTTATGATCTCCCTCTTCTCCTCGTTCCTCCTCGCCAGCTCCTCCTGCTGCTTTGCACTTTCCTCCAGTAGCTCAGTCATCTGGGCTGTCATATTGTCCCATCTCCATCCTTCCTCCTCGATCTCCCCTTGGGACGACGTGAGCCCCAGGAATGAACTGGACTCATCGATGGGTTTGCAGGGCAGACTGACGTCAAAGTCGTCGAGCTCCAGGTCCTCAATGCCCGACACAGGTGACAAGTCAGATCCAGCATCAGGATAAGGATTGGAATCGTTTGACCCCTGCTTCTCGTCCGACAAGTTCCTGAAGTGGTCGAATTCGGTCATCAAGTGATCATGGTCCTGCGCCAGGGAAGTGTAGGATCGTATCATCTCATCAAGCAATCTTATGATTTCATCCTTCCTCGCAGAAACGATATCGTCCGATTTTCCATTAGCGAAATCATCATGACCCCCTTCCAGATTTGCTGTAATAGTGCTCACCTTCCTCTCGACATCTGCTCATGCTCAACAGAAGAAAAAATTTTCAAATCTCAATCACGGACATTAATTAATTGATAGCATTACACCCAACGAAAACGCAGAAAGACAGGAGGGAATAAGGAGTATATCGGACCGGACAGTGCTTCGTGGAGCCATTTGGATGGTGCGGCTGGTTCACGGGTACCAGTCAGGCTCGCGGCCATGGAAGTCCTCTTTGGTTTGATTTGGTTTGGTTTGGTGATAATGGAATCGGACGTTGCTCTTTACCTAGTGAAATGCTAACCAAGTACAGCAAGTTAAGAATATTTGGGGTCTTGACCTCGAGAGCTTTTCCTTGAATTCGTCGGAAGGAAACTTTGTTCTTGAAAAATCGTAATCAATTTTATTTTAAATGCAGAGAAATTGAAATTGCATTGCGTTATTCCTATTTTGGTAAGTCATTTATATCTGAATTTTCAATATTTTGTTACATTTGCTTTTATTTTTTTCTTGGACATCAAAACTAAAACCAATTAAACTCGCTCTACTGACGTAAATTATTTCTTTTTTAATTAATCGGAAATTTTCAAAGTTAATTTTGAGAAAGGCACTATGTTAGAGTTAAGTTATGGATCCGTATTATATTTTGCATCCTTTTCTAAAAACAAAAAAAAATATATTTCAAAAGTATAAACTATCGTGATATAAAAGTCCGTACCTGATGCATATTAAACATACGTTGAATGTAATATTTGGTTCTAAATGATATCTCCATCCCACTTTTAGAAAAAAAGTTGATGCAATATTTCGTTTTTCAACGTGCATTTTATTCAATTCTGAATTAAGAAAATACAAATCAAGAGCATCAGGAAGAACGAAAGACGCGAAGGCGCTTAAATAAGATTAGAGAGTTATAAGCTCTACACGAAGACGATCCTCTTATGCATCCATTAAGTTTGAAACAAATTAATTAGATCGGACCACGAAATAAACAAAAAATCAATTATGGACAGTTACGAAGTCAGAAAAAATTGTTTGGGGGAATATTTTAAAAATATATAAATAATTACTTTAAAGTTAGTTAAAATATATTATTTAAGTAGAGCGTGTCGCTTTTTCATAGTGAAAAAACCATCAATAATTACATGGGTTCTAAACTTCGAAGCTATTTCTTTTTTCAATACAAATAATTAAAGAATCATTTAAAAAATTATTCTCCATCGTATTTCGATTTTGATAATCTTCAATAACTGAGAATGCACACTCGGTTGTCCCTATGGAGATCGAAAGTATAAGCATAAGTTGAATCAATCTACCAATTAGGGGATAAATTGATATAAGGACGGTCATCATTTCGTCCACACCTCAGTCTCCGTCGCCCATTGGCGGTATCAACTTGCTCGCCATCGATTAAGCGATGGGATGAGAGGCACAGATTGATGGATCACTCAGGCCACGCATATCTCAGGCGATGAAAGGCATTCAAGCAAAGAGATCAATTTCACTAAAGGAAGGGATCTAAGCAATATGCATTGAAGGCAACTGATGATCCTAGACCATTTCACTTCCCATCCACAATCATTCATATCATTAAGTATGTTTTCTTTCCTAATAAGTCATTTATGACTTGTTCATGAATGGCCATGCATGTATTTTCCTAGGTCCATTATCTTGCATTTAAGTTATGATCTTTGTAATCCCTATAAATAGGGCACAATTTGTAAGGATTGCAACAACTTTGATTCATACTTTTAAACCCATATTAGACTTTGTCTTTTTATCCGAAGGAGTGAATTCTCTTTCAACCTCGTTCTTCATTTGGTGGATTTCAAGTGCATATTCAATAGTGTGTATCAACTGGTGGTGGTGAATCTATATCCTCCGTGTTGTTCTTCATTCTCATTCTTGTTCACAGTGGTGTATCTATAATCGTGGAGGTTGATCTCAACCTACCATGCATCCGCGTTCTTGTTCACGGTGGTGTATCTGTAATCGTAGAGGTTGATCTCAACCCACCATGCTATCCCCTTTCCTACCCATTCAGTTCAGCTATCCCGCCTTATCTTCCGTTCCGAGCATATACGTCACTCCATTCCGTACCTTTAGTGATGTCCCACTTCATTTCTACATCGGAATCATATTTCTGATGTCCTCCCCACATCATCTTGGTATCCAAGCACAAGGTTGTTGTACAACCCACGGTTGTCAATGGCTGGAAGATTTCGACGTGGTATGACTCTTGACTAAACACACGTTGCTCGGCTTCAGCAGCAAATCGTTGATCTTCAGCAACAATTACAGTCGTTGCGAACCCATCATGCATCATCTTCCCGCAGTCGATTGAACATCAACGAAGAGGAGAAACCATGGCGTGAGGATTCTCAACGAGGGTCTTCACTAGAGTACTGTCGGCAAGAAAGAAGAGCCCCGACGATGAGTGTTCAGATTTCGAAATTTGTAGGAAACCTTGACCTCGAGGAGTTTATCAATTGGATGCACACGGTTGAACGCATCTTTGACTATGAGAAGGTACCAGAAGATTGAAATGTTAAGTTGGCCGCCTTGAGATTGAAAAAGTATGCCCGCTTATTGTGGGAGAACACAAACCAACAGAGCTGAAGAGAAAGATGTGACAAGCTCCATATGTGGTAAAAAATGAAATGAGCTATGGCTAAAAGGTTTTTGCCAGAGCACTGTCGATGAGATCTCTACCTCAAGGTGCAATCGTTCAGCAAGTCTCAAGTGTGTTGGAGTATACAAGGGAGTTCGAAAGACTCTTGTTGCAGTGCGATGTCCAAGAAGCCCCAGAGCAAACCATCGCTAAGTATCTTCGAGGACTTAAGCCCCAGGTTGTGGATGCTGTAAAACTTCAATAATATTGTACTTTCGCGATGTTCGAGCATTAGTGCACAAGGTTGAGCAGCAACAGGCTAGAAAATCGAGTAGCCGCTCATTTGTAAAGGCTCCGTCTTTCAACTAGGGGAGTGACTCCCAGATTAAGACGCAGTCGACCACTTCGAAGTGAGTGCCCCCTATGGCCTCTTGGCCTAAAGTTACACCGAATAAGCGAGACCATGTTCGTCGTTGTTTGAAATGCTAAGGGACATGACACATGGCGTCTGAATGTCCCTCAAGGAGAAATGCGATCGTAAGAGAGTTATCTGATGAAGAAGAAGAGTTCAAAGAGAATGCAAATCCGATTTGGGATCAAGAAGAGACTAAGGAGTACCTGGACGAAGGAGAATTGCTAGTCGTCCGCAAAGCTTTGAACGTAACAAAGTTCGCGAGGAGAACCAACGTGAATGCATCTTTCATACTAGGTGTACCGTTAAGGATAAAATTTGTTTGGTGATTGTAGACAGCGAAAGTTGAACTAACGTGGTTTCTAGAACCGTGATTGAAAAGCTCAAGTTACCCATAGCACCACATCCTCATCCCTATCGCCTACAATGGCTTAGCAAGGACAATGATGTTCGAGTTATGCAACAAGCACGAGTTCGTTTTTCGATTGGAAAGAGATACAAGGATGAAGTAATTTGCAATGTGATTTCGATGGATGCGTGCCACATGGTCCTAGGAAGGCCATGATAGTTTGATCGATGCACACAACATGATGGGTTTCGCAATACCTATTCCATCAGTGTCAACGAGAAAAAGATCACCCTAGGGTCTTTATTCGCCCAACCAAGCGAAGCACCCATCCACCAGCAGCTCGTTCAAGTTATCAAGCGAATGGAGTTTATTCGGGCGATGTGTGAAAGCGAGGAGACTTACTTTATGGTTCTTGTTGAAGCAGCCCATATCGATCAATGGAACATCCACGTGCAAAAGTTTTAATCAAGGAGTTCAAGGATGTATTCTCGGAGGAGTTACCGGTCGAATTACCACCCTGCGAAATATCGAACACCAGATCAATTTGGTTCCAGGAGCTTCCCTACCCAACCAACCAACTTATCGATGCAACCTCGAGGAAGCAAAGGAACTTCAAAGGCAGGTTAATGAGTTGCTTGAGAAAATCTTGGTAAGAGAGAGCTTGAGCCCTTGCTCTGTTCCAACTATACTGGTATCGAAAAAATATGGCACATGGAGAATGTGCATGGAAAGTTGAGCGATCAACAAGAACACGGTGAAATATCGTTTTCCTATCCCTCGACTAAATGACATGTTGGATGAGTTGCATGGAGAGTAGGTATTTTAGAAGGTAGACTTACCAAGTGGTTATCACCGGAAGGAAGGTGATGAGTGGAAAACAGCCTTCAAGAACAAGTATAGGTTGTAGGAATGGTTGGTAATGCGCTTTGGTTTGTTGAACGCGCCCAGTACATTCTTGCGACTGATGACCCATGTCCTATAGCTGTTCATGGGGAAGTTCGTGGTCGTCTACTTTGACGACATTCTCATATACGGTAGGAGGCATGAAGAGCATGTTGAGCACTTGAAGGAAGTGTTTCACACGTTGCGAGCACATAAGTTGTATGAAAACCTCAAGAAGTGTGAGATTTTCCAATTAAGTATTGTGTTTCTTGGTTATGTAGTAATTGTAGAAGGCATTCGGGTGGACGAAAGCAAAGTCGAAGCTATCAAGGAATGGCTGGTGCTAAGGAGTTTCGACGACGTTTGTAGCTTCCATGGCTTAGTGTCGTGCTACAGGAGATTCATTCGTGGTTTTAGCTCGATCATAGCCCCTCTCACTGAGTGCATAAAAGGAGACAAGTTCGAGTGGACTTCTACCGCACAAGCTAGTTTCGAGCGACTGAAGGAGTGTCTAAGCAAAGCACCCGTTCTCGCCTTACATGACAATAACGTTCCAGCAAGAACCGCTTCTTCAAGGTTTGCTTCATCTTTTCCCATGAACAGCTTCCTGATGCTGTCAAAATTCTTCTTTTCCTTTCTCCTTACTAGCTGCCAATGTACGAATTTGGTGATATCTAGTACGCAAATCCACCTTTGAGAAAACACAAGCGCCATACGGCTCATCAAGCATGACATCTAAACGAGGAATGAGAAGCTTGTATTTAACGGTGATCTTGTTGATGGCACGACTGTCCATGCACATTCTCCATGAACAATCCTTCTTAGGCACGAGGATAGCGGGAACAGAACATGGGCTGAAACTTTCTCACACGAACCCCTTTTGAATAAGATCTTCGACTTGCCGTTGGAACTCCTTTGCTTCTTCGAGATGAGGTAACCTTTGCTGGGAGGAAATGCCTTAGTAGCTGGCCGTAGTAATGCTCGTTTCCCTTGCTGCTTCTCAACCTTATGAGTAAGGTTGCACGCATCCCCAAAGCTCCAATAAGGTTGTAACTCTACCGCATCTGCTATTTGAGATTTGAGACCCTTAATGTATTTTGCATTGGTCTATTCCTATGGCTTGAATATGTCACATTGTAACATGAGTTGTTCAAACTCACAACTCCGAAACTGACCCCAATTGTTGCAGCGATGGTAATGCTCCATCGCTTTGGTCAAGCACTCGTGGTAAATCTCCTTGAAATCATCAACGGTGGCGTACAGCTCCTTCAGCGCTTCAAATCCAATCAACATGGATTCAGTCATACTGATTAACGTCATTTTCATTGATAAGGCATCTATAGCCACATTCTTTGCTTCGGACTTATGTTTCAGCACGAATGTGAATGTTTGAAGGAACTCTACCCATTTCACACGTCGCTTGTTGAGCTTGGCTTGCCCATTTATGTGCATCAAAGGTACGTGGTCTATATGAAGAACAAACTCTCACGGCATCACGTAGTGACTCCAATTCTCCAATGCTCGAACTATTGCGAAAGTAGGCAATCTGCCGCGATCAATTCAGCTTTTCACTAAAGTTGGCGATCGGTCGACCTTCTTGAGGTAGAACCCCTCCAATTCCAATCCCTGAAGTGTCACACTCCACCTCAAATATCTTTTCGACGTTCGGAAGCGCTAGAACTAGTGCCTCGTAAAGTCGTCTCTTTAGGTTTTTGAAACTCGTCTCGATTTCTGCCGTCCATTCAAAGGTTGTTCCTTCAGGCATTCGATCAAGGGTGCAACAATGGTGTTGAAGCCTTGAACTGCCGGTAGAATGAAACAAGACCATGAAAACTTCTAACGTCATGGGTGGTCTTTGGAATTGGCCAGTCTCAGATCGCTTCGATTTTGCTCTCGTCAACCTGGATTCCATCCTTGGAGATGACGTACCCCAGTAAGACAAATTTGAGGACAAGGAACTCACATATGCTGATGTTACCAAAGAGATGTTGTTCTCGAAGCTTGGCGAATAGCTGTCGAAGGTGCTCCAAGTGCTCATTTTCGCTGCAACTATACACAAGAATGCCGCCAAAATAAACTACGACGAACTTGCCAATGAAAGGTCGGAACACCTGGTTCATAAATATCATGAAAGTGCCAGGCGCGTTCGAGAGGCCGAAGGGCTTCATACAAACGGAATCAGGTCCTTGACGTTGAAAGTTGCGAAGACTCCATATTCTCCAGGGAGATCAACCCTGTAAGCGTTATCGTTGATACGCTCGATGATCTTGAAAGGTCTTTCCACTCGAGGCATCAGCTTATTCTTCCTCTTATGGAAATCGTTCTTTCCTCAGATGAATCAGCACCAAGTCTCCTGGTTGGAAAAGTTTCGCTCTTCTCTCGTAGTTTGTTCTTTCCTGATATCAAAGGTTAGCCTTCTCGAAATGAGCTCGAATCTTCTCATGGAGCAATCTCATCTCCTTATCTCGGCTGATTGTTTTCACATTAGGTAGATGCATGAGATCGACAAGAACCAAAGGGTTGAGGCTATATACTATCTCAAAGGGTGAATACTTGATTGTTGAACTTGGTGCTCTATTGTAGGCGAACTCCGCATGAGCTGGCTTGACATCCCAATATTTCTAGTTCTTCAAGACCAAGGTTCGAAATATTTCAACCATGGTTCGATTGGCAACTTCTATCTGGTCATCCGTTAGTGGATGATACGCTGTGCCGAATATGAGCTTAGTTCTCAGCATGTGCCTCAATGTCTTCTAGAAGTAGCTTAAAAACATCACATCTCGAACGAACACGATCGACTTGGGAACTCCATGTAATCTCACCACTTCTCGAAAGTACAAATCTGCAACGTTGGTTGCATCGTCCATCTTTTGAAGTGGAATGAAGTGCACCATCTTCGAAAATCTATTGACCACAACCATGATTGTATCCTTCCTCCGCTGCGTCCTGGGTAGACCCAACCCAAAATCCATACTCACATGTTCCTATGGTCACTCTAGGATGGGCAGTGGAGTGTATAGGCCTTGTGGTTGGACCCGGCTCTTCGCTTGATGGCAAGCAGCACATCTCGAAATAATACTCTTCACTTGCTTCTCCGTTCGAGGCCAATAGAAATTCTCCTAAAGCATCGACAACATCTTGTGGACTCCAAAATGTTCGGCGATTCCTCCTCCATGGACTTCTCAAACGAGTAGCTCTCGTGTCGAACTCCTAGGAATGCACAACTTAGAATCGCGAAAGAGAAATCCATTGGGTAAAGATCCCTCCAAAATATTCGTCGTTCTTATACAGATCCTTCAATTACTCAAATCAAATGAGGTTGGTCTCCATTGCAGACAGTAAGATCATCTTACTCGAAAGGGCGTCCGCAACTACATTATGCTCCAGGTTGGTGATTCAGAACAAAAGTGAAGGATTGAAGAAATTCGATCCACTTGGCATGTCGTCGACAAAGTTTGTGCTGACCGGCTATGCAAGTTTGAAGGCAAACCCTCTTGAACAAGGGGAGGATGATATAAGGACGGTCGTCATTTCGTTCACACCTCAGCCTCCGTTTCCCACTAAAAGGTATCAACTTGCTCGCCACCGATTAAGCGAGGCGACGAGAGGCATCGAACAATAACTCCGGCGATGCATACAATGGTGTGGCCACACAAAATCATTATTATGTGTACAACAGACTTTAGTGTGGCCACACCACAATATCAGGCGTGATGCGAGAAGGATGTGCTTGAGCAACAAGGGTGGTGTTTACATCTCCTTAATTGCGTCGACTGGGCGACACGCTCAACTCACGCTGCTAGAGTGGTCGGATTAGGCGATAAGCGAAGTAGCAAAGCTTTCAGGCGAAGGAAGTCTCGTTGAGCGAAAGGAAGTTGAAACGACGGGAAGTCAAGCGACGAGAAACCCAAGACGCGGTTACGTTCAGACGGTTTAGGTCTGACAACTTGCAGCCCAGGAGTCGCGCCTGCTCCGCTACCCTGCTCTATTACCCTGCTCCACTATCTTTTCATTCTTGTGAAAAGTATAACTGCCTAGACATTCTTATGAAGCGAACATCTAGGTGGATTGTGTTTAGCAACAGAAATTCTGGGCCACAGACCTCGGCCTCATCCGTGGATCAACGGTCCATAATGCAGGTCCACGGACAGGGAACCCAGTAAGGAGTGACCACGGAGACACACCAGGCGAAGGCTTGTTGGGCGAAACAGTCACCAAACGACAGGGTTACCAGGCGACGGGCGACAAGGGTTAATGAAGCGACGGTTAACTGGGCAAACGAGGAAACTCTACGGCGAAGACCAATGGGTAATACGGACGATCGGTAGCTGTTAAGGAAGGTTCCAGACAATATCAGGATTTGGAAGGGAATTGTCACCAAGTTCGATCATATGGAAAGAAGATATTCCATATAGACTGGTGACAAAGGAAGCGTAATAAATGTGTAATATTTCGTTACCGTACATACGAAGGTCTAGCTTAGTATAAATAGTCGTTTTTAGGCATTGTGTAAAGACACCTCTCTACAGACGGACATATTGTCATTATTATCTTCAAGCATACCAGCGTTCAAGCTCTCTTCATGGTCCTGCGTTCTTACTCCCCTCTGAAGGCATCGTCGATGGCAACCATAAGTGCTTCCGCTTAAGGGTGCGCGTCCGCTCTCTTCTCTCTCCCTCTCTTTTTTTTTTTCATACGGCGACAACACAAATACAATGAACCTTTGGGCACCAGTTGCTCGTAGTGCCAGTGATTTCCGGAGCGAACACGCTTTTGGTGACCACAGTAGGAGCAAATCTAAGCCAATAATGCCTAGAACTCGAGTTGGTGATAATTTGAACAACCTCGGAGATAACCACTCCGATGGGGAAAAGTGCAATGATGGAAAAAACTGAGATCCAACCATAACTAGGGAGCTGACTACCATCATGAGTACTCTCCAACTCTTAATGGAGAAAGTCAGTGCTATCGACCAGAAGCACGACGCTTTCAAGGAGAAGATTGACTCCAAAATGGAGGCCGTCTTTCCAAATCTAGGAACTATGACGGGGTACCAATGAGGGAAAGAAAAATGTTGACATGGACGATGTCCCAATCATCCCAATGGGTCCCAAGAGGGTCATGCACAATAATCCGCCACTCGTGATAAACCAGCACCGAACGGCTACACGGCAGAGTCATCATGTGACGTATCAACCCCCTTTTCAGAGGAGAGAGAATGTCAATTGGCCGATGGATAACGAATTTGTTCCCACTGAAAACCATGAACGTTCCGAGTACTCACCTCAACCCGTACATGGAAGGGGAGCACCGACTCGGGAGGCAATGGTGCCACAAGATCTCGCACCAGAAATCAGAGATTATGTCACTCGTTTAGTGGAACAAGCGATCCCTTAGGCGAACGATGCCAATGAGGTTCAACTCTATTGGACTCCTTACCCTGATAACATTGATCGGGATTACCCTTTTCCAAGGTGATACCGCGTTCCTAAATTCGCCTGTTTTTCGGGCGAAGAAGGCATTTCGTCTGCGGAACACGTCGACCGTTTTACTTATCAGGCTGGGGAAGCCGCCGCGAATGGTTTCTGGAAACTTCGGAAACGAGCTCTCTCACAGGAGCGGCTTTCACGTGGTATGTAAACCTTCCCCCTAATTCAGTGAGAAACCGGGATGACATGTAGGTCCAGTTCATGCTGGCGTTTGCTTAGACTGATCCAACGGTGACTTTACAAGATCTCACTCACATGAAACAACAACTTGGTGAGCCCGTGGCTATCTTTTTAAACAAGCTTCAAAAGGCACAACTTAGGTGTAAAACCTGTGCATCCGTGGCCGAGCTCATTGCTATCGCTCAGGACTCCCTGCTCCTTCGACTCAGAAAGAAATTAGAATGAGAAGTGTTCAGAGATTGGAACGAGTTGGCCAGGAGAGCTATCCGATATAAGAATCTCCTTAGAGAGAAAACACAGGCAAAAGGGAGTTTGGTCATGGAACCCTTGATGACTTATCAAGCGGAACCTGTTGTGGATGTCGACATCGCAGAATACGTGAAAGGGCAACCTTTAACATGCGACGAGTTGACCAAGAAAAGCTTCCGGGCCAAAGCATCCCCGAAAACTCAGGAGGAAAGGAAGTACTCCTTCGATGAGGCAAAAGCAGACGAAATCTTCGAGTTCATGTTCCAAAATGGACGAATTCGACTGAAGTCGGACCATAGAATTCCTCGTACCAATAGAGAAAAGTCGAGGAATTTCTGTAAGTGGCATGGGTCATTCACCCATACTACTAGAGGCTGACTGCATCACGTTTAGAAACTTGGTGGAAGACCTTATTGAGTCTAAGGAGCTACGTTTCCCAGACTCACAAGATCAAGCGGTAACGGAATCACATCCATTTGGTGATTTACCTAATATAAACACCTATGATGTCGATTGCCTGACTGTGCTTCCTTTGCCAATGCAGGGAGACAAAGATCAGTCGCCCGAAACTGGCGAGACACTCATTGCCAACATGTTGTTCAAGCGCCTCGTGAGCAAAGGGATACTTCAGTGCCCCGTTGATCTCAAAGGCATGCAATACAATTGTTGTTGCTTTCAGAAAGTACATGCTCGACGAAAGAAGGGTAGAATGGTATGACCTCAATCGTCTCGAAGAAATGGCGATGGGAATCTACAATGGCTCGAGGGCATACCAACGCACGGAGAAATGCCTAGAGCAAAAAGACATCCCACCGATTGAAAATAAGGGGCTCTGTACTCCTGAAGAGCTCATGAGGCAAGAACTTGTAGGTGAAAGCGAATCTGGTCAAAAGGGGGCTCATCTATAGCCCAATTTCTAATGGCTGATATGCTTTATTACATGTGCAAGCCGATAGCAGCCCACAAGGTGCTCATTACTCAAACGTGTCAACCTTGCAGGAACTAATACTTCCTGCTTCTAGCGGGATTGGCATCTGAAGGGAAGATCATACTGGAATAGATCGACCATCTATCAGGAAACTTACCCGACTCTGAATTCCTTCGTTTATAGGAGGCTTCGCCTTAAAGGAAACTCAAAAAAGGTTATGACCCTCATAAAAGAGAGTTTATTCAGGTTGATAATTGCCTGCAACCCCTCGCAAACTCACGCTGTGTTCGTGTCCCCATCATTCCAAATATAGGGACATAGCAGAAGGTGGGCAATGGAATACAATCCCAGATACCTGCCGAGAAAACCAAGAAACGAAGAAAAAGGAGGGCACGACGCGCTGCGGAGAAACGTGCCAAAACGGCAATCTCCAATACTAAAAAAGCTAAGGAGTCAAGCGAAAGTGACCTTGCGTCTAACTCTCTAAGCGACTACAATCCAGTTCAATCCGGGACTCCACCTGAGGCGAACGAAGCTACCGGCAACGTCCTTATGCTACCAGCTGAGTTCGCTAAGAAGGAAGACAGTCAAGCAAGAGGTATGCTAACACTACCCTTTAATATTAATACTGTCATCGAAATACCATGGAATTTTTCGAGTAGGTGGTTAAAAGAACCTCCTGCATCAATGCGGAAACACATGTTTCCCCTTCATATCCAAGCGACAATTAACAATGTAGCGATACGTCGTGTCCTTGTTGATAATGGAGCGACCGTCAATTTGGTCCCCCTTGAAGCTTACAAGAGCCTAGGGGATGCAATAGCCGAACTTGGAGAAACTGATGTAGGAGTCAGTGGATTCAATGGAATCATCTCTTCTTGTTTAGGCGTAGTTTCTGCTAAGCTCCGAGTGGGTACGCATGAAAAGAAGACGACCTTTTTCGTCATTAACATAAAGCCTTCTTTTAAAGCTTTACTCGGAAGAGATTGGCTCCACAAGGCTGGAGCCATACCTTCTAGTCTCCACCAAGAACTCCTGCTATGGGGAAAACATGGTTTAGAAGTTGTTATAGGAGAGGCAAATGAAAATGCTATTGTGGCTTATGTCTGCGCAGGGGCAGTCAAGCAAGTCAGAGACATGACACTGAAATAGAGGCAGGAGAAGCAGGCTACAAGTTCCTGGTCTCATATGACGGACCACCTTCGACACCGCCTCAAAACCCGATCATCCCGACTGGATGGGGAGACGAGCTGCAGTTCAAGGCCAATGAAGATCTAACACCATTGGAAAAAGATATGCACGAGGCCGGGATATGAGATGACAACGACACGCATCATACGGAGACGGATTTGGAGCCCGATAGACTCCTCAACCCATCCTTGCCAAATGCATAGTGAAAAGCTTAATCCAATATCGGAAGTCCTATTGAGACTAGATAGTTATAGGGCATCTAGAATAAGTAAGACACAACATAATGTGTTCCCTCAAGCATGCCAGGACATGCTAAATATTCATTCAATTAATAAAGAAGTTCATAGTACTTCTGTCGTTCCATGTGATCCTTTAAAGGAAATAAACCTAGGGACTATGATAATGCCACGTGTCACTTATCTTAGTTCACTCATGAGTGAAACGTAAGCATATGACATAAACAAGGTTCTACATACCTATAAAGACTGCTTCGCGTGGGACTACACCGAGATGCCTGGACTAAACCGAACTTGGTTGAATACCGACTCCTGACATACAACAACTTCAAACCCGTAAAACAAACTCCAAGGAGAATGTCGTGGGAAGTAGCCCAGATGGTCTACGACAAAATCAAGAAGTTATTCAAGGTTGGATACATAAGGACGGCTAAATATGTCGATTGGATTTCTAGTATGGTACCCGTCGTCAAGAAAAATGGCAAGATCAAGGCATGCATAGACTTCCGCGATCTAAATAAAGCAACACCTAAAGATGAGTACCCCATGCCCGTCGCTGATGATCTTATAGATAAATCAGCAGGACACGAGCCAATCTCCTTTATGGACGGATACTCTAGGTATGATCAAATCTTCATCGCCGAGGAAGACGTGCATAAAACAGCATTCAAATGCCCAATAGGGATATTCGAATGGGTAGTTATGCCTTTCGCATTAAAGAATGCTGGAGCCATCTATCAAAGGGCAATGAATCTAATCTTCACTACTTTGATAGGAAAGACAATTGAGGTATACATTGATCATGTTCACCTAAGTGAAGCATTCGAAAAGATGCGAACACACAACCTCAGGGGCTCAACCCGTTAAAGTGAGCTTTCGGGGTACCAAAGGGCCAATTCCTCGGATTCCTGGTACATCAACGGGCAACCGAAGTGGATCTTTTAAAAACTCGCGCTATTCAAAACCTCCTTGCTCCTCGAAATAAGAAGGAACTCCAGGCCTTCCTTGGGAGAGTCAATTACATACGCCGCTTCATCGACAACGTGGCATTTAAAACCAGCGCCTTCTCGTCGATTCTGAAAGAGCAGGAAAAGGGACAGATAACTTGGACACCGCAACACAAGCGAGCTTTCCGGGAATTAAAGAGTTATCTGATCAATCCCCCTATCTTAGCACCACCAGACATCAACGAGCCATACATCCTGTACGTGGTTGCATCTCAGTCCACCATCGGGTCTATGCTAGCCCAGGAACAAGATGGAGTAGAAAGAGCGGTTTATTACCTATCACGCCTTCTCACGGAGACGGAGCAGCGATATACTCCAATTGAAAATGTATGCCTTGCAGTGTACTACTCAGTGGTAAAACTTAGACACTACATCTGATCTAATGATGTATATGTCATCTCTAAGACCCCTATGACTAAGGCGTTCTTTGACAACTCTTTGTTCACGGAAGAATCGACAAGTGGAGTCTGGTACTCTCAGCCTATAATACTTACCACAAACCACAAGCTTCAGTTAAAGGACACGCCTTGGCGGAATTCCTAACTCATTATGGTGAAGGCAATCTCGATTCTTCACACGAAGAAGTCCACCCGTGCGAAAATTGGACCATGTGGTTTGACGGGTCCTCCAACAAATTCGGAACTGGCGCGGGAGTCTTTGTTAAGACACTATGGAAAGCAGAAACTAGAGTGGCTTATCGCCTCATTGGGAAGGTGACTAACAATGAAGCGGAGTACAAGGCTCTGATCTTGGCTTTGCGAATTGCACTGGATTGAAAAATGGGGAACGTCAAAATATGCGGTGATTTCCAGTTGGTAATCCAACAACTCCTAGATCAAAACGAGTGTTACGCGCCTAAACTCAACCAATATCTACGAAGGGTAAAAGAGCTTTTCGCGAAAATAGACCCAGCAGAGGTCATACATGTGAAGCGAGGCGAAAACCGGGAAGCCAATTACTTGGCGTAGTTGGCCTCTAGACTGATAAACGACCCTCCAAAAGATGACACGATCCTGTTCGTAGGCAAACGACCAGAGGTCCACGACACCGCTAGGATAGAAAACAAAGAGGTTCATACTGCCAACCCATTCGAATAGAAAGAAGATTGAAGAGAACCAATACGACGGTTCCTTGAGGATACTCGCGTAAAATCGAAAGAAAAATCCGAGTAATCGCTAGGCACTATACGCTACTCGATGGAGTCCTCTATAGAAAGACCAATGAAGACTTCCTCTTAAGGTGCGTTGATCTAGACGAAGCCATCCCAATCATGATGGAAACACATGAAGGGTGGTCAAGAATTGCATCGAGATGGCTAGAGCCTGCCAGGCTTGCCAGCAATGCGGGCCAGTAAAGCGAACCCCAGCTGTTGACATGAACATCATAGTGAAATCCATCCTCATTCGAGCATAGGAGAAGCTTATATACTCGTCGCCACGGACTACTTTACCAAGTGGGTAGAGGCGGCAGCATACAAGTTCATCAACCAGAAAGACGTAATTGAATTCATCAAGAACTCCATTGTCCACCGATATGGAATTCCACAAAGCATAATGGTAGACAACGCAAGGGTATTTAATGGCGAGCTCATGGAGGAGTTCGCTGAAGATTTTGGGTTTAAAATACTTAATTCGGCCCCATACTAAGCTCGGTCCAATGGCAAGCTGAGGCCTCTAACAAACTCATAAAGCAGGTCATATAGAAGATGATCATGAATAACCCACGCACGTGGCATACTCTGCTTCAGGAGACATTATGGGCTGTCCGAGTTGCAAAGAGGGAAAGCACAGATGTTGCACCATACAACCTCGTGTACGGCCACGACGCGATGCTGCCAATGGAGGTGCGACATCGATCGTTTAGGCACCTTAAACACCTCGGAAAGCACGAGGGGTACGATGGAGACATGCATATTGAACTGGAAAATCTAGAAACTACCAGGATCAACTTGCTGAACCACCTAGAGGCTTATAAAAAGAACATCGCCCGTTATTACAATAAGAAAGTAGTCCCTAGATCCTTCAGCAAATGCAATCTAGTTTGGAAACTAAGACTACCCGAAGGAGATCGCGACTACTTTCAAGGAAAATGGACACCAAATTGGGAAGGCCCTTTCCAGGTGTCTGAAACTCACCTCGGGAATTCATACCGCCTAGGGGGCTCTATGGATCCATTCACGACCTCAAGATTAATGGCAAATACTTGAAACTGTACAAGCCAATTATGTGGGAAATGCACAAAAACGTCATTTCAAAACGTTTCCCCATGGTGTGGGGCCAGATCCAAACGTAGTTCTTCAAGCAAAAGGCAAAGAATGCAACAGGCACTTCGCTGGGTCCATCAAGCCGGTCGCCAAAATCTCCTTTGCCTCGACATCCAAGGCTTCATCCCACTCCTTCTCCAGCTTCTCCCTCTCTTGGTCGGCGGCCGCACGTTCAGCTGCTTCGTTGACCCGAGCAGCGTTCAGGCTTGCGCTGGTAGCGTCTAGGTCCTCTTGGAGGCGCTGTAGAGTGATCAACAACTCTTCCCTTTGCTTGAGGAGATTGGCTTCCTCAAGAGACAGCTCACGTACCCGAGCGGAAGATGGAAGCGGCTGGAACAAGTATGACATCTTTTCCTCCAGCTTCGCCTTGAGTACGAGACCCTCTTGCCGTTTTCTCCATGAACGCCAAAGGGATCTCCGAGAAAGAGAAAGTATCACCTTGAACTTCTGCCAATCGGTGCTCACTCGTCCCAGCTCGTCCGTCACCAAAGATAACGTGACGAAGTCATCCTCAGTGTTAACCCCACCCTCCAGGGTGACAATGAAAGAGGCAAGTAGAGAATGCAGGGGCTACCGGAGATACATTTGAATCTGTGGCCGACTTGAGAGTAAGGCATAGGTACAACTCTAAAAGGGAACTTACCGAAGGCACCTGCGCTTGTAGACCATGGGAATCCTCCGTCGCCTGACTCTGGGGGGCTTCCGTCACCTGGCCTTGGGTGGCTTCCATCGCCCCGCTCTGAGGAACATCCCTTGCTTTGCTAAAGGGAGCCTCTGTCGCCTCCTCTTGAGGAGGTCCTATCACCCGACTGTGAAGAACCTCCGCCGACGTTGGTTGGGCGACATCAACATCATCAACCAAAGAGTCTTTGGCTCCACCCTCTGATTGCAGGGGCAGAACTTCAAGTACCACCTCGCTCGGGGGCTCCACCCTAGCTGGCTGCTCGGGATGGCTTCGGTCGCCTAGCTAGGAAGCAATAGGGACGTTGTCAGGAACATCGTCATCACCAACGACAAAAGGGACACCGGAAGCACCTTGTTTGACCAGCAAATTAATGTCACTGAGGAATACACCCACCAAGAAACATGGCATCTAGAAGTGTAATACCTGATGCAGTCCCGGAAAACACTCGATCAGAAATGGGGTGCCCAATAGGAGCCCCTCACAACACTTGGGCGACGTGCCCAGGAGACGCTTGCATAGCCTGACGGGTTCTTTGCGAGGTGAAGCCCGCGTCAGAAGGTCTAGTCCTTCTGATGCCTGTAATGCAAAAGAATCAGTCTATCAGCCTGAGACCAACCAAATCAGGATGAACTGAGCTGACATACCCGAGAATGACGTGTCATCACATGATGGCCGCTTCCTTGAAGATTTCCCACTTGAACTAGGAAGTGATGGGGGAAGGGGCGAGTCTGCCTCTTGGATCAACCTCGTTAAATGAGGGGAGGCTTGCAACACTCCCCAGATTCGATACCAAGCAAAGGAAAGGAATGAGGATCGACCACTTGACGGCAGGAAGGTATGACTGTTGAGACTGCTCAGTCCGGCCAGACCCGGAATAGATGCTGCCCGCTGGTGCAGCGGCTGATTCTTAGATTATAAAAACGGGATTGCCAGACACAGAGTAAAGCCCAGTTGGTGGGCACATAGTTGAGGATTGTACACCTCAAACGACAGGCCACCAGAATCCACTCCTACCAAGTCCCTGGCAAAGAGGGCTGGGCAGAGGTATTCAACCCTCTTCGGGCAAAGTTCTTCCCATTCCATAGGAAAAGGACGCTAGGAACATACCGTGCCCGGATTACCATCCGAATACCCATTCGCCAGGGCTCGCACACAGCCAGTAACACTAAAGCGGGCCCAGTACTTGAAGGAACCAGCTGCGACCATGGTAGTCAAAATCGAGATCCTACGCAGAATCGGAAGGGAGCTGCGAAATCGTAACTCGTGGGATCGTAAGTAAAATCGGAAGAGTTTATAACATTGTAATTCGAACAACACATAAACGCACATTATAACAAATAACAAATCACATCAAGAACACAAAAGACACAAAAAAATAAGTCTTTAATCATGAAAAGGTTCATAACAAAATGTAGAGTCATAAGACAAATAATATGCTCCCAAACAAAACACACCATAAAAGTCCTCTAAAGTGACAAGTCTTAAAAGCATAATAAAAATTTAAGGATACAACAAAGCATTCATGTTTTGCTCATATTAATCATCTCCCTCATCGGCCATATCATCATCATTCTCCTTCTCGGGTACATCATCTTCAAATCTTATAATATGCAAATCATCACCAACACTATTATCTCCCGCTTCATCTCCAACTCGCAGATAACCTTCATTTGTAGTGTCAATATCATCTTCTGAGTTTTGCGCATCTTCATCACCAAGGATCCATTCATCATCTGAGGAAAGATCATCGATCTCATAATCTTTGGGTATTCTTGTTTGCTAATTCTTTCCCAACTTCGAGTTAGCCATCACAAAAACTACATCATTCAAGACCAGGGGATGAAAATGCTGAAGTTGGTTACCTAAAACCAACAAATAATCACTACGGGCGAGCAACAAGCCAGGGGATGAAAATACTGAAGTGTTACTCAAGACCAAATTTACTAAGCACATTAAAACAGGGAATTCCCTGTGTAAAAGCAATTCATTGGTTAGTGTGCAATGACAAGTATTTTGTGAAGCCTCTCAAGTAATAGTCAGATAAAAATTACACATCATATCCAATACTTTTCAACTAACAAAATAATGGACTGAAATCCACGGTCTTGAAATAGACCAGGCAATCCCAAAGGACAAAAAAGAAAATGCGCAAAAATTACATGGAGTAGAGATCCTTACCAAAAGAGTCCCCAAAGTTAGTCCAATTCTCGGCGGTGATGGAACTCTGGCCGTCAGCAATCCCTATGACTTCGACAAACGTGGTCAGCTGAGAAGGGGGCAAGCCGATCTTGTCCACGCTAAGGATTAAAAAAACTAAAAAGACCAAATTCCCAAATCGGGTTAAAGTTAGGGTTCCTCCCTCGGAAGACTTCTAATGCCAATTCAGTTCATGAAGATCCTAATTGAAATCAAAAATAGATCGGGGGATGAAGAACATACATAGACAAAGAGAAAGGGCTACGAATCTTCGTTGGGCACTGGATCTCCGGGTGAGCAAGCGAGAGCGACGGAGAGGGAGAATGAGCCGATGATTTGGGAAATTTTGTACTTGTGATTTATGGAAATAGTTTTTTATTTTCTTTCAATAGATCTCGAACGTCGATTCTATAATAACTAAATTCTGGCTGTAGAATGATGGGCTGAATTTGGTGGCTGCGATCCCATTACGATTTTAACTACGATTTCGCTCCTACGATTCTACATCTGATCCTACGATCCCACTACGATTTTACTTGACAGTATTTTTATGTGCGATTTAACTCGCGATGTCCCCAAAAATCGTAAACTCGTACGATTTTACGAGTAAAATCGCGATTTTGACTACCATGGCTGCGACAACTTAACTCCTAGAACGCATGGCACGAGGGTAACTGGTGAAACTCGGGAAATACGAAGCAATCCACAAGTACACGATCCACAAGGGGCCATTTGTCCGTCATCCAGGAAAGTTGGCCGAGTCGGTCGTCGCCTGGTAAAGCCCACGATAAATCAAATTCAACAAAAAGGGGGCAAAGGCCACAGCCTCCGGCTGATCCGCATTGGCAGTGTCTACAAGGCTGGCCGCCACTCCAACCATGCAAGAACTGGGACGCTTTCCTTGCTTGTAGAAGATGTACTTAGATAACCACTCTAAGTAGAACTCAAACTCCTCCTGGGGTCCCCATCTATCCTCAGAAACGTGCCGCTTGACTACTTCGCTGATGCGCGATGAGGGATTAAATTCCAAGTCGTCGCGTCGGTAATCAAACCGAAGGGGGCCTCAGAAAGACTGCATCCAGTCAGGAAGCAGATATCCTCTAAGGTGATCGACATTGGTCCCTTTAGGAGATAGAAGCAGTTTACGACGGGGTTCTAGAATGTGAAGAACCCTGCGCACACGGGCAAGTTGGGCTCAACTGGGGAGAAATGCACATTGATCAAGACCTTGATCCCCATTGCTTCCCAGACAACGCCTTTCCTCTCCATCCATTTGGAGACCCAATCTTTATTCGCCTCGATCCTGGGTGAAGGGAAGCAACGAAGTTGCGTCCTTGAGGACGGTCCCCACCCAGATATATTGAACTTGCTAAAGGTGAAAACGACAGGCAACTTGCTAGTAGAAAAGAAAAACCTCTCCGTATCACAAAGAACCACACGCTTGGCATCAGGGACAAACGGACCTAGGGTTTGTTGGTCCGACATCTACGTGCCAAAATCAGACTCCGCTTCATGGCAAGGGAAAACATGAAAATGTCGGGACTCAGTGAAAGCCCGTTGAAAGTTAGCCACGTCACCTTCCTCACGTTTCGGAAGAAACCGTGGATGATGGGGATGAGGCACCGGAATCCGTGGAGTTCTAGGAAAGAGAACAAGGGTTTTTAGGAATGCAAAGGAATGAGAAGGGTTTGTCAATCGTATGAGCGGGAAACCTTGGTTCAAAGACTTTATGCTCCCTGAAATCGACAAGAGAGTTGAGGCCCAAAAGAGACGTCGCATGACGACCAAGGCCCAATAGTGACATCGCCTCACTTGCAGAAAAGTAACATCGCTTTGCTTGGAAACTGCTAATGATTCAAAAGTCATAAGTGGGTAAGCGAAAAGACATAAGAAACACATTTATTCTCATTAAAATCTGTTCATTACATGGGTTTGATTGACGATGAATGTACAAGGAACGAATCGTAAATGACTTAGTAGATGACGTTTCCGCTCATCAGGAAATGCTCTATTGAAGGCTCGACGGGTTTTCCAAAATATTCGAGGGTTTATCCACAGGAACCGGACATATACCCGGTTCTTCCCTCTGATGAAGAAGATCCTTGGCTGCAAATGGAAACTCCATCACACTGTGGAGATGCTCAGGCAGCAGCACGAGGAGGCCCTAATCCTTTAAGGGATAGCAAGAAGGGTCTCCCAAAAGCCGTGAGATTAGCAAGGCGAGGATGGCACAATGACTTCCCCTCATGGTTTCCTAGCAGCCGCACGGGTTTAAAAGCACCAAAGGATAGCCTGACCAGACACCACCTGGGATGGCGCGCCGAAGAGCTTGCTCGGGCCCTCCACCCTTCCAGACCAACTTTTCAAAAGGGAGAAAGGAAGCTCGGGGGGATATATATACCATCCTCATAAGGCGATGGACATAAGCTCTCAAGCAAGCTGAGGTGATGGCCCTGGGGGAAGTACCGAAGGGTGGAAAGACCTCATGGCTTGGCTATTTTCAGAAGCGAGGGTTTGCGATTTGAAAGGTGAGTCGGGAATCGCTATTTATAGCCGGTTACGAGGAAAATCAATGCTCTGATAAAAAATATTATGACAGAGATTTCGAGGATCTCAACAGTGTATCCAGAAATCTCAACCGATGCATTTCGGGGATATCAACGGTCAAGGATTTACGTTCGCCTGCACATGGTACTTAATTGCAGGTATATGAGAACAATGAGCATGATAAACGACTATGAGAACTCTAACTTAGTTTGGTTTATAAGTGTTCTAGGTGCATTTCTTTCTTTCTGTTTTGATTGAGACTAATAAAAGTTAGGTTTGAGGGTAACTTTAAGCAGTAAAAGTTGCATGTCTCGTTTATAAGCCAAATCAGTGTTGGACATACGTTAGTTTTGTCTCTGGAAGGTTATTTGCATATAAGAGCAATGGAACAATAATGCCAAAGTTGTCTGGAAGAGTGATCATGCCGTCCAAAGAAAATGAATATGCCTATTTATACCAATGATCATCTTCAACTGTCAATACTTCACATAGACAGACGTCATGGAGAGATCATGAAAACCATTAGAGATCGTGGGCTAATGTTTTTGGTCATCATGCAGCATCTTCAATCCAAAAAAAAAAAAAAGATTCTATTGAGTTGTTTACTCTATTTCTAAACAGAAAACTACTTGTAATCCACATGATTAGTCTTGTTTTTCATCGGCTAATCAATTAGCATGCATTGAGAGGACGACAGATCCAAGATTTATATGAATAAATTTGTCTTATTTTGTCCTCCCCTAATCTGAGGCGTCTCTTTTGTGTCAACGCAATATCAATCAACCCTAATTTTTATATTTCATAAAATTTTGTAGATTCGTGATGCTGAAAGAATAATGCTCGGATTGGATTGGTAAGGCTGCTACGGATTAAAACGGTAATACTTATTTTTTTTTACAGCACTAACAAACTTTTCCTTTAAAATTTTACCAAATTATAATTTTATCCGCTTATAATGTTGTTTTTTGTGTTTTTTCTCGGGTGTACACACAAATCAAATAAAAAACTAACGTTTCCGATTGAAACGGATATTTGTTTATGGAAATTAAGGATATTTTTATCATTAAAATAATGAGAATGTAATTTTAGTTGCGTAATAATAATAATATTTATAATACTTACCTTAAAACGAAATTAAGAAGAACCGGCGGGTTATGGGGTGTGTCCGACTGAATGGTCTATGACGTCACCAAGAACGTCAACACGAGGAAGCGGGCGGTCAACTCGGGGGAGTGTCAAACCCGTAAATATGCCGAAACCAAAGGGGCAAAAGCCGACATACCCCCGTAAGCATCCCGCGAGGGTTTCCACCATTTTGCAGCTCTCTGTCGGCCTCTTCTGTTATTTTAAGAACTGAAGAGCCGGATCCATTTTCGATTCCTCGATCGCAAGACTCACCAACTCCAGACAAGGAGGAGAAGGAAGGCGGCGTCTCCGAAGCTTCCTCCCTACCCCAGATGGCCCCTTCCGATAACGCCGCAACCGCCGGGGCCTACGGCGGCTCCGCCTCCTCGCTTCTGCCGTCCTTCCTCTACTCCACGACCGCCGCTAAGTCGACTCTCCTCCAGAAGGCGATGATCGGGAACGCCAGATCTGCTCCCGAGCTTGTTATCCCGGCCCCTAGTGAAGGTCAGAAGAAGATCGCCATGTACTCGCCTGAGTTCTACGCTGCCTGCACTTTTGGAGGAATCCTCAGCTGCGGTCTCACTCACATGGCCGTCACCCCCCTCGACCTCGTCAAGTGTAATATGCAGGTATGCCTTTCGTTTTGCTGGTTTAGGTGATTAAGATTTCCTTTCTCGCGTGTTTCGTTTCGAGATCTGGTGCGAGGGCAAGGTTCGATCGGTAAAATTATTCGGATCTGGATCTGGTATTTAGCAACGGTTGATTTGAGTTGTGCTGCTGCAGGTGGTGGGAGTGTTTTCTTGCTTTGTGATCAGATGGCTAGCTCCGTCTAGCTTTATGTGGAGAACTTTCATTTATTGATTCTGTGATCTTTTCATTACCTTGTGCCGTTGTAGTTGCTGCGTTTCTTTCTGCATCGCCTACACGTTGGCTGTCACATGATTTTTATTCTACAATTATTGAGTTTGTTGCTTAAAGATGTTCCTTTTTTTAATTGTGATATCTTCTCTATTTTGTCCTCCCTGTCTCAGCCACGGTTCCTCTATTGTGGTCAATGGAATCCTTCTGTAGCCGTTGAAATCGTTCGAAGCCACTGGCACAGTGCTATTTCATTATCTTGATGCATGGTGTGATATAAGTAGATGTGTTGATGTGCTGGTGATATCTATCTTTATATTTCGCTGTAGATTGACCCGGCTAAGTACAAGAGCATCTCTTCTGGATTTGGAGTCCTACTGAAGGAGCAAGGTGTTCGGGGATTCTTCAGGGGTTGGGTGCCTACCCTGCTTGGCTACAGTGCCCAGGGAGCTTGCAAATTCGGCTTCTACGAGTTCTTCAAGAAGTATTATTCTGACATTGCTGGACCCGAGTATGCTACCAAATACAAGACATTGATCTACCTCGCTGGGTCTGCATCTGCTGAGGTGATTGCAGATGTCGCCCTTTGTCCCTTTGAGGCTGTGAAGGTTAGGGTGCAGACACAGCCCGGATTTGCTAGGGGTTTGTCTGATGGGCTACCAAAATTCGTGAAATCTGAAGGAGCACTTGGGTATGTTATAAAAACTTCAAACTCTTGAAACGTTCTTCTATTGGATATGTTGGCGAATCATGTTTTTGAACCTTTTTCCTGACTTAATTGAATGCAGGTTGTACAAGGGTATTGTTCCTCTTTGGGGGCGTCAGATACCATGTGAGTTTGGAATCTGCATATTTTAGCGACAGCGGGAGAATGCATTTCTTATGACTGCACTTCTTTAACCGATGGGACATTATTAATGCGGTTTTTAATTCTTTTTAGTTGAATTTTGGTGCACCGGCATGGAACAAAGATATACGATGGGAACTTCTTTCGCCCTTTTAATAGCCACCATCTTCTTCTTTTGCAGTTTTTTTATGAGTTTGTCTCTGTAACTCTAACATCAGTTAATGCTTAAGCACTTCTATTTCGTCATACCATTTGGACTCCATCTGTTGTGTGCTTGTTTTGCGTTTTTATTTTCACATCTTTTGACTTTGGGTGTTATTTGGTTTTGAAAAAGTTATGTATGTATTTAGCACCAGAAACTATAAAGGAAGCATCAAACCCATCTGCAGAGAAGGGTCATCGATTGGTTTGTTTTCTCTCTTTATAATATTCACCGCTAATATCATAAGTTTGTTGGATATGTAGATACAATGATGAAGTTTGCATCTTTTGAGACGATTGTCGAGATGATCTACAAGTACGGAATCCCCACACCGAAAGATCAGTGCAGCAAGCCCTTGCAACTTGGTATTAGTTTTGCTGGAGGTTACGTCGCTGGTGTTTTCTGTGCCATTGTGTCTCATCCCGCTGACAATCTCGTCTCTTTCCTCAACAATGCCAAGGGAGCTACAGTTGGCGACGTAAGTCTCGTAGAGACTTTCATATCTTGCCATTTTGTTTTGATGCATGTACTCAACTGTTCTGTTTTCCGGTTCTCAGGCTGTCCAGAAGCTTGGTTTATGGGGTCTCTTCACCCGTGGACTTCCCCTTCGTATTGTCATGATTGGTACTCTTACTGGAGCTCAATGGGGTATCTACGACGCATTCAAAGTCTTTGTTGGGCTGTAAGTCTCTTTCATCCCGTCTTTCCTTTTTGTTTTTCAGATTTTCTTTGAATTTACTGTTGTGTCATCTCTAATTGGGGACTTTCAACTGTTCTTTAGGCCAACAACTGGCGGTGTTACTCCTGCCCCTGCTCCGGCTGCTGGTGCTGAGCTCGCCAAGGCCTAAAATGCCATTGAACTCTGCATTTATCTTACAGTGGATGTCAAACCTGTGGTGCTATGCCATCACCATAATAACTGTTAGGATTGGTGGGAGCTCAAACCTATTCTTTTTTTCTCATTTACGTACTCTCTAAGGTTTGATGTCTGATTAGTTTTTGTTTGGGGATGGGAATCCCTGTCCTAGAACACAATGATACCATTTTGTAGCTAGGTCAATATTTTCGGGTGTCTAAATACATTTCACATATCCCCCTCCCCCTTGGCAAGTAGGGGAGTTGAGGAACATGAATAAGTTTGAGGAGAATGGGGGGAGTGGGGGATATGCTGCAAACTCTCTTGCCATTTTGAGGATCCTGTTTTGGTTGTATGCTGTTGACACAACCATAGTGGTCATGCTGCAGCTGCTTTGAGATTTTGTGGTATTATACTCTGTTAGCTACAATGAAGCAAACTTAGTTGAGTAGGCTCTGCTGATAAATGCAATATACCTATCTGTGATAAAGTTTTATCATTGAACCAAAGATTTCGGTCACCAACGTTTAGACAAGAAACGAGAACTTGAAGCCTTGCGTTTTTGAGTCTTCATGCGATCTTGATTGTGATGTAAGGGCAAGGTTCGGGTAAGGTGAGCATTTGGCAAATTAAGCGAATAATCAAATTTAAGATCTGATGCCGGAAAAATCAACGAAGTTGATTCTCCCCTTTACTAACAACCTCAGAGATTCACGAACATAATAAATAATCACAGCCTCTCCTCCACCACAGGTCGGAGGGTGCTATCCCTCTCCCCAGAACCTAACCTACTCTATCCTCATACTCTTCCATCTCCTTCCTACGCAACAAACTTTTTTCTTCTATTTTCTCCCCAACAAACCTCGATGATCCCTTTTTACTCATTCCCTCTCCTTGCCTCAAGTCTAAGTACTAACATACCCCTCGTAACAGCCGATTCATCACGTACTTGGGTTCCGCAGATTCTATTAAGGCCTTCGTCGATATGCCCAGCCAGCCTCTGCCTTGGCGAAACCTGTGATCCCCCGTGAAGCCCACCAGCCGACCCACCTTGGCTTGGTCTCCTTTCCATGCAACAAAATCCAAGAAAATCTTAATTATTAATAAAATTATATTGGTCAATCAGTGGAATTTGTCAAAAATATTTTGTTGATGAACAAAAATAGAGAACACTGAAGAATATCTTCTCTGTTTGGTGTCTGCTTGCGTCTTGATGTTGCTATCTCATCGTTAAGTATGCCTATGTAGGTAAGTATGTCCGAGCTTGTAAACGCCTTAGAATTTCTAGCCTTTGTACATCTCTTCACAATTTTATTAATTTGGCTTTTGAGAATCATTTTTTTATTACTCTTTAGCCAATTATATAATATTATTTAACCATTAATCAATTGAAATTGAATTGGATAACTCAAAATTTTAATAAATCTATTAAACCATTTGGAGGGTTAATGACTAATTTGGTGAAATAAAAAATTTTTCCCCTGAGTTTAAGTGTAACCTCCTAAAATGGCCATCCCTTCGACATCGTCTTTCGACCTCCAAATCCGATGTGCACTCAATTTGTGGTCCATGGTATGCTTAATTATACATTCGATGATTTGGACGACAATGCGATGATAGAAATCTATCAGATTAGAACCCAATAGAAGACCACATTGACTCTCAGCCCAATAGTTTAAAAGACCTGAGAGATATTGCCATCAATTCTCAGAGATGAAATATGAAGGGCATCGAACAAGATCACGAATCACTCATGAAAATGAAATATGAAGGGGATCGAACAAGATCATGAATCACTGATGAAAATGAAATATGAAGGGCATCGAACAAGATCTCACTGATGAAAAAGTGAGGCAATTCAAGGAGATTGAAGGTAAAGGAAAATGGAAAGGCCAAGAAGATGAATATTGTGTTCCCTCCCACTTTCTTGTATCTCTCCGTCTAAGCGTACGTATATCAATGAATCAAATCTTTCTACAACTTCATAAAAGATTAATATCATTTTTTCCTTTTAGTTCGGCTATTTTCATCTATATAAGTATCAGTCCGTTTTCGTACTCGTCTTATCATCGAACAATCCCCATATTTCATTTTGACCTGGGTTGTCCATAAACCTTTGGGCTCTTCTTATCCACCAATAACAAATTAATGACGAGTCTCATGAATTTTGTTTAAAATAAATCAAGCAAATGATATCAGGGAAAACAAGCACACATAGAATTGAGAACTTGATCGATAAAGAAGAACCTAAGAAATTGAGAATAGACGATCTCGAGCAATTTTCTCCTCGTCTTAGCGTTATTCTCTATTCCATGACTTTACTTTTCGGTTGTTCTCTCTCTTTATCTTTTTTCTCCCCAATAAAATTTTTCCATTAATTTAGTACAACTCGATCAACTCTTGAGAATTGAATATCCGAATGAGTGCCCAAGGTCTGCTCGATGAAGAGCCCGATATTTATTGATGTAAAAACATTTGACCGCTCACAAATGCTCATTTTTAGAATAAGTAAAAAAGAATATTCACTAAGCACGGTTATTTTTAATTGCTTGATTCATTTTTTATTGATAAATCATCCTAGTCGAGGATGGTTTTGCCTTTGATTGCCGAAGTTGACTGAAATCGAATGTCAAATTCGGCAAGTTCTAGTCGTCGCTTGGAAACTCGTCTGGTGAGCGTTAGCCGATCGAAGAGGTATTTTAGTGGAGTACTGTCCGTCACCAGTAAAATTCGTAATGTAGAATATGTTGCCGTAAGTAATGGAGGACCCAAACTAATGCGCAAAATGTCCACGTAGTGTGCCAAACTTCTCATGACGTGAACTTCTTGCTAAGGTAGTATACGACATGTTCTTTTTGCACCCGTTAAATGTTATGTGAGCATGGTTCAAGATGACTTTCACATTAAGAGGTATAGAGCTCGAATGCCTTGGCATCGACAATTTAGTACTAGTGGTTTAATAATGTACGTGTCGACATGGTCAAATGTGGCATTTCTGAAGAAGATAAACTTAAATTGAGTTATGTATGAACCGAAGAAGAACATCCTAGGTATATACATGCATATTTTAAGATGTTTCATAAGGCGGATGGCAGTTAACGTATAAAATCATTGTGTTGCAGTGAAATAACATGTCAAAGTGAATCGATTGCATGTCTAGGGAAGCGTTCGTAACTTTACGACCCTCCAAATGGATACATAATGATGTAAGTGAAGTAGTTCGGTAATGGTCGTATAAACTTCATGACATATATGTTTCAATTAATGTTACAGGTCTTCGATTCTGGACTGCTCATTGATTTCTATGCACATATGTTGAGTAGTAGGGAGCATCAGTCGCGCCACTAAGAAAAGTATGTTATACCACTTAAATGTTATGCTAGCATAGTTTTGAATGACTTTCGCATTGTGAGGTATAAGGTCAGCGACTGCCTTAGAGTTGAGAGTTTTATTACTGGTGGTTCAATCATGTACATGTTGACATGTTAGAATGAGGTTAGGTAATCCTTATTCTAATCGATCATGATTTCTTTTCTCAACTGCATGAAGAATGATTTGTATATATCATTGGAGATGAACTATCCAATGCAGGGTTGTCATAATCCCGATTCTCCCAATCCAAATATTTTCGATTTTATCGATCACAACGTTTATGATTCTACTAAATTAAACCTAATACTACCAATCCAAACTCAAAAGTATGATATCGATCCTACCAATCGTGACTGCCATGGTCCAGTGGAATTCACATTATTCATGAATCATCGGGTCTTGTTGTTTAACTTTGGAGCTAGCAGATCTCATCTTCTCATGATTTATATGGTTGATCCCGATGCCTTTAGTGCATATGATGAAATAAGGGAGTTTCTTTGTTGTCTCGAAAATGCATTTGGAAGAATTGTGACACTCGAATAGCTTACGGAGAACAATGATGCAGTCCTCTTTTGCTTGAGGATTTTCTCAGTCAAGTCGTCGCTGTAAACTTTGACTTTGTGGTGCTTCATAACATGGAAAAACATCGCAATCGCGTGTTGATAAGTTGTTTCATCTTCTTCTATCGCGATATCATCGACAATATCATGCATATGGCATGGAATAGATTCAATATCACCAATTGCTTCCATTCATGCTCGTTTTGCTTCGACCATCTTGCTTCATGGTTCATCCCTCATTTCTTCAAGGCATTTGACACATGATCTTACATTTTTGAAGGATCCCATTTGATGTTGTTTAGCGCGATAAATGCCACCTTTAGACACGGAGGATGAGCTGCTTGTCGGAGGAGGAGAAAGAGGAGCACCCGTCTATTTTCTATTAGGGACCTGATGACATGTAGGAAGGGCACCTTTGTTGTGCCTAGCACCTAGGCGCACGCCCGGAGGGGTTTAGGGCGCCCGGGGCGCCCCTTTAATTGCACCGATCTTTTATAAGTTTTTACACTGATTGTGGGTAAAATAGCCTCAGCCTTAATACCCACCAGAAGTAAAGGCTCTTTCACAACATCGACTCCATGCAGTTTAGGCCTACTTACAAGAGCATCCTGGGAGTTGTTGGGACAAAATCACTAACCATAATGGCACATCATCAATACCAAGAGAGGTTTTCCTGTCCATTTTACATAAGTCTTCAACAGATAATGATTTATGTAAGATATTGCATTCTGATTCTACTACGTTGCTCTGATTCTAAATTAGTTTGCGGTTGCTGGAGCTTTAGCAGAGTAAAGGATGGGTCTTGGTCGGAAGTTAAAAGCGGTTGCAGCCGCCAGGTAAGCACATACCAACGAGAAGTAGATTTTGAACCAGACAAATGAGAAGATCGTGAGGTATAAGCATATGCAGCTCAATGTGATGACCAATGTAGCGTTTGCAAGGCACTTCACAGTGGGGAGCTCCCCTTCGGCACACGGGTGTGGGAAGTGACCTCGAGAAATAAAGTCAGAAAGCAATTCGTCCTTCAGCTGATATGTATCCATCAACCATGAGGATATCTCTCTTTCTGATTTAGGAATTTCGTCGAGAGTAATGCGCCTGACATGAATATGAACCTCGGAAGGGTTGATTCCGAACACGTTATCGAGATAAGTTGGGCAACGGAACTTATAGCCAATTGTCAAGTCATAAACTGTGATAAGAGAAAAACAAATGGTTACTGTAAGTAAAAATTATCCACATGGTGTAAAGGGAGAATGGCTATTTGATAAACACAACCTCAGAGTAAACAGAGATTTTATTTTTGTCGCCGGGACAAATAGAACAACTGACAAACCTGCATCAAGAGAGGCCCGTAATTCTCGTAAACATGCTTCGAAGCCCTTAGTCTTGGGAAGCAGAACATTTTTCAACAATGGCAATCCATTTTCAGAGGCATATTTCTGGCTTTTGATGCACTTCTGCTCACTGCATTGGATTGATCAATCTAGTGAATGGCAAGCAACCAACCTATGGCAATATGAGGACATTGAAAGGAAGCCATGACCAACTATCAAGGAAAAGAAAAAGTAAATAATAAATAAGAGATTTGGACAGACTGGGGAGGGATAGTACTGGAGAAATTACGTATAATCAGTGCCTTCCGGGAAAAGGACAAGCCAGAGAGGGTCTCGAGTATCCTTGAAAGATAAAAGCATCTTATGCATGATAGACTCATCAACCTCCCATTTTCTCTCGACGGGTATGAACTCTAGATTATGAAACGCCCATCCGAGGACAGGAAGCTTCATCAGACTGCTCTTCAGTATGTACCTGATGTAACCAATACGCGCCTTCCGCAACGCAAGGTCCCACAGGTACATCCAGTCAACCTCGGTCCTATGGTTTGCGATGAGCAAAACTCGTTCCCCAGCAGGGACGTAATCCCCGGAAAAAATAAGTTTGGTCTTGTTTATCTTTTCAAAAAAGGTCGGCCACAAAGCCAGCCAAATTCCGAAAAGGAAAGATGTGGCTCTCCTGCTATAGTGAATGCTGAAAAGCCTCAACAGCACAGCAGTCACAAAGCCAAAATAGACCAACATCATTGATGCAGTCAAGAGTAGCACCAACAAACACAGCGCACCTCTAACCGCCTTTTGCATGGACAAAGGATGTTCCCTTTCATCAGCCAGAGTTGAAGGGTTACACGATTCCATTTAATCAATCCTTTGGTCGACGGATAGAAATCAGAATAAAAAATGCACCTGCGATGTCATAACAAATACCAGTTAACAAAGAGTGACCGTTTATCGGCAATTTAAATATAAACCTGTACTTAAGATCTGTTCTTTCAATTGATAACCTTCTATACGCGAATTCACCAGCAAGCACACCTCATGGTAATTATGATCCCAGGAGGAGGCGAATCGTTAGGCTACGAGGAATGCATCGCTACATACGATTTCAATCCCGCCAGCTACTCCAAAGAACTAACAGACACTCTTAGCCCGGATCAACGGTTCAATTCGGAAGGAATGGAGGGTAAACAAAAAGGGGGGATATGCAGGACTCACTGGACAGGGGAGTGGCGCTGAGAGAGAAGTCCGGCGACCCGGGGTTCGGGTTTAGAGTCTTGTTCCGGGTGGGTTGGAGTACTTTGAGATCTTCTTTGTCCTCCTGGACACCAACTTCCCAAGACTTCCCTCCCTCCCTCCCTCCCCATTAGGCCAATCCTATTTATTGTATTGTATTGTACATTCCGAAGGTTTTCTTACAATTACGACACTCCCATGTTGACTTTGCAATTTACGGTAAAAAAAAGGAAAAAGTACGCGCCGAGGATGAAGTTCCTTTTTTCTTCTTGAAAATTTCGAATTTGCTAATATTTTTAACTTTCCATTTCAGGATTTAATCTTCTTCTACTTTAATTTTAAAAAGTTTTAAAATTAAATCGAATTCCATCTTTGGAAAATCAGATAAATATGAAATAAGTACGAAATCAATTAAGTTTTATTTATTTTTATCTCGAATCTAATTACTAAAAGGCATCATTTGAGGGAGAATAAAATTTGAACAAGAAATAAAATTATTATTCACTCTCTCCCTCTCACTCTCCCTGATTTTTATGAATGAACGGTTCTTCCATCGTGTAAAGTTTCATTTTCAAAGGTTGATGTTGTACAAATGACCGAAGGGAAAAATTATTACTTAATTATAAATGAATACATAAATAAATACATAAATAAATAATTATGTATATAACATTTTTTATTATTAACTATGCCTGGATATTATTATTAGAGGGGCCGGCAGAGCACCTGTCATGTTCGTCTGCTCGAATGTTCTTGTCTTTTCTTTTCTTGTTCCCTTTATTACGGAGGAAGATACTCGCGTCCGTTTTCTTTTTTTATTTGTTTTAGACTTTGGTCGATTCATTTTCAAATTTTTTATACTTGGTCCACAAGGAACAAATTTTGCGGTCGAACATAAAAAAAAAAGTTTGTCCATTTCTAATATTTTTATACTTGGTCGATCGAGACACATTTGGCAATGACCTTGTTCGCATCGGAAACAGAACACATCGAAAATATTTGGCACAAACAACACATGAGTTCGGATGTGGTCGTCAGTTAAAGAAATGCAAATGAATTGTATTAACAAGTGATGAGAAACGACGTCTTACAATCAAAGGAAAAAACTTACACCCATAAAAAGGTAAAAGAAATGAAAACTTGGATGGTGGGGACGCCGTAGACTTGTTGTTGACGTCGTGGACTTGCACACTTGCATGGTGGAATCTGATCTCCGATGGTGCAGTAAACGGGGATGTAGATGTGGACGAAGGTTTGGTGAAAGAATGTCTGGACACAGGTTTAGAAACGGAAGGCTGGAAAGCTGAGCGCTAGAGTACTAAGAACGGAAAGCTGTTAGACTAACAATGTTCTTTGGCCTTAGGTGAATGTCTGTGTCGTTTAAAGAGAATCTTGCTTTCTTTTATATTAAATTTGATATGCTGAGACCGGGATCAAATTTTCCTGATTTTACTCCACCCAAAAATTGTTTCAAATCATGGGAATGCGGACTCCATAATCACTTTCTTAAAATCTCGGAGTCAAGATATTTCTTGGTCTTTGTAAACTTTGACCTTGGTGAGTTTGCATTCGTAGACTTAGTTCTTGATTCCATAGACTTGGTCTACTCTATTTCTTCTAGCCTCGTAGGCTCGATACAGCCCCACTATATTCTTCCACACTATCTCTGTATCAGCCTAGTAAACTTTAGGCCCGAATACATGGGCTTATAATTAAGCCCGAGATTTTCTATCGTGTCAACATAAGTGCCCCTCTTTTTACTGAGGTGGCATGCGTCGCCTGAGCACCTGTCAGGGATTTGAAATTTTAAAACCCTCAAGTCCCTTCATTTGCTTCACACTCCCCTGACATCTTCCTTGAAATTATTCCCCTTTGCTTTTTCCTTCTTCTCTCGACCTGAAAAACCCTTGACTCATCATGTCCGACTACGCTATCTTCCATTGGCACAACCATCGCGCCGGTCCTCCTGGCGTGACCAAGATCAGCGACTCCCATGGTGAAGGTCTCACTCTTGGACCAGTTCTCTCTCCTATGCTTTTCTCAAAACCCGTACCACACAATTATCTCTGTACAGCAAATAACATCCCTCTTTGCCAGGACAATTTTACGGACCTGCACAACTGGGATGGCCGAACAGGCATCTTATGCTTTCCCTCACTCGAGAAGCCCATCATCGTCAAGTGGTTCGCCTATTGGATCAAGAAGCTTGAAAGCAAGTTGGAGACTTTTGGGATTCGTGACTTGTTAAGTTTGTCTATTTCCACCAAGAAATGCAATCCCTGGGTATGTGCAAACCTTCTTCCTTTCTGGAACGACTCCTTGAGCTGTTTCTTCTTTCCTGAAGGCACCTTGACTATCACGTTAGAGGATATAGCTTTCTTGACCAACTACTCTGTGGATGGTACCCTGTTTCGCCTTTATCCGACTAGCAATGACCCCCACAACCCTAGTGATATGTTTCAGATCCTGAACACAGAAGAAGCTCATTTGAAACTCCTTAAAAAATCTCGCGGCCTAGATGCTTAGGGGCCAGAGTAGGAAGTAGAATTCTTCTTAGTCTGGCTCAACAGGTACATTTTCTACTTCAATGGAAAAAGGGTGCCGAAATTTATCTATGGCATTGCAACTTTCTTTGTACAGCCAACTCTAGACTTGCTTTTGCTCCTTTTCTACTCCATTTGGTATACCAGGGTTTACGAGAGAACAGTTTGTCTAACGAGTCCTTCCCTAGATTCCCAGCCGGTGGTCCCATGTGGCTAGTCCATTTATGGTTTTGTGTATGGCTGCCAGGGCTAACTAGGTTCAAGATGCCTTTAGGAGCCACTGAGGTTGATTGTTATGGCTCTTGTATCTTCCATGTGTGCTGTCGATCGAAATATGATTGGTTAAACGCTTCAGTGACAGGCCATATGCGACACATAGCAGACCCTGGTAGAGGAGATCGTCGTAATTGGGTTCCTTTCTCTTCTGGTCATCCTATTTTGGTGCGCAGACAAAAACTGACCCCAAATCCATATTGGGATGTTGTATTAACTAGCAGGGACCTTATAAGTGCTCATCGTAGCGGCTTCTGCTACGAAGTCTACAACTCCCAAGTCTACGCAAGGCAGCTTAGTTTTATTCAGATATCATCAGTTCCATATGCGAGCTCACTCAACAATCCTTTGCATTCACGAAAAAGCAGCATCTTGTCAGATGAGAATTTCCAAGTCTCTCTAATCTTTATCTCAGAAAGGTCTACCTTGCGTCGCATGGAGTTTCCCTTGGAATCTACTCCAATTCATGCCACAGAGTTACTCTCCATTCAATGGCCCATTGTGTATCATGAGCTCCAACGACGCATGTTCTTCCTTAATAATTCTTAAGAACCAGACTTTCATTTCTTATTAGAAATGATGTTGAAGACCGGCCAGAAACCCACAAGTATGTTGTTGCTTATACTCCTTTTTAGACAGTCTTTCAACTAATTTCCCTTAACTGTGTTTTCGTTTTCAGGCATAGAAATCGACTCAGAAACCTCTTCTCCCGTGCGCAATCCTCCTCCTCTTGTTCGCATGACTCGCTCTCGTTGGCAAGGACAAGGGATAACGAAGTCCAATAAAGGCAAGCGGGTTAAAGCGGAGAACCCCCCTAAGTTGACCAATAAGAAGGCTTCTTGGAAAAGAGCACTTCCTCCATCAGAAGAAGTGAACTCTGACACCGAAGAGACAGAACCCCTGTCGGTTGCCTTCGGCAAACAACGCGGGCTTATCCATCACGATGACCCTAGTGGTGACAATGCTCGAACATCTGAAGTTTCAACCTCAACAACTGTTCCACCCCCGGAGTTTGTTTCTAAGGACGCTGACACTTCTCTTGAGGACGCAGAGATGTCACCCCCAAATTACGTTACACCTTGTGACTTTCTCCAAAACTTTCTTGGGCACCTCTTTAAGACTTTTGACTTCAAGGCAGTGGAAATCAAGATTCAGAATCTGATCCTCTAAATTTCCAATTGATGAGACTGAAGATCCATTAGCGGATTTTAAGATGGGTGATGTAAGCCTTTTCTTAATTTTAATCCGTATTATAATTATCCATCATTAGCTAATTGTCATTCTATAGGGAGCAAACCTCCTTGACATGGACCCTGTTGAGTCTATGATCCCTCGGCACCGATTGAACATGACCCGTAGGCGACTGAGGTACTAACTTGTCAAACTGGTTTATTTCCTTTGCATACTCTTTACTACTTTCCTATTGCAGTTTGAGCCTCCCAGCGACACGGATGAAAAGACTTCTCCTCAACCCACTCTCCCAACAGAATCTGCCGCAGTTGCAGAGATTATTAAGGCTGTTAAAGAAGAAGCCTCTAAGGCAAGAGATAACAATTTTCAGACCCATGATGCCGAACTACCTCACGAACCAACCGACCTATCCCCGGTTCCCCAAAAACCAAGGAGCTCATCAATGTCACAAGGGAAGGTGTATCTGAGTGAGAGAAGATGTTGCTCCCCAAACTAGTGAGGTTGAAAGGCTCAAGAGGTCAATTGCTCGAGTCATCGACCTTCTCCGCAAGAACACGCTCAATGAAGAAGAATTCGTGGATCTACAGTCCTGTGTTTTGGCCATTGAAGAATCTCCTAAAGGAACAGACGAATTAATTGCTGCCTGTTTGAGTTTTAAAGAAGAATTTGAGAGTGGTCCTTCTATCTCGTGGACCTAAAGATCCTCAGCTGATGAATAACTCCTTCGTCGATAGCGAGCTGACCTGTCAACCCAACTTTCAGATGTTAAGGTTCGTGATGTAGACAAGGTGGCAACGAAATATATGGACAAATTGGATGCACGAAAGGCAACCAAGGCGACAGGCAAAAGACTATCGGTTGAACGTCAAGTCTACTAGGTCTACCACCACCCAATCAACCAAGGTATAATACGGAAGAAGAGATGCCGCTTGAAGATCAAGCCAACCGGGAGGCCACCTGAAGGTTGCGTCTACAAGGTTAACTTTATGATGACAGGACAAAGTCCAGGTCACGATGTCTATAGGACAAAGTCTACGAGGATGAGTCTACCAACCCAGGGTCCAAGAGGCAGAGTCTACAATGCAGAGTCTATTAGGAGGATAAGTCTACGAGACTGGGAGTCTACGATGTAGAATCTACTAGGAGGATGAGTCTACGAGTCTAATAGGAGGATGAGTTTGCAAGACATTAAGGATGGACTATTTTTCAAATTATTCAGACACTTTGATGGTTTTCTCTGTGGGAGATTGCTGGTTTGCAATCGTTTATCCTGGAATCCGATCGTTGCTATTGATTCCTGTTGTTCGTAATGCTTCCGCACTACGTCACAGTGGTATCATATTAATGTGAGTTCTTGCGAGATGTCTTCTGGCCGTGACGTTGATAGCGGTCATATTCACGACGGTGATCGTGGTGCGGGAGTCCAAAGACGGGGAAACTGATCCTAAGGACGGAGATGGGTGTCCAAGGGGCGGGGGAACTTAGTCCTAAGGACGGAGATTGATGTTATGGATCGAAGATTGGAACGAGGGGAACAGCGCATCCAAACTTTGAACGAGCATATTGATATCATGGGGGTCGGTAAAAACATAGATATGATAAAGATGAATGAAGGAAGGCGAGCCATAGCACGATAAGGGTATGTTTCTCCAATCAATCAGCCAATCCATTAAATCGGAGAAAATTGATTTATGATGAAAATTTGGAGAGAGATTATTTGAGGTTTGAGAGGAGACAATCATATATGATTAATGATTATGATGGGAGAAGGAATCGATGGGAATACCGCGACTATGACGATCGAGGTCGATCCGACAAAGGAGGTTTTCATCCAATGGTAGATCTTCCCTATTTTGACGACATGCTTACTATGGACGAATTCCTTGACTGGCTATTAGATGTGGATATGTTCTTTATTGAGAAGGATTTGCCAGGAGAGCGTAAAGTAAAAATTGTGGCGTGCAGGTTGAGGGGTGTTGCTTCCGTCTGGTGGGAGAAATTGCAAAGTAAACGGTCGAGAGAAGAGAGATAACCCATGCGAACATGGAATCGTATGAAGCAACTAATGAAGGATAAGTTTTTTTCTCATAATTACGAGCAAATACTTGTCCCACAGTTTCTAAAATTAACAATGGCTGCAAATAACACACGGAAATACCGTTGAGTTTACCCGGGTGGCGCAGAGCAATGTATCGAGGGGGACAGAGGAGTCTGCAAGAGAGACTAAGGTGGTACATGCCTTAATAATGGATGGAGCACTGAAAGTGGATGAGGTTGGTATTGGTGGACTTCCCGAGGTAGTGAAAGGGGTATTAAAGGAGCCAAAGGAAGTGAGCCGAGATGATTTACCATAGAAATTTTCAACTTTGATAAACTTGTCGCGTCAAATAGACTTGGTACCAGAAGCAAGTCCATCAAATTTAACACACGATAAGGAGAGTCCCGAAAAGACAGCTCGGGAATCCCTAGACCAAGGATTCATTAGGGAGAACCTGAGCCTATATGTGGTACCAACACAAGTCAATCTCAAGAAGGCGGTCGACGACATGCGACAAAGGCCTCTTGAAAGGTTCCGAGAATTTATTAATTTCCAATATTGTCATGACCTTGTTTAGTAGAGCTTAGAATTGAGCAAGTACGTTTACGGTTACGGAATTACCTTGCCTCTTAGCCCTTCCTTTCTGGCTATGAGACCCTAGATTTAAGTTCATTCTCTCTACTAATTTAGCAATTGCAATCATCAAGCATCCGCACGTCAGAGTACGTCCTATCTAAGCTCACGTATTAACTCTACTAAGGTTTCACCATTCCATATCGCCGGTTCTCCTTTCCATTTCCTCTCTGGAATTCCGTTGTCGCTATCCCTTATCAGTTCAACTCATTTTCCGCTGCCATGCGTCCTTTCACCGAGAGATGCCTGTTTACCCATCACACGCGGTCCTATTCAACCAGTCCTCTTAATCGTCACAGACTTCCACCTTTCCTCGTCTTTATTTGTTTCCTTGTTCCCACCAAACCCAAGAATGGTTCTCGCCTATCCGCGTATTCCCCATTTCTAGCCACTTAACGGCTTCCTATCAGTGAGCCCTTGTTTCCTCTCTCGGGTACCCTGCCTTTACCATAGAACCCAACACATGCGCCTTTACAGACAGTAACCCTTCCCTACACCTCTAGACCCCCCGGTTTCCTATACCCGTTTCACTATCGTCTCGCTCCTTTTGAGTTCTAGATCGCGAACGCCTTCAAGATTTCGAATATTGCATGAACCTCCACCTCTACTCTTTCTAGTAGATCACTCATCTCTTTCCCGCTCCCCTTCCTGGAAAACGTTTCCCATCCTTTTATCCTGCAAGGAGGGTCCTAATACGACGGACGTCAACTTTCTTACTCCTTCCAAACTCTTACTCGAGTCTCACTTAGTTTCCCAACTAGGATCATCTCCAAGATCCTAATTTTCCACTAGATCCGCCTCGTAAGGCATTTGTAAGTCCTCCTATTATGTTCATTTTTCGGTTAGAGTTGATTTTCTCCTTCCATGAACAATGACCCGACGCACTATACCCCTCAAGGCCCTGCCTTTTTCCCGAACCCGGCTCTACTTAGTCTCATTATACTGGTTTGCATACTCATACGCCATTTTCAGGCCTTACATGGTTCGTATGGGACAATATCTCAGTTTTCTCTACCCGAAAACCCTTCACCTCATGTACACCATGCACTACACACCATAACCATGTCACACAAAGTAAATCCAACCATGATCATGCTCATCAGGAAGTACTAGTGAAACGCATGAAGGAACGGGACGTACCTTCCCCCATAGCAACGTTTCTCATCCCACGGATAGTCTTCCGCATCCCCCCGGTCTTGACCATCCGCCCCAGAGCTCCTCTCCGGCCAGCCTGACTCGCGCATTCCTTCCACCTCCATCTCTTTCCACCCTGAGGAGAGTGTATAGTAAGGGATGAGATGTTGGGAACGAGTCTCCCCTTCCTTTCCCCTTTTTATCCTCTTCCGCCTTTTCTCCCATTCCTTTCCCCTTTTATCCACATGAGTGGATCAGCCCCGAAATATCCCTTCGGTAATTATTTGGCCACTATTCATTACGAGACTATCATCTTATCTCTTCCCTCCTCCATGGTCCGAGCCCTTCCTCTTTAAGACTCAATCTGATACGTCCTTTAGCCCATCTTAACCAACATCTTTTCCTATTCCAATTAAGGTCCTTGGCCCAGTCTTCTACCTTATTCCAATAGTCCTTGACTTCCTTCACACCATGCTTCTTGGAACATTTATATGCGTCTTACGCTCATTCCAGTCTACGCAATTCATTCTCTTCAATTCTTCTCTACCTTTCTCATTTGGTGCTTCCACTTTCCGTGCGGCCCGGAAGGCATGCGTGGTCCCACTTCCTTCACCTATTACGGTCATCGATGTGCCATCCATCCGAGTACCTTACACCAAGGTCGTGTCACTATATACATGTCCTGCCAAGGCATCTCCACCTCTAACTATCCCTTAAGGCGTCCAATTACTATTATTCACGTGCCAGTAGAGGTCTCCCTCCTCGGCCCTCAATAGTCCCCTTTTTATCCGAGAGGTTGTCCTTGCTACCCTACTAATGTTCTCCCCTGATTCGTTCCCGGACCTTCCTTCGTCCTCAGGGCATTCTCCTTTCTTCCTGTTCTATTTCGCGGGCCAACTTGTCGTCCCTTCCGTATCATCTCCTAATTCATCCTCAACCTTTTTACCTTATTTCCCCAAAATTCATCAAAAGCCGTATCATTCTACGCCCCTTAAAGGGATTTCGTCCTCGAAATCGCTCCTGGATTTCCTTCCTATTAATCCGTATGTCGGTCACCCCTCTTGTCCTTCCTACCTTGATCCTCCGCAACTTGGGAGTCCACCTCACTTACTTTTGGTCGGGTTTCCACACCGCGTTCCTAGTCATGGCCTTGTTCACACCTATCTATCCATCATCCAGCAAGGTTAATCGTGCATACTAATCCCTTTCCTTACCTGGGTTCTGTCCTATCCATTGTCCCTTCTCTTTCCCTTGGAAGAGGACAACCACAGGGTGACCCGCTCCGAGTTGTTACCAACTCCTAGGATGTTTACAACGGTATTATAGTCTCCATCCTACCTTCAAGAAGATTTCTTCCCACTGTCATTCCTAGCCACACTTGATCGGCACGGTTCAACATCCTATTCCGATGGTCCCTTCCCATGTATGGCGATCGAAAGCTCCCTTTCTGGGCAACATTTTTCGTTACTATTACCATCGCGTTTCTAGCCCATGCCTCCTCCTCGGCTGTCGATTTTCCAGTAGGCATTTAGAGAATTCCACCTCTATCTTCATGCGCGCGGCAACCGGCGTAATCCAGGAAGCCTCGGAACTGCCCGTTACCGGGACAACCTTCCTTGGTTCACCTTCTTCCATTCCCATTTCCAACCTCCATACGCCCGTTTCTAGGACTCTCGTATTCCTTGGCATGTACTTCATGGTCCTGCTTCCTCCTGGACGGTCTTATCCTTCTTTCCCTTCCAGCCATCTAGGCTCTTCCTTTCCACTCGGCCATCATTACTCCCTTTCGTGCCAAGCGAATGGTTTCTCATTGCCCCTCCTTCGCCCTTGTGAAGGATAACCTTCAACCAAGCAACTCGTCGGCCTACCTTCCATTCTAATCCAAGCTCAGACCATATACCTTCACTTTCGGCGTCTACGCCAGGTACATAACAAGATAATATTGAAACTATCTCTCGTCGATCATCATCTCTTCTCGTTCCGGAGATATTAACTCTATATTCCTTTCCAGTTGACCTCCCACAAGGTCTTCGCTCTTCCTTGGGGTACCTCGTCCCAGTGGCCTCCATTTTCCAAGCATGCTTTAGTACCTCGAGTACTTTTCCGAGCTCACTAATGAAGTCTTTCGCCAATTCCGGCCCCATCTCCCCTCTCTTGGGTCTCGGAGCCCTTCAATCCTGAACCGCCCTAGTGGCGCCCATGCGCCTTCCGAGCAATCATTTCTCCCCTTCACAGGAGTGCTCGCATCACCGTCCTGTCACCTTGCTCAGCATTGATATTCCCCCCGTTGGCTTTGCTTCCTTCCTGTTATAACTCCACTGTTAGCAGTCCACACCGATATTCACATTACTTACTCTTCTTGAGTAACCCCGCCTGCATCCTTTCCGGCTCATATTGATCTCAGGCATTACCGCCTTGCCTGGCACCGAACATCCATCATCTTATAGTTGAGGATGCCCTTGCTCCCTACCTGCCGATTCCAACCACTTCGGTTATCTTCCCGTTCCCTTCGGTTTACTCTATCCGTCGTCCGGAATTTCCTTTACTCATTCCATCCTTTAGCAGTTTAGGAGGGGTTTGTTCCCATTTAATGCGGGTGGTCCCATTTCCTTCCTCCCCCGATTTGCTAATCATCCTCTTATGTACACTACCTGTTCCCGGCCATCATCTCCCTCCGGTTTCAACCTCGGAGTTATCCCTACCGACCTTACTTACATCCACCCAACTGGACCGACTTGCAAAGTTTCTCAACCGTTTCCAGCTTATCTTATCCAAGTTTAATTTTTCTGGCTCCCAGCCTTCCCGTCCTCCCTTATAACGATCCGAGGATAGGCCACCCATTCCCTTGTCCTTCGCTCGAGTACTGACCTTTCTGTGTTCCATTAAGTTTCTCCGGGTCATTAGGCTCGCCCTCCAGCCCTTTCGCCTTACTTCCTCTTTCGACCCTCCATGCATTCCAAGCAGTTCTGATCGGTCCTTTGCTTCGCAATTTCGATCAGGATCATGTCTTATCCTACTTCTGCTGCATCCTTCATTAATTCCAACCTCATGGTCAACCCCTTAAATGCGACGCACAACGCTTTCTTTAAGCGTGACAAGGCGGGAGTATACCCCTCCCACTCTTTCGTGCGTCTCCAATTGCATATCGCTACAACTCTCTAATTTCTTCGCCACCCGAGGGCGGGATGATTTGCCCGTTCCCTTGCCCTTGGCGTCCGAGGCGGGAAAACTCGCAAGTCCCCTCCCCTTTCTCCAGAATTCGAGGGCGGGATTCCTCACCGGTCCCCTCCTTCCATGCCTTCACTTCTTTCACAGAAAATCTGACAACCGTACTCATTTCATACCCTTAGTCCGGCCCATCATACTCACCACTTGACCCCGCCATTTCGAGTCCGTTTTAACCATGCATTCCTTTCGCCTGTCCGATGAGTTTGAGGGTTTATTTGACCGCACTGATTTCATTGATATGATTACGAGCACACTATCAGTTAACTATACACAATCCATTGGGGGTTCGTTTGACCTTACCTTTCTCTCAGTCGCCACCACTGGTCCTTTCCCTTCTCACCTTGCTTCTACACCTCGAGTGTCCTCATCGTTCCTATATCCAGGCTCAAAAAAGTACCATACAATAGTACCGCTAACATACACGCATAAGTAATTTCATCAATCCACCGTCACGACGTTTTCCGCCCCTGTATATTTCATCATGGATAGTGGTCCTCTCATATTCTCTCTTATTATACACAAGCATTACCGTTTACACTCATTCACAACAATGTACCCGCGATCATCTCATCGATTGGTCGTATACTAGCCGAGATAGTGAAATGCAATTATTCATCGTTACTCATTCCCAGTTCACCATGTTACTTTTGCATTCATTCAGGATAACAAAAACGCAGGTACCACTCAACACCCCCATCCTTGCGTATTCGTCATGATCACGCACTCAACCCACTTGTGCCAATTCAGAACTACGCAACCATGATCATCATACCAATCATGCACATCCAATTTCAACCGGAGTATTACGATAACCCTTCTTACGGCCCTCAAATCAACAATACTACCTTCATGTTCGTTCACTTCCCCTACTCGCTCATTTCCAGATATTCATATTATCCTTGCGGTCACTCGAGGCACCATCAACACGAGTAGTAGCACTAGTTTACAGACGATGAAGGCCATGACACATAGCCATAAGACCACCTTCTTTTTCATCCTTACCCGGGTGTCTAATCCTATTGAGCCAAGTTTATTTCCAACTCGCCTTGTTTCCTTCGCGTTACTCCACCAAACACTCTCCGTGTACCTGAACCGAGTCCTAACCCCGCACCTTCCGCGCACTTTCCCTACACCTTGCTCAATTCCAATCCATAATATTTCCCCAGGCTATATGTGGCACGAACACTAGTCAATCCCACGAAGGGGGTGGACGACATGCGATAGATGCCTCTTCAAAAGGTTCCGAGAATTTATTAATTTCCAATATTGTCACGACCTTGTTTAGTCCAGCTTAGAATTGAGCAAGTACGTTTACGGTTATGGAATTACCTTGCCTCTTAGCCCTTCCTTTCTGGCTATGAGACCCTAGATTTAAGTTCACTCTCTCTACTAATTTATCACTTGCAACCATCATGCATCCGCACGTCAGAGTACGTCCTATCTGATCTCACGTATTAACTCTACTAAGGTTTCACCATTCTATATCGCCGGTTCTCCTTTCCATTTCCTCTCTGGAATTCCGTTGTCACTATGCCTTATCAGTTTAACTCGTTTTCCGCTGCCATGCGTCCTTTCACTGAGAGATGCCTGTTTACCCATCACATGCGGTCGTATTCACCCAGTCCTCTTAATCTTCATAGACTTCCACCCTTCCTCGTCTTTATTTGTTTCCTTGTTCCCACCAAACCCAAAAATGGTTCTTGCCTATCCGCGTATTCCCCATCTCAAGCCACTTACCGGCTTCCTATCAGTGAGCCCTTGTTTCCTCTCTCGGTTACCCGGTCTTTACCATAGAACCCAGCACATGCGTCTCTACAGACAGTCACCCTTCCCCACATCTCTAGACCCTCCGGTTTCCTATACCCGTTTCACTATCCATTTGCTTCTTCCAAGTTCTAGACCGCGAACGCCCTCAAGATTTCGAATACTGCCTGAACCTCCACCTCTACTCTTTCTAGTAGATCACTCCTCTCTTTCCCGCTCTCCTTCCCGGAAAACGTTTCCCACCCTTTTATCCTACAAGGAGAGTCCTACTACGACAGACATCAACTTTCTTACTCCTTCCAAACTCTTACTCGAGTATCACTTAGTGTCCCGACTAAGATCATCTCCAAGATCGTAACTTTTCCACTAGATCCGCCTCTCAAGGCGTTCGTAAGTCCTTCTATTATGTTCGGTTTCCGGTTAGAGTTGATTTCCTCCTTCCATGAACAGTGACCCGACGCACTATACCCCTCAAGGTCTTGCCTTTTTCCCTGACCCCGGCTCTACTTAGTCTCATTATACTGTTTTGCATACTCATACGCCATTTTCAGGCCTTACATGGTTCGTACGGGACAATATGACCCTTTTCTCTACCCGAAAACCCTTGATCTCACGCATACCATGCATTACACACCATAACCAGTTCACGCAAAGTAAATCCAACCCATGATCATGCTCATCAGGAATTACTAGTGAAACGCATGAAGGAACGGGACGTACCATCCTCCATAGCAACGTTCCTCATCCCACGGATAGTCTGTCGCCCCCCCCCCCCCCCGTCTCGACCATCCGCCCTAGAGCTCCTCTCTGGCCAGCCTGACTCGCGCATTCCTTCCACCTCCATCTCTTTCCACCCTAAGGAGAGTGTATAGTAAGGGAGGAGATGTTGGGACCGAGTCTCCCCCTCCTTTCCCCTTTTTATCCACATGAGTGGATTATCCCCGGAATATCCATTTGGTAACTATTTGGCCACTATTCATAACGGGACTATCATCTTATCCCTTCCCTCCTTTATCTGATACGTCCTTTAGCCCATCTTAACCTACTTTTTTTTCAGTTCCAATTAAGGTCCTTGGCCCGGTCTTCTACCTTATTCCAATAGTCCTTGACTTCCTTCACACCATACTTCTTGGAATATTTATATGCGTCTTATGCTCATTCCAGTCTACGCCATTCATTCTCTTCAATTCCTCTCTACCTTTCCCGTTTGGTGCTTCCACTTTCCGTGCGGCTTGGAAGGCATGCGTGGCCCCACTTCCTTCACCTATTTGGGTCATCGATGTGCCGTCCAGCCGAGTACCTTACACCAAGGTCGTGTCACTATATACATGTCCTGCCAAGGCATCTCCACCTCTAACTATCCCTTTAAGCGTCCAATTACTATTATTTACATGACAGTAGAGGTCTCCCACCTCGACCCTTGATAGTTCCCTTTTTATTCGAGAAGTTGTCCTTGCTACCCTACTAATGTTCACCCCTGATTCGTTCCCGGACTTTCCTCTGTCCTCAGGGCATTCTCCTTTCTTCCTGGTCTATTACGCGGGCCATCTTGTCATCCCTTCCGTATCTTCTCCTAATTCGTCCTTAACCTTGTTACCTTATTTCCCCAAAATTCATCAAAAGCCGTATCATTACACCTCTCCTCCTTGAGGTATGGGATCGGGTGATGGATTTTCTCTGGAAGAAACAAATTCCATATGACAAGATGTAACCACAAAATTCCTTTGTGGGCGATTGCCAGTTTGTAATCGTTTATCTTGGAATCTGATCGTTGCTATCGGTTCCTGTTGTTCGTAACGCTTTCGCGCTGCGTCAGTTCGTATCTCACAGCTTGCTAAACTGGAGAAGAATTCAAGCAACGAGTCGCCAATATTCATTATCTACTAGCCGAGCGAGCTGCCCATGACCCCTCCCAACAGAACCGCAAAGACCTGATGACATGGTACCTTCAGAGGAACGAGGTGATTATGAAGCAAAACAAGAAGAAGATCTTAACTCTCCTCTTTGTTGATGTTGTTGAATCAATCCCTATATGCTAGTCCCCTTGTGTGTGTTTTTATACAAACTAATTTCTTCTAATAGGATTTTGTGGCTGTCGCGACACTTTGGTCGTCGCTGTTTTCCTTAACTTTTGATTGGACCTGCTCCCGGTTAACTTGCTCTCATTGATTTGGGAATCCTTCCTATAAAGTCTTCTTGTGTGACTCCCATATTGTCCCTTTATAAGATTTCAAGTACTTATCATGAATGTTCAAAGGTTGATTAATTCCTTCTAAGGTTGACAGTTTATAACTATTTGTTGAATATGTCTCAATTACACGATACGGGGCCTCCTAATTCAAAGACCATTTGCCGAAGACCTGATCCTTTGATTTTAAGGGCAACACCATCTTCCATACCAAATCACCCACTTGAAAATGCTTATGAATCACTTTCTTGTTACATTGTCGGGTTATTCTCCTCTTATGCACCTCTATTTTGTCAATCACTTCCAATCTTTTCTGTTCTAACTCTTCTAACTCCATGTACATAGACTCATATTGTAACCAGGGATAGCTGACATGACATGATTTATATCGCACCTCAATGGATAATATTACATCATGTTCGTAAACCAATGTGTATGGGGATTCCCCAGTGCTCACTCACCTGGTCACTCGTAAGGCCCAAAAAGTATCTTCCGACAATTCATGCCACCTTCGTGGATTTGAGCCAATCATCTTTTGAATATTATTCTTTATCAATTTATTAGTAGCTTTAGCTTGCTTGTTTGCTTAAGGGTAATACAGTGTAGAGTTAGTAATTGCAAATCCAAATTCTTCTGCGAAATATCTTACCTTAATATTGTTGAATGCCGCTCCATTGTCTACAACGATATTCTGGGGGATTTCGAACCTGTATACGATATAAGTTTGCAAAAACTAAATTACTTCATTATAATCCACCTTCCTGTAGACCTTGGCCTCTACCCATTTGGTAAAATATTGTGTCGCTACTAGAATGAACGCATCTCCACGACTCGAATGAGGATGTATCTCTCCTATTATGTCTAACACCCACATTTTGAAAGGCAACGGTTTGATAACTGGAGTAAGTTCTATAGCTGGAGCATGTGTCGTTGGTACATGTCGTTGGCACCCTTTAGCCATTTCAATACAATTATTCATCATTGATGGCCAATAAAAACCATGCCTTCAGTGGCCCAACACATCTTTACTCCTGATTGGTGGGATCCACAAAACCCTTCATGAGTCTCTAACATTATTGGGGTTGCCTCATCTAAGTCGACACACCTTAGTAATACCCCATCAGTGTTCTTTTTGTAGAGAACCCCGTCTATTAGCACATAGAATGTGCCCGGATTTTAATACGTTGTTTGGCCTCCTGGCTGGGATCTGACAAAAAGTCTACCAGGGGCTTTCTCCAATCTTGGTCTTGGTCCATTATGTCTACAACCAGTATATCCTCTTTCCGATGCAGGTGCGAGCTTATCTCTGGAACTCATCGACTTCATCTTGAGTAAAATCAGTGGTTTTATGACCAGAAGCCAATTGTGTCAAACTATTAGCAACCATATTGTCTTCTCGTCCTATAAACTTGAAATGTCACTTGCACAAAATGTGCGGACAACTCCTTTACTAATTCAAGGTAAGGTTGAAGCTTTCCGGAGCATGCATACGTCTGAGTCACCTGGTTGATGATTAATTGAGAATCTCCCTTGACTCGGGCATGTTTCATTCCTAAAATTAGGAGTTCCTTGAGCGTTGTTATTAACGCCTCATGCTCCGTAGCGTTATTTGTCAGAATAGTTCGCAACCGAAAAACCAGCCTAATATCTTTCTCTAAAGGCGATATAATATGAATGCCTACCCCAGCTCCATTCCTGGTAGATGAACCATGGAACCATGCCTGCCAAGTGTCCTCAATTATTTCCACCTGGTCTCTAGACACGCTGGATCATGTTCAGCTAAAAAATTAGCTAACACTTGGCCTTTAACTGATTGTTGAGGTGTATATTTTAAATCATAAGGGGAGATAATCAAAATCCACTAACTAATCCTTCCGAATAAAAGTGGGCTTTCAATGATATATTTGATAATGGGATATTTTGAGATGACGTAAACTTCATTGTTGCAATGTAGTGCCTCAGTTTCATAACAGCATAAAATATTGGAAGGCATAACTTCTTTTTCAAAGTATATCTTGCTTCAATTGGTGATAATAACCTTGAAAGATAATATGCAACCATTTCTTGATTGTTCTCATCTACTTGACCGAGCATATCCCCAATAGTTGTCAGCTAGCTATCAGGTAAAGTATGAATGGCCTTTCATACTGCTAAGGCGCCAACACTGGGGGGACTCGATAAATACTTCGTAAGAACGTTAAAAGCTTCTTCATGCTTAGCAGTCGAAACATATTCGTTCTTCCATTTCAAAAGAGTAGAAAAAACTTATGTTTTACCTGCTACGTTACCTATGAATCTACGAAGGTAGTTAATTCTACCTAAAAAGGCCTACAATTCTTTCTTAGTGCTCGGAGCAGCCAGTTTCTGAATAGTTGACCTCTCTATCCCACGCTGATATACCAGAATTCCTAAAAGATGTCCAGCCTTAACCCCAAAAGTGCACTTTAAGGGATTACGCTTAAGTTGATGTTTTCTCATCCTCAAGAAAACATTACGAAGGTGCTCGACATTCAAGTCCTCTCTTTCTGACTTAACCACTCTATCATCAATATAAACTTCTATAGCTTTCCCCAAAGAAGCGTTAAATATTGCATTCATAGCCCTTTGATAGGTAACGCCGGCATTATTTAAGCTAAATGGCTTTACCACCCATTCAAAAATCCCAATGGGGCACCTAAATGCAGTTTTGTGCACGTCCTCTTCTGCAATAAAGATCTGATTATGTTCTGACAAACTACCTATGAAAGACATGATTTCACGTCCGACCGTTTTATCTATGAGATCATCTGCAATTGGCATAGGGTATTCGCCTTTCGGAGTCGCTCGGTTCAGATCTCTAAAGTCTATACAAACTCTAATCCTATCGTTCTTTTTTCATAACGGGCACGATACTAGAAATCCATTATGTATACCAGGACGTCCTTATATACCCTACTTGGAAGAGCTTTCTTACTTCCTCAAACACCATTTGTGTCACTTCTTTAGACATCTGCCTATGTGCCTGCTGAACTGGTTTAAAGTCCTTCTTAATTGGTAATGCATGTTTTACAAGCCCCCGATCGAGACCTGCCATCTCAGAGTAGTCCCACGCGAAATTGTCCTTCAACTCCTCAATTTCTAATTGCCTCAAATAAGTCTTTATTAACTGATGAACTACTGAAAATAAACATCGGGGAAGTATCACTTCCCAAATTAACACTAGTCAGCGGGTCACAAGGCATCATCAAAGACTCTCTAGAGTCGCTCTCCCCTAAGTGGGAAGTGATTGGTTTATTGCACATACTAGACTCAATAGTCGACTTCGGTTTTTTTTCAAAACGTAGATGTAGAATGCATGCAACAGCAACGACGGCTCTCTTTGTAGGTTTGCAACCGCTGCAACACATCAACAACTGCTTTGTTCGCTCCCTTCTTACGGTCCATAAGTTCCTTCTCTTAGGAGTCTATCGGGCTCCAACTCCGCAACATTTCCCCTCTGACTTTTGACAGCTTCTTCTCTGGCCCTTCCTTCGACTACATCCTGATTGTTCTGTTTATCTGCAACCCCTTTGTTTATGCTCTCTCCCGAATTGACTTCTCGGAGGACTTTCTCGATATCTTTAATCTCCATCTCATACCCCAACCAGTCGTTGTGATAGCGGTATCAGCCACGGGCTTTGGATGAGATATCCCATAAGAGACAATGTGATCATATTTCTCAGACGGCTGCCCAAGAGGTCCGACAGTAGGATATCCTAGTTTATAACTCTGCTCCAGCGTAAGGTCTTTAACCGTCTTGCTTGTCTCTGCCTGCAAATCCCTTTGTCATAACATGAATATTTGTCAGCTTTGATAATCTCTATTTCAAAATCTAGCCACAACATTAGTTCTCTATGTAAGTAGAGGGAATAGCTGCGGCTTCATTAAGCCAGTCACGTACTAGCAGTTCGTTAAAGTAGGGGTTATGTTTGGGACAATGAAGGCAGCTTCCTTTTCCTACCGTCCAACTCCCAGGTGCACTGAGAACACTCCTAGGCATTCGGATTTTCTCCATTAAAACCACTCACAGAGATGTATGTTTTAACTAACTCCTGGGGGTCGTATCCCAACATCTTAAACATGGACAAAGGTAACACATTGACAGTAGCCTCGTTGTCCATTAAGACTTTGTTTATTAGTGTCCCATTGAAGGCGACAATGATATATATAATGAGTACATGTGTTGCTTCATGCTATCTGACGGCTTTTTAAACCAGTGTAACAGGAAACCGAGTGGACAACCTGTTAACCGAGGGAAAGGTCCTTACCTCCTGTAGAAGCCCCCTTGCACTGGCTTGCAAAATCCGCTGGCAAGATGAGGGCGTTGCAATCCACAAAAGGCTTCCCTTCCCCGTCAGTGTCGCTGGGAACTTTACTTCGGAGAGGATTGTAGTCATAGCTTGAACCTGGTTCTCCAGAATAACCTGCAGACTCTTCCCATTCCAATTCAGTTTTCAACTCCTTCATCGTCACCTTCGTGGGAGAAGCAGTCTTAGGAGGAGTAGGCCTAGTCCTCTTGATGACGTTACTTAGACGTCTCTCCCCCTTTTGCGGCACCCTTTTGGTGGTAATTGCATTTTTCCAGTAGCTTTCTTTCAATAATATTTCGAAGGATTACTCGCCTTAACCATCTTTGGTTTTTTAGAACCAATTAACAGTTGGCTTACCTCCACAAAACTCCCGGAAGCTGGATCGTACCCACTAACCGTACGAACGGTTGGTACCTGCTGTGACCCATAATGTATACGAGTTTCATTTGTACCTGAAGGAGTAGATTGAGCCGGCTAATAACGATTATCCCTTCCGAAGACATGTCCACCAGCTTTAGAAAATAGTTGACGCAACAAGGGGTACACAATTGCAGAATGTGGATTTTATTTTGAGCTATCAATTTACATTTCTGACAAAGCATCTTCTCGTCAAAAAACTGAGCTATAGGTGGCCCCGCGCGAATGGCCTGTACATCTACCCCAGGTGGCCTATGCTTCTGCTTAATAAATCCCTTTTGAGGGCTCGCCACCTACTGGGATTTGTTACTTGAGACTGACTTTCCTGCACCCTCGGGTTATGACTCACTTGTAAAGTTTATACTGCCTGGATCCTGCCCCACCCCTTGTTGGGTACCATTTTCATTGAAGTCTAGCTGACGGTTGGCCCTTTCCAAGATCCTGGGTTGTTGGCTAAACGTCTCCCTTGACCTTCCACGACTATGGGGACCGCCTCGTCCTCCCCGGATAGCAAGTTTCTATTCCACGCCTGAGGGACTTCTAATTAGCGGCTGCCTCCTCTGTAGACTAGTAGGAGCGAATCACGATGCAGAGGAGACCATTCCCATGTCCACCTCTTCGAGCGGGAAAGATCATACCAGCTATCTTCCTGGTTGTTCTGCAGATATTTTCTAAAGGTTTGACACCTATAAGTAGTATGCGTTTCGTCCTTATGCCACCAACACATGTGTTAGCGACCCCTTTCATGGGACACGTAACCACGCCCTTGTCAGCTAGAAGCCGGAACAATGTATTCGTGACAATGGTCTCTCCCGAGGTCTTCACCTCCTGCACAAAGGTCTCAAAATTAGTTTCTATCACGTTAACATCGGTATCAAAGATGTCAAAAGTATGAATGACAATCTAATCATCAAGGCTTATCATCAACCATAGTAACTTCATCTACTTCAGGAAAGCATAATTCTTTAGACTCTATCGGGTCTTGAATTATAATCCTGAAGGATAGACAGTCTTTTGTGGTATGTGTGAACGACCCATGCCCATTTGCAATAATTCCTATTTTTCTCTATTTCCGTTTGGGGCACCCTATGCCCTGGTTTTAGCTTGATCCATTTTCGCTGATAACCAATCAAATACAGCATCCGCTTTGTTTATGTCAAATGAATATTTCCTTTTCTCACTAGTTTTTGAGACCCTTTTCCCTTTGTATTCTTTCTCACCAGAGGGTCGCAGATAGTAGCCTCACCCTTCACGAACTCAGCCATGTCTACTTCAAAGCCACCTGGCTCTACCTGATATGCTCAGGCGGATAGCGCCTCTTCCATTAGAAGCCGATGATACTCAGTCGCCCTTCTGACTAAATCATAGAAATCTCTAAACCATTCCCCTTGTAATTTCTTTCTGAGGGGGATGGTCGAGGCATTTAATGCAACCATCAACTGGTCATTCTCAGGAGTAGTAGGTCTACATCAGAGAAGGGCTTTACGCAAACGCATCAGGAACTGTCCAAGAGGTTCTCCGGCAGCTTGTTTTAGTCGCATAACCTCAACTATCGTCATAGGTGTGCCCAAACAAGCAAACGCCTTCATAAATATAGATTGCTTTTCTTCCCAGGACGCCACTGACCCTGGCAATAAACTCGTCTACCAAGTAAAAGTGTCTCCTGTCAATGACTTGGGAAACAATTTTAACTTTCAAAAATCATTAGCAGCCGCATCGCCTGCCTGGTGGGTGAAACGGGTTATATGCTCCATGTGGGTCATTTCATCCTCCCCTGAGAAACAGGTAAAATCAGGGACCCGATTTCCTCCCCTTGGCAGAGGAAAACCTCTATCAATGTATGTCGGATATGGACTCCTATACAGGCACTTGTCTTCCTGTCGGACAGTTCCGGGAACCATCTGCTCTACTACTTGGGCCAACACTTCTCTCAAATTTTGTGGGACTGGTTAGTCAAACCTGTCACAATTCGGGGGTTGATTGGCTCCCTGAATAAATTCGTTGGCAGGAGGAGTAAACCGTTCATTCGCACGGAACAATTGCTCATTAGCCGGGGGCCTCATCTAGAAACTTTCCCCATGGGGTAGATCCACTCTACTTGCCCCCAAAGTTGAATTTGCTCCTTGCGGCACCTCTTCCGAAGGTGATTTACTACGACGATGCGAGGGGGGAGGGGCATAACTAAAATTCTTATTCAAGTCACCTTGTATTCCACAGTCCTCATCCGTCGGGTTCCCTGCATATATCGAGCTAGGTCTACTAGGACCAGGCAGCCGAAAGGAGGAAGGTCTGGTGGGAGACACTTTTTCGCCATATACATCTGCATGGTATCTGCTCATACATCATCATCTGGGAAGGACACAAGACGTTTCCTAGTAGCCACGTGAAAGAATTATCTTTGTTAACGAGATCACTCGGTTTCGGACTAGATATTGTCCTGGGGAGACGTTTCATCATTTCCTGCATTTCTGCTATATCTCTTCCCATGTTGCGCATGCCTTCCGCATTTCTTTCAATATTCCTTTTCATATCACCGATGAAATTCGATCCTTGATATGAATTCGGAAGGAGTATGAACAGTCGCAGGAAGCTGAGAAGTTAAATATTGGCCACTTCAAGCCGTATTCCCGTCAGCCAAAGGATCCGTCAAACCCAAATCTTCCCCATAATTAGTGGCATTATTAAGGGGTTCCTGATGCTATGGATTTCTAGTATTTCTTGGAATTCTAAATGCTCAATTCTTCGCTCCTAATGTGGTCGACAAAAACGTGTTCGTGTCGAAAATATTTGGCACAAATAACACAGGGGGTTCGGATGTCTTACAATCAAAGGAAAAATCTTAAAGCCATAAAAATGTGAAAGAAATGAAAACTTGAATGATGGGGCCTCATAGACTTGCTGCTGACGTCGAGGACTTGCGGACTGGCATGGTGGAATTTGATCTCCGATGGTGCGGTGAACGGAGATGTGGATATGGACGAAAGTTTCATGAAAGGATGTCTGGACACAGGTCTGCAAACGGAAGGCTGGAAAGCTGAGCGCTAGAGGACTGAGAACGGAAAGCTGTTAGACAAACAATGTTCTTTGGCTTAGTTGAATGTCTGTGTCGTTTAAAGTGAATCTTGCTTCCTTTTATATTAAATTTGATATGCTGAGACGTGAACCATTTTTTCCTTATTTTACTCCACCAGAAGTTCATTTCACATCACGGGAACGTGGACTCCATAACCACTTTCCTAAAAATGGAATCAGTGTCCTAAAATCGAATAAGTCAATTTTGAACGAGAAGATCGGAGTCAGATATTTCTTGGTCTTTGTAGACTCTAACCCTGACGATTTTGCCTTCGTAAACTTAATCCTCGATTCCATATACTTGGTCTACTCTGTTTCTTCTAGCCTCGTAGACTTGATATAGCCCTACTATATTCTTACGTGCTCTCTCTGTATCAGCCTACTAGACTTTAGGCCCGAATATGTGTGCTTATAATTAGGCCCGAGATTTCTGTCGTGTAAAAACAAACCTTTTTGTTTAGGAAAGTTCACATTGGAATGAACTTTCTGGTAATGAATACATTTGAGGACGCTCATTCTATTTAGGAAAGTTTGTACCAATATATGTTGGAACAAACTTTTCTGTAATGATTGCATGAAAGGTTCAATTTACAGTTTTGTTTTGTTCAGGATTGTTCGTACTAAGATATGTTGGAACCAACTTTTCTGTAATTGTTATACATGAAGTTCTTTTTAATTTGGAAAATATGTATGATAATTCTACGAAAGTAGAGTTATATGATCACATTTGTGCCTTGATTTGAGTTAGTTCCGTCGTTTTAAGTGTTTAGATTGGTTGTTTCAAGCTGAATTGTGTTACCTCACGTTCGTTATTGTTCGTGTAGGGAATTGAAGATGAAATGAGGAACAACGAAGAGAGGAAGGAATAGTTGTGAGAAGGAAGCGAGGAGTGCAACCACAGAGACCTTCGCAGCTGCGGAGAGTCTCGACGCAGCTGCGGGCAAGAGGAAGTTCGCAACCACAGAGACTTTCGCAGCTGCGGAAGATTTCCTCGCAGCTGCGGAGAACCAGAAGATTTCCTCCCCGCCGAATTCTTAGATTTTCTCTTTATTTCTATTTAGGTCCTCTAGATTATTCCCTAGTATAAATATTAAAACTTAAGGATTACTAGGGTTAGAGTGAGGTGGTGGGAATTGGTTTTTCTTTGACGGCAAAAAGCTCGTGACAGGAGATTGGTGCCGGCGGAGAATTGCAGATTCTTTTCCCTTTTTCTTTTAGATTTCAATTATGCTTTCATCTTTGATCTGGTTTTCGTATTGCATCGCTATGAACTAATTTCTTTGTTTTAGGACGACGATGGAACCTCGTGTTCTTTTGTAATTGTTGAACCTTTCTTTATTATGATTTGAATTTCCATCGGTTGTTTATCCAATTCCGTGTTTAATGCGTATTAGCAGCCTGATCAACTGTTGGTATCGATTTGATCACCTAGGGAGACTCGAGAGGGTAGCCTAGGTCAGATCGGGATTAGGATAACCTAAGGAATCTTCGAGTCGAGAGACCGGGTTTTAGTGTGAGAGTAGAAATACCGTGCACCTTGGGTAATCAAAGTAGGGTTAGATCATAAAGGGCCTCCACTAGTTCTTTGCCTAGACATAGAGTAGAGAATTTGATACATGGGGGTACGTTCCCGGATATCCGAGAGGGTTATGGGGAGAGATTAGCGACCTACAGTTAACAACCGATGAAATTCAATAGTAATAAGAAGAGGGGATATGAGAGCATAAGTCATGAGGGGAAATCGGTAGTCCTAGATCTTTCATTCTTATTGGTAATTAGATTCACTTTGCTATTAGTTTAACTTCTCATCACTTAATTTGTTCACTTGACCTTGAATTTGGTTATCGAATTTGATGTTACAAGTCCTAATTGATACTGATTCTCTGTGGGATCGACCCTTGCTTGCCCTTACTGCTTAGTTTGTGTGAACAAGGATTTATTTTTGTTGCGTTGACGACGCGCACCAAATTTTGGCGCCGCTGCCGGGGAAACAATTTTCTTTTAGTTGTCTTTTACCTCTATTTTCGATAACTGTTTGACGTTCAAGTTTTTGTTTTTCTCTTTATATATTTCAGTTTATGCTACGGAGTCAAGGAGCTAATTTGACTCCATTCGACCCAGAAATCGAGCGCACCTTCCGGCAAAGGTTGAGAGCACAGCGAGTATCTATGGCCGACGAGGTAAACAGAAATCAGATCGACGGAAACCTAGTCCCAGATGTCGATAACAGGCCGATGATGGACTTCACATCGGCCAGAACTTACGCTCACCGGTCATGCATAGCACTACCGCCCATCGCAGCTCGTGATTATGAGATCAAGACATCGGTGATGTAGATGATTCAGAATACAGTCCAGTTCAGAGGAACACCGATGGAGGATCCGCACGAGCATCTGAGTAAGTTTCTCAGCGTATGCGACACTTTCAGGCAGAACGGAGTGTCCCAAGATGCAGTCAGGCTGAAGCTGTTCACATTCTCCCTAAAGGACAAGGCCTGGGCGTGGTTCAATTCACTCCCAGTGAATTCAATATCGACTTGGGCACAGATGGAGGAGGCCTTCCTGGACCAGTATTATCCTCCCTCGAAGATATCTCAGATGAGGAACGAGATTACCACGTTCCGACAGGACAGCGATGAAACTTTCGTGGAGGCATGGGAGCGATTCAAGAATCTGCTGATACAGTGCCCGTATCATGATCTACCTGGATGGAGACAGCTTGAGGCATTCTATAATGGACTCACGGACTCGTCTAGGAAGGACGTAAATTTGGCATCTGGAGGATCCTTTTTGAGGAAGTCCTATGTGGAAGGACTGGAGCTCCTTGAGACGATGAGGAAGACTTGTCTGCCGAACCAGTATTCGGATCGTATAAACAGAAGGAAGCCGCAGGGCATCTTCGAATTGGATACCTTAACCTCAATTCAAGCACAACTGGCCGCTCTCACTAAGAAATTTGAGGCAACGAACGTTAGTTCGGTTCAGAGCAACCAGCAGGGTTGTCAGATTTGCGGAGGAGCGCATCTTACAGATCAGTGCACCATGAGCATGGAGGAAGCCAACTTTGTTGGAAACCAGCGCAACAACCCGTACTCGAATACGTATAACCCAGGATGGAGGAATCATCCGAACTTTTCCTGGAGAACACAGGCACCTCCGCCTGGTATGTCGAGACCACCAGCACCAGCGCCTCAGTATCCGCAAGCACAAGCAGAAGCATCGGAAAAGAAGCCGAGCCTCGAAGAGATGATGCTCAAATACATGGCGAATCAAGACGCCCTGATGAAGAACCAAGCAGCGTCGATTCGGAACCTGGAGAACCAGGTAAGCCAGCTGGCTCAGGCGGTGAATTCGAGAGCCTATGGGACTCTCCCAAGCAATACAGAAACCAACCCAAGGGAGCAAGCAAAAGCCGTGACTCTAAGGAACGGCCGGTCACTTGAGGCAGAGGAAGCCGAAGCTAAGAAGGAAAGCAGTGGATCCAGTTCAGTGGAGATAACTAGTAAGAAATCTCAGACTAGTCCATTAAATTCTAACTTGGACTTGCCACAGGACAAAGGGAAGAAAAAGATGGAGGAAGAGAGAAAGAAACCGGAAATCGACATCTCGAAGTTGCCGTTCCCACAGAGAGCCCGAAAGCAAAACGAGGATGCTCAATTCCGTAAATTCCTCGATGTATTTAAAAAGCTACACATTAATATCCCTTTTGCAGAAGCTTTGGAGCAGATGCCTAGTTACGTCAAATTCATGAAGGACGTACTTTCGAAGAAACGGAGGTTGGGCGATTTTGAGACAGTTACACTTACCGAGGAGTGTAGCGCCATCCTCCAGAAGAAGATACCACCGAAGCTAAAGGACCCAGGTAGCTTCACAATCCCATGCACAATTGGAACAGCATTCTCAGGTAAAGCTCTTTGCGACCTTGGGGCGAGCATAAATCTGATGCCTTTTTCGGTGTATAAAGAGCTAGGTTTGGGGGAGGTAAGACCTACATCTATGTCCCTTCAGTTAGCCGATAGATCCATTACGTACCCGAAAGGGATTACTGAGGATGTTATTGTCAAAGTAGATAAATTTATTTTTCCGGCTGACTTTCTGGTGTTAGACTTTGAGGAGGACAAGGAGATTCCTATCATCCTTGGTCGTCCATTTTTAGCCACAGGAAGGGCGTTGATCGATGTGCAGAAGGGAGAGTTGACAATCCGTGTCAACGATCAGGAAGTCATATTTAACGTTTATAAATCTGTTAAATGGCCTTCTGAAAATTCTGATTGTTTCCGGATGGACATTGTTGATAGGTGCACTTCCAAGTTTTCCCCTCTTGGTGATGAAGGTATCTCAGAAGATGAAGGAGAGAAGACCGACCTCGATGGTGACACCCAGGAAGCCCTAGCGTTATTCACACGAAGGATTCAACAATTTGACACGCTAGAGCGGCCACTGAACCCGATGCGCCCTTCAATTGAGGAACCCCCCACTTTAGAGCTCAAGCAACTCCCGGATCATCTCAGGTATGCGTACCTCGGACCATCAAATACGTTACCTGTGATTATTTCTGCCAATCTTACAGGAGAAGAGGAGGAGGAATTGCTTGAGATCCTCAAGGCACACAAGAAGGCATTGGGATGGACTATAGCGGATATTCGAGGAATCAGTCCGTCGGTGTGTATGCACAAGATTTTGCTTGAGGATGATCATAAGGTCTCAGTTGAGGCTCAGAGGCGACTCAACCCGAACATGAAGGAAGTGGTGAAGAAAGAGATCATCAAGTGGCTAGATGTAGGTATTATTTACCCGATCTCTGACAGTTCTTGGGTTAGCCCTGTGCAGTGCGTCCCGAAGAAAGGAGGGATGACGGTGGTCAAGAACGAGAAGAATGAGTTGATTCCGACTCGTACTGTAACCGGGTGGAGAGTTTGCATGGATTACCGCAAACTGAACAAGGCCACCAGGAAAGACCATTTTCCTCTACCCTTTATTGATCAGATGCTTGATCGATTGGCGGGTAAGGATTTCTATTGCTTCTTGGACGGATACTCAGGGTACAATCAAATTTTGATTGCCCCGGATGACCAAGAAAAGACGACATTCACATGCCCATTCGGTACCTTTGCGTTTCGCCGCATGCCATTTGGATTGTGTAATGCACCTGCGACTTTTCAACGATGCATGATGGCCATATTCTCTGATATGATTGAAAATGGTTTGGAGGTCTTCATGGATGATTTTTCTGTTTTTGGTACATCGTATGCGGATTGCCTATCGAACCTCACTAAGGTTCTAAAACGTTGTGAGGATGCTAACCTAATCCTGAACTGGGAGAAATGCCAGTTTATGGTTCGTGATGGCATTGTTTTAGGTCACCGGATCTCCAGCAAGGGTATTGAAGTAGACAAGGCAAAGATAGAGACAATTGAGAAGTTACCCCCACCCTCTTCCGTGAAAGGGATTCGGAGCTTCCTCGGACATGCTGGTTTCTACCTGAGGTTCATCAAGGACTTCTCCAAGATCACGAAGCCACTGTGCAATTTGTTGGAGAAGGATGTTCCCTTTGTATTCGATGCTGAGTGCCTTTCTGCCTTTACTGAACTCAAGAAGAGGTTAGTATCTGCTCCCATAGTCATAGCACCTGATTGGAATTTGCCCTTTGAGTTGATGTGTGATGCTAGCGACTATGCAGTAGGAGCCGCATTAGGCCAGAGGGTAGATAAGATTTTTCGGGTTATATACTATGCCAGCAGGACCTTAGATGATGCCCAGGTTAATTACACCACTACTGAGAAAGAATTGTTAGCCGTCGTGTTTGCATTTGATAAATTTCGCAGTTATCTGGTGGGATCTAAGATAATAGTGTTTACGGATCACTCAGCGATCAAATACTTGATTGAGAAAAAGGACGCTAAGCCTAGGCTGATTCGTTGGGTGCTATTATTACAAGAATTTGATTTAGAGATCCGAGATAGGAAAGGGGCTGAAAATCAGATAGCAGATCACTTGTCTAGGTTAGAAAACGAAAATGTAATTCAAGACAAGGTTTGCATCAATGAGTTCTTTCCTGATGAGTGTTTGCTGTCTGTCGATGTGAGCGTGCCTTGGTATGCTGATTTTGTAAACTTCATTGTGTCGGAATTTATTCCCGAGGATTTCAATGCACACAAGCGGAAACGGTTTCTTCATGACGTTCGTCACTACTTTTGGGACGAACCATTTCTGTTTAAAAAGTGTGCAGATCAGGTGATCAGGAGATGTGTGCCGGAATCTGAAATCATGGACATACTAGCCCATTGCCACGCATCCCCCTATGGAGGACACTTTGGAGGAGATAGAACAGCCGCAAAAGTTCTCCAGTCAGGTTTCTACTGGCCGACTATTTTCAAGGATGCTTATCAGTTTGTTCTTCATTGTGATAGGTGCCAAAGGACAGGGAACATATCACGGAGAAACGAAATGCCCTTGCAGAACATCCTCGAGGTTGAACTTTTTGATGTTTGGGGCATCGATTTCATGGGACCCTTCATCCCATCGAACGGTAACAAGTACATCCTCGTAGCAGTAGATTACGTTTCCAAGTGTGTGGAAGCAATTGCTTCCCCCACTAATGAGGCTAAAGTGGTTGTCAAGTTTGTGCAGAAACAGATTTTCACTAGGTTCGGTGTTCCACGCGCTATCATTAGTGACGAGGGTACACACTTCATCAATCGTCAGTTTAATGCACTGTTAAGCAAGTATGGCGTGAAGCACAAGGTGGCCACAGCGTATCACCCACAGACCAGCGGACAAGCAGAAGTTTCTAATCGTGAAGTGAAGCGCATCCTTGAGAAGTCGGTAAGTACAACACGAAAGGATTGGTCGTTAAAACTTGATGATGCTTTGTGGGCGTACAGGACAGCGTACAAAACACCGATCGGGATGTCTCCATACCGACTTGTCTTTGGCAAGGCTTGTCACCTCCCAGTGGAACTCGAGCACAAGGCATACTGGGCATTATAGCACCTGAATTTCGATGCAACCCGATCAGGTGAGGCTCGCCTTTTGCAGATGAACGAGTTGGAGGAGCTTCGTCATCGGGCGTACGAGAATGCATCTATCTACAAGGAGAAGACGAAAAAATGGCATGATAGCCGCATCCTCAACAGGTCATTTGTGCCAGGTGAGTATGTATTACTTTTCAACTCACGTTTGCGGTTATTTCCAGGCAAGTTGAAGTCGAGATGGTCCGGACCGTTCAAAGTGGTCAGAACGTTCCCTCATGGCGCTGTAGAGTTGCAGTCGAATGATTCGGAGACCACGTTCAAGGTCAACGGCCAACGCCTCAAACACTATCATGGAGAGCCACTTGAGCGAGGAACTACTTCCACGCGACTCCAAGACGCATAAAATCGTGAGAAAATCGAGCCATCGACTCTAAACCAGGGCGCTTCTTGGGAGGCAACCCAAGTCGTTTCATTGTATTCCTAATAATTAGTTATTTTTAATCGTTTATTTGTTTTTGTCAGTAGATCAAGAAGCATGTCCATGAAAAAGACGGAGAAAGAAAATGAGGTAGCATCCATAGTAAGATCCGCAGCCGCGGAGGAACGGAAGGCAGTAAGTTTCGCAGCTGCGAGAACATCTCTCGCAGTTGCGGAAGGCGCATACACAGTCGACCCTCAGAGAGTTCTCGCAGCTGCGAGAGACATGTGATCTGCGACCCTCAGAGAGTCTCGCAGCTGCGGAGGAAATTCTCGCAGCTGCGAGAGACATGTGATCTGCGACCCTCAGAGAGTCTCGCAGCTGCGGAGGAAATTCTCGCAGCTGCGAGAGGACGAAATTTCAGACAGATTAAAAAGGGGGCGAACCTAAACCCTAATTTATTTTTCCTCATTCTCTCAGGGCGCAGCTGCGACGCATCCCTTCTCTCCAGGCGGCGACTCCTCATCTTCACATCGCCTGCTACTCACGCATCGATCTCTGACGCCCGCCTTCTCTCCTGATCCGCTGCAGATCCGCTCTCCGGTGCCACCCGCCAACCACCCAACCAACCTCGCCGCCACCTTCCTGTCGTTGGTCGACCACAATCTCCCATAGCGGCGATAATTAGGAAAGTTCCCCATGCCTTAGTTCTATCGGTGATTTGTGTGCGGCCACTTCGTTGTTCACCCGGAGATTCAATAGTTGCCTTAGTTCTTCGAATAGCGTAGTGAGCGATGGCGCCCAAGCAACGCAATACGACCGGTGCCTCTAGTTCTAGGCAAAGGAAAGGAAAGGAAACGGCAGGGAAGGATAAGGCCGTTGTGAATGAATCATCGGCGGCGTACCAGCGGTCCCTGAAACGACCGCTGATCGCTGAGCGGGTATTCGATACCACGCACCCCGATTTGGTTGAATACCGGGCGCGTTTAGAACGTCTGGGGTGGCTTCGGTTTAGCACAGCGATAAAACGGGGCGTTGTCCCGGTGGTCAGGGAGTTTTATGCAAACGTGCATACCCTGGACAGGGATAGGCAGAGTATTCGAGTTCGAGACAGGGAGGTTAAGTTTGGTGCATCAGTGATTTCCACATTTTATGGCTTCCCTGTTTACAACACTGAGGCATATCTCGATTATCTTAATAATCGTTTTGATAGTAACGCAGTTATTGCGAGAATTGCTAAGCCAGGATCCCAATGGAAATTGACAAGAAGCCGGAACCCCCTCAGACTCCACGACAGCGATTTAACCACCGAAGCACGCATGTGGGCCTTATTTGTTGCCGCCCGGCTTATCCCCAGCAAAAACACGAGCGAGATCACCAGGGATCGAGCGGCGCTCATCTACTGTATCATGGAGGAGATGCCTATTGATGTGGGCAGGCTGCTGAATTGGATGATCCACCGCTGTTTGGACGACGCACGAGGTTTGTGGTTCCCTTGTCTTATTTCTGAATTATGTATCAAAGCAGGTGTGCAGTTTGACAGGACGGAGGAGCTTTGTCCCCCGGGCCAACCTCTAGACCATCAATCGCTGGACAAGATTAGCGCAAGGCAGGGAGGCGCCTCCTCTCGCCCTCGTCCAGCCACTGCGAGCGCTATGCCCTCCGAGCAAGAACGGTAGGCCCAGATGCAGGAGTTCATGCAGCAAACCAGGGACGCTCAGCAGCAAACTAGGGCCTTCCAGCAGTACACCATGGAATTCATCCGACATCAGATGGAGTACAACCGTCAGGCCGCGCCATCCTTTGGAGTAGATTTCAACGCGTTGCATCAACCAGTCTACCACCCACCAGGATGGGATCGACCCATGGGATGGAGTGATGCTGCTATGGAAGATGCAGAAACCAGCCCGGCGGAGGATGAAGATGTTGACTCCGACTCGGAGTCCGATTAGTCTGCCATCAGGGAGAGGATCCTGAGTTCAACCGGATATGTGCCAGGTTGTATCTGTCTTATCTTTACTTTCATCTATCTCATGCACTGTTGGAGATACAGTCTGCCACGAGGTCGTGTCAGGATTTAGGTTTGGGGGTGTTGAGGTTATCCTTTATGATATGATTGCTTTTGCTTGTTATTTCTGTCAGCTTGATCATGCTTCTGAGTCTATCTGTCGTTTTGTTATTTTCTTTGAGTCGATGCCCCTCAGTTAACCTTAGGATTTCGAATTAGAAGAGTCGGATTCTAGGAGGATGATTTAGGGTCGCACATTTAAGGCAGAAGAGGAATTAGTTCTAGTAAGCATGCTTAATTTCTTGAAAAAAAATAATAATCTATGTTGTTCCTGATAGGAAGCTAACTAAGCAGCGTCAACTCTACAGTCTCTTTAAAAGCATAGTCATTAAGGAAAAGTATAGGCACTCGAATCATCCTTTGGAGACGAAATTCAGGTTAAAATGTGAAAGAGAAAAAGAGCAAGAAAAGAAAACGGTTGCCAAGGTTCTGAGCCCCACTATTCAAGCTAGAAAAGAGTAAAAAAAAAAAAAAGTAAAATCGATTTTGAGCTTGAATATGTGCTTGTGGTGTGAGTCTTCCTTGTGGCTCGAGTTCTCGTCCGAGGGGTGCTTTATCACTTAGTGCCTTGGTCCGTTTGGACTGGGAGCCACTGACTGAGAACTTGTTACACGAGCGTTTGCGGGAATTGATGAGCATTTAGAATCGTGTAACCAAATGAAAAGAGAAAAATGAGATGAAAAGAAATACCTCGAATTAGTTGAGAAGGTGAGGAAAGTTGAGTCTAGAAAAGTACTTGATGGCTATGAAAGATTTGAGAATGTGGGGTTGACAACGCGAGGTGTGCAAATTGAGGGAACAAGTTTTATAAGAACTACAAAACCCGTGTATGCTAGCCTTGAACGAAGTCTACCTCTAAAATAGGTGTGCGGCCTTAGCTGAGAGTCGTTAACGACAATTCGAGTTCGGAAGACTTGGGTGAGACTGGGGAGTATCAATTATGATTTGTTTATTTTGTTTGGTTACATTTTCGTTTTGTTTAGGTTTTGTTTTGCTCGAGGACTAGCAAAAGATAGGTTTGGGGTGTGATAACTCTACGAAAGTATAGTTATATGATCACATTTGTGCCTTGATTTGAGTTAGTTCCGTCATTTTAAGTGTTTAGATTGGTTGTTTCAAGCTGAATTGTGTTACCTCACGTTCGTTATTGTTCGTGTAGGGAATTGAAGATGAAATGAGGAACAACGAAGAGAGGAAGGAATAGTTGTGAGAAGGAAGCGAGGAGTGCAACCACAGAGACCTTCGCAGCTGCGGAGAGTCTCGACGCAGCTGCGGGCAAGAGGAAGTTCGCAACCACAGAGACTTTCGCAGCTGCGGAAGATTTCCTCGCAGCTGCGGAGAACCAGAAGATTTCCTCCCCTCCGAATTCTTAGATTTTCTCTTTATTTCTATTTAGGTCCTTTAGATTATTCCCTAGTATAAATACTAAAACTTAAGGATTACTAGGGTTAGAGTGAGGTGTTGGGAATTGGTTTTTCTTTGACGGCAAAAAGCTCGTGACAGGAGATTGGTGCCGGCGGAGAATTGCAGATTCTTTTCCCTTTTTCTTTTAGATTTCAATTATGCTTTCATCTTTGATCTGGTTTTCGTATTGCATCGCTATGAACTAATTTCTTTGTTCTAGGACGACGATGGAACCTCGTGTTCTTTTGTAATTGTTGAACCTTTCTTTATTATGATTTGAATTTCCATCGGTTGTTTATCCAATTCCGTGTTTAATGCGTATTAGCAGCCTGATCAACTGTTGGTATTGATTTGATCACCTAGGGAGACTCGAGAGGGTAGCCTAGGTCAGATCGGGATTAGGATAACCTAAGGAATCTTCGAGTCGAGAGACCGGGTTTTAGTGTGAGAGTAGAAATACCGTGCAGCTTGGGTAATCAAAGTAGGGTTAAATCATAAAGGGCCTCCACTAGTTCTTTGCCTAGACATAGAGTAGAGAATTTGATACATGGGGGTACGTTCCCGGATATCCGAGAGGGTTATGGGGAGAGATTAGCGACCTACAGTTAACAACCGATGAAATTCAATAGTAATAAGAAGAGGGGATATGAGAGCATAAGTCATGAGGGGAAATCGGTAGTCCTAGATCTTTCATTCTTATTGGTAATTAGATTCACTTTGCTATTAGTTTAACTTCTCATCACTTAATTTGTTCACTTGACCTTGAATTTGGTTATCGAATTTGATGTTACAAGTCCTAATTGATACTGATTCTCTGTGGGATCGACCCTTGCTTGCCCTTACTGCTTAGTTTGTGTGAACAAGGATTTATTTTTGTTGCGTTGACGACGCGCACCAATGTACCAACAGGTTCAAAAACGAACTTTTCGATAATGATTACAGGGGATGTTCATTAAACATGAAGTTTGTTTTGTTCAGGAATGAACTTTTCTTGTAATAATTACAAACGAGGTTCGTTCCACAAAAAGTTTGTTCTGTTCATAAAAGTTCGTAACATCATTACATGAAAGGTTCGTTTTACTGGATCTTTGTCTTGTTTAGGATTGTTCGTACTAAAAGATGGAACAAACTTTCATGTAATGATTATAAGGGAGGTTCGTTCTATGCAAAGTCCATTAGGTTCTGAATAGTTCGTACCAAAAGGTTCAAAATGATCTTTCATGTAATGATTACAGGGGAAGTGCGCTCTAAAGAAAGTTCGCTCTGTTCGGAGAAGTTCGTATCAAGAGACGTTAGAACGAATTTTCTAATAATGATTACATTGAATGCTTGTACTACAGGAAGTTCGTTCTGATCAGAAAAGTTCGTTCAAGAAAATTCATGCATGTATTAATCCTGTAATGATTAAGGAAGGTTCGTTCTACAAGAAGTTTATGATCTCCAACAAAGTTCACACCTACCTAAAGTTTGTAACCTAAGTATTGTTCATTATTTAACTTTACAATTGTAATAATTTTTTAAAATATATTATTTCATTACTTCAGATAAAAGTTTTCAAATAAAATTTAAATGTACCACGCAAACATTACAATAATATTTGTAATTTTGTGTTTATGAAAGTCTAATTATTTCAATTTTAGGATAAAAAAATCGAAAGAAGATTCATCTAGTCCGAGGAGCTTGATTCGGGTTATAAACTGCGACACTCTCACATTTTATAGATGTTTGGATTTTTACGATCAAAGAAGTGTCACGCTTTTGTCATGGTTCGTGGATGCGACACTACTCGATACAAGAAATTTCTCTTGCAAGCTATTCGCACCAGAATTTGACTCTAAGTAGCCTCGGCAATCTAGAAATAGTTGTTTATACTGAATTTGATTTTGGATAGTTGCAAGACTTTTCGAACAACGATTGGGTGAGTCGTGTGATGCTTAAATATATCATTTTTCCTAAACATCCCATAATAGTTGTTGTTGCAGTATATGATATCAAACAACATAAGAATGATATAGGTGAGTCCTCACGGGAAGAAAGGCGAGGGTGACATGATTTTTCACATATAGAGTTGATAGAAAATCTACATAAAAAATTACATTCATGATGGCAAGATGAGTTATTTCTTGAAAAAGTATGAAATATATTATGATTGCTTCATCGTCATGCAACCACCTAAAGCATGTTGCATATTATGAAATAATAAGACATGTTGTTTGGCTTAAGAACTGCAATTAAAGGCTTATAATCAATGATTGTATGCGCAGACCATTAAGGATTATTTATGTGAACAATGCATTTGTGGTATTTTGAAATAACAATAAGAATTTTAGTGGTTAGAAATTATGTATCTCATTATGGGATTCTATAAAAAAGGAGATATGAGATTGAGCACATCTATACTGACAAAACGATTGCAGGTCAATTGACCGACGACTTACTGCCTATCATTTCTCAAGCTCATGTGGCAAGTATGGGGTAGTATAGTCTTTTAATGTGATTGGTTGGTAGAAGTCTACGTTGATTTATTTTGAAACTATTATTTGATACATTGCATTATGACTCTTGATTTTGCAGTATTTACATATGATGATCATCATTTATATTTATTTCATATATTACACGTGTATGTGCTTGAAAGTGTCAAGCTCCAATGTTTTGGACTTTCTTGTTTTTAAAAGGGCCATTGAGCCCATTAGGCCCATGTACACTTGCCTCAAATTGACTGGGAAAGGCACTCGGGGATCTCTCAATTTTAATATTAAGGAGCTCCCCTCTGTTTCAATTGCCACTAGGTTATAACGGGATTGTAATTATTGTTTCTGTTCATGGTTCATGCACTTGAGTTGGATGAATTTGGAAGTCTTAGGAAATTTTTAATATTCCTATAACACACGACCTAACTAGCTTTACTATTTTTCAAGTTCTTTGGCTTCAGCGACTACACACCAGTTATTACAAAGGTTGTGCCTCGATCTTCACCATCGTCTACTGTGCCTCAATCTTTGGCTTCTTTAGCGGTGGCCTTCGAATCCTGTAACAGCACTGTATTTCTTCATCAGCGACATAATTAATTGGAATCAACATAATTCTTCATCATCATCATAACTCTTCTTTGAGAAAGGAGACGACAATACTCTTCTGCACTTCGAATGGCGCGACTTGACACGACAACAACACTTGTGGATCATCCCCAATTTTATAACTCAATGGTTACCTGGAGCACAAGGTTTTATAAATTAATTTGTCTTTGACAATAAAACTAAGTTTTGTGAGTTTTCTCTTTGAGACATACAGGACATTCATTTTATTTCATTCGACTTTTTAAAAGTATTAAGGTTGTATATGGGTATTTGATTCACATGAGTCTTCAGTTGAGAGGGTTTTCACTTTAGTTAAATATAAAGATTATGTAAAGAATTTTTCTTCCAAGGACTTCTATGAAGTGTAAAGTCATAAGAAAATAGTAAAAGAAAAACAAAAATTGACGTCATTATCATTATTGATGGATATTATTTTTTTTTTATCACATCTTCATATTAACTCATTGACATTTGAATTGGCGATACTTGTGATCATAATATTTAAACCCATTCAATGATATGATAACGACTATTATTCGGTATTAATGTTCAGTTTGTTTCAAAGTTATCTTATATATTGTTTTTCTCGTATATTTTAGTGATTCAAATATATATGACTTCTATTTTCCGATGTCTCATATCTCAAAATCGACTACAACGATATTAATTGGCGTTTAATTTTCTTATGGTGAGAACGCCTCAACACAACCTCTATATATTGAAGATGATATCTTTGAACTCTCCAACTTTAAAAGTAATGTACTCTTCCGTAGATCTGCAAATTAGTTATGATGTAGAAAGCTTTGAAAGTGGAGAATATGAGGAAGGGCAACTCAGGGATGACCAAAGTAAATGATACAAATAAATGGTATTGTCTGACTAACTGTGTTTGATTGATTGACTAAACTAAAATGCGGCCTTGAGGTACAATTCTTATTGTTCACAATACCTCCAGGGTTTCTTTGTTTTTTAACAAGGAATTCTAGAGCTGTTATTTCTATAAAAGTAGTTCTTTTAAGCATTTCTTGATAACATGATCTGACGGGAGAATAAAAAGGGAAGAAACGTGGGGTGGTAAACGTGTCATTCTCTTACTTGAACATGAATTTTCATTTTGCAATCCACAATTAAATGATAAATTTGGATAGCTTGTAATCTAGGAAGGTCTATGAAGAAGCTTAAGGTGATGTATAGGCAAGACAATCTGTCTTTTATGTCAACGAATGGAACTTTAACCAAGGATAAATTTAGAATTCAGATTGGCACCGTGGAAAAAAACTCATAGAAGAAAAAACAAATCGAGATATAACGAGGCATAATTTAATGAGATCGACGTAGGATGAACTAATAAGATTTCATCGACTTCATCGTACAAAAGTAGCACAAAAGAAATGGTTTCTGGGAGAACTTCGGAGTATTAGGCTCAAGCCATTACTCTAGTTGATATTAATAGAATGATATGTTGAAGAAGGTTACATTATGTTACACTAAGAGGGGGAGTGAATTAGTGTTAAAATCCAATTAAGGATTTTAATTCCTTACTGTGACTTCCGTTGTGCAATCCCCTCGGAACAACGATTTCGTGGCGTGCCCCACGCGAGCACCTAGCAAACCCTATGCAAGTAGACAAAACCCATGTTCAAGAATGGATTTTCCTTCCGGCGGCTCCACACGACCTGTGCGACCTCCTCAAGATGCTGATTACGTGGCAAACCCCAAGCAAGCATGTAGAAAGCCCTACGCAAGCACGCAAGTAGATATCAGCCTCTGTCCTAGGTTCCTGCACACACATAACGCATCACAGAAACTTATCAGTCCCTCATTTTCTCTACTCCTGAGTATTTTCCCTTCTATTCGCCCCACTCCCATGTTTGATCTGATGTACAATATGTTACAGTGTAATGAATGTTGTCGAATGGCTCCCTAATTATACAACCAGAAATAAAAATTAAAAGTAGAAATTAAAATTACTAAGAATATGTCCTACACATAAAAGAAAACAAATAAGTGGTCAATATACATTCTAAATCGATTAAGGTTTGATTTAATAAAAGTTCCCATAGATAATGCAGAAGGTTCTGGACAATAACCTTCTACAAATGGAAGTAGTTCGATATTCACTTCCATAAGTATCAAAATTTGATTTCATTCTGTTCAAGATGTATAATGTAATGAACCTGGACATATGAAGTAGATAATTGTCCCAAAAATCGGTTCCTTGGTGGTCTAGTCATCCACATAAGGTTGGAGACAACTTTGCAAAACATTTCCATAAATAAATAATATATTTACTTTAATAAGAAATTTATTATTTATTTATTTTCTTTAGTGACAAAATCATGTGTTTTCGATCAGATAATTATATTAATTAATGAGGATAATTTTCATGGAATATTCACTTTAATTTCATAATTATTTAATAATTACATAAAAATATTTTCTTACAGAAGGTTCTCATTAGGAGTATTTTCAGTAGTGTGGATGGTTGACTTCTGTTTCACGTAAGTTCAAGGAACGTCATCAAAATCATTTCAATACATGCAAATTTTTTGTCCTTTGACCGAGTCCCCTCTTGCCAAATTTCCAAGTTTCCCCCATTTTTTGTCTAACTCTACTGAGATTCTGTATTCTGGTATGTGGTGAAGATTTCCTTGGAATCCCTATCTATCTACCAACTCCTTTTTCCCAAAGACACGATATGCTTAACTCCACGTGAGTACGTATTGTTGTGCGCGCACTTCCTATGCCAAATCTCACGTGTAAGTACGTATTGTTTTCTACTGCTTTCATGTGTCATGTGCGTCTACAATTAGATTGTCCTTGTAGTACGGACGCCAGACTAATTCAAAGGCAATGAATTCTAAGTGGTAGCTTCTTTGGCTGTTTAGCTCCCAGCCGACATCTTCACAACTGGATGAACATGTAGTAAGTTTAACGTCCAACTTTACATTACCACAATTGGCTCCTCTTTTTCTGGAATGCAATTATCTTAGTATTTGATTCAGTTACTCCTTTTTTATTTATAGCTATCACAGTAATGCCTCTTTTGGTTATCCATGGTGGAAAGAAAAAATTGATGTTGCTTAAATGTTCTCGGGTGGATCAATGTTTTACAAGGATGGCCGACTATAACCCACAGCTTGAGGGGTGTGGGGATGATGATTAGTGCTGTTAATGAGTCGGGCCTGCTCGCGAATTATCCGGCCTAGCTTGTCTTTTCGCCTGAGCCTGGCGTGACAAAAGTTAAATTTTCTTATAGTCAAGTCGGGCTCGGGCCGACTTACTGGTCTGACAAGCCACTCGACCCTACTTGATAAATTTTATAAATCAATAAATAATTAAAATAAATATAAAATTTTTTTATAAAAAGGATTAAGACTATAAAATGGGCCTATATATGTCAAAAGGAAAAGGGAGGGCGAGAATTTCGGATCGAACTCGGGCTCGGGTTTAGGCCGAAAAATTTTTAACCGGGCTCAAGCTTGGACTAGATTACAAGAGCCCGATCAGGCTCGAATCCGGATTCGAACCCGATACCCTTTTTAGCGGGTTCCGGCTTTGGTAGGGGGTGTTCGAGCCCGACTCGACTCATTAACACCCCTAGTGACGAGCGACCTGACAATATTAGTCGCGGGCGCAGTGGAGATATCTTGGCTGTCATTAACGTACTATTACCGTTTGACATAGGAAAGAAACACTTCTTTTTCCTAAAAGCATGAGTGTGAGGTCAGCAAAGCCATGTATTGTTGGGGGGGGGGGGGGGGGGGGGAGGGGTTTGAGCTGATGAAATGTCTCGAGTCCGCTGCTGCCGGCGAAACGCCACACACACATTGAATAAAAAGGGACAAACTTTTTAATGTGAAGTCGGATCATCAATTTTTTGGGGGGACCAATTTGTTGGTGAATTAGTAGTAGTACTAGTAGTAAAATACCACAAGCAAAAGCTAGCAACCCCCCTCCACCCCTCCCAAATTATAATATTATATTATATATGGGCCATACAAGTTCTATCCACACATTTCAAAGTAATTGTGTTATATATAGTTGGTATGGGATGGTGTGGCTTTTTGTTCATCATATAATTGAATAGGACCACAATCCCAACACAAGAAAACGGCGTATAATTTCCATGCGCCCCCGTTTTCTCTCTTTTTTTGGCATGCGAGGGGGGCTGCATATGTGTCGAATGTTTTCCCGCTCACAGTTTACTAAAAAATATAATAAAAATAGGGAAAAATGAGTCATGGGGTCGAGAACTGTAAATTACATTATTATATCATTTCGGTTGACGAGTATGATTGTAATATTTTGTTAATAACCTAATCTTTTATTTTGGTCCCCAAAGCAAATTAACAACAAGTCATGTTGTTTGTTAGAAGTTGATCGCATGTAATTCTATTCATTGGTAAAATGATAGTTTAGTTTTGTTATTATTTTTTGTTTCCCGATCCTCGACCTGATTTTGGTCAAATTCCCGTTATTATTCTTATTTTAAATTTCAATAAATATTTTACCATTCCCCCCAACCCCCAAAACATAAAATATTCAGAACCTCATCCTCACCCATGAGATATAACTTATACAACAATGGGCTCTTCTTTCTTTCTATATCAAATTATACATATTACATCAAATTAACCCGATGGTTTGTAACATATTCGCAACAATACGATAAATTTAAACGCCTGTCGGGTTCACACAAAAGAATGAAACAAATCATTTGTCGGATAAAATAGCAAGATCTCAATTTGTGTCGTCCGTGTTGGAAATGTGTTGTGTTTCAATGGGTTAGGGCTTTAAAACTTCAATACTCGCTCATTTATTAAATTGTGTCAAAAATGAAACTCGAAACCTAAAACATTTAATAAACTCAAGAAGCAACCCATTAAATTATTAATATATAGTTATATTTATAATCGAATTAACTAAATAATAATAAATCTAACAAATATTTCAAATTAGAAAAACAACATAAAATCAAAAAATAAAAAATAAAAATATTATTATACCACTTTAATTTTTTTACATCATTAAAGTTTGAAAAATCTTACCCTGTGATCTGTGTTAATTGTCCACCAACAAACAAAATAAAATAATATCTAAAAAGTAATAAAATTTTGTTAACATAATTAAAATTAGTTAACTCAAAATCAAGTACCTCTTTAAATTCCGAATGCAAAAAAGAAACTATGGCGATTCTTCCTATAATGAAGAAAAGAAAGACCGCATAAAAGTTAATTCACATCCTAGATATTATAAAAAAAACTAATAAATTTTTTATTTCAAAGTTAAATCGTAATATAATATAACTTAAAATAATAAATATTTTTATGTATTATTTATTTTTAAATAAAATGAGTTATATAAATATATAATCGTGTTTAATTTTAAATGCTTAAACGTGTCGTCCATCAATTCATGTAAAAAATACATTTAGTTAAATTTTAACACGCTATAAACTCATGTTTGTGTGTTGTCGCGAGCATATCTCAAATTACTGGAAGTGATAAATAATCGTGGCCAAACGCCGCTGTTCAGCTAAAAATTACAAATCAGGTTTGGGTTTGTCGTTTCTAGTATGTGACGCGCGTGGCAGTTGAAGCGGAGCCTCGTCTATTACCCACCAACAATGGAAAGATGTCACACCAAAAGGGGTGATGGGGGGAGGAGGTGTTCGTGTCCGGAACAAAACCGACGGCCGAGATTGCGTCTTTCCACCCAACCGGCCGTAGGATCAACTTCGCTCTGTGGGCGTGTCCGAAAGGCTTTTGCGTTTGTGGGTGTACTGTAGGTGGTCTCATTGCTAGGACGGCCAGGACCTTTTTTTCCTCTCTTCCTCTCCTGCCCAATCTGCCCCGTGTCCCCTCTGTTGTCCCCCACCCCCACATCTCTCTCTCTTAATAGAAAAGGGCTCTTTTATGAGTCGGGTCGGTCGTTGGAATGGAACTAAGGAGGGGGGAAGGGAAGGGATGTCATATACTTTAGGACATGATAGTGTTGATATGACGGATTATCTTGAGCCTATTTTTCGGATGGGTTAAAGTCTATGAGAGGAATATAAGGGATGAGAGGAGATGTGAGCTCATACTAAGTCTATAGCTCATGTCTGCACAAGTCGCACGTCTTAGGAGAGCGGATTGTTAACTCCGAGATCCACTGAATGTAGTTTAAATTGGAAGGATCTTTTGAGAACGTGACAAACATCCCGGGCACGTTAGATCGAATATAAAAGGAAGGAGATCTTCCCAAAAAAGGACGATCAATTCAGCCAACAGAAGCTCTATTTGCTCGTCACCCCATAGTTGTTAGGATTCCCCGACCTAGGCGAACCCGTGAGGGTTCATTGGTCTTCACTTCCACCGCCAGAGTGAATAGCCGTAGCTCTGGTAGCCAATTTCCGCCAGCATTCCACCGTCGGGATGAGCAATTATAGTTCCAGCAACCAATTTTGCCTCCATTCCGCCACCAGGATGAGCAACCGTAGCCTTGGTATTCACGTCCGCCGTTGGCTTCGACCACTCTCCGCCCACTAAACCCCAGCGACCAGGTTCCACCGTCCAAGTTCGCAAGTCTATAGCGTCCAGCAACAAGTCTACGGCGCCACCACCATCCAAGTTCGCAAGTCTACAGCACCCAGCAACAAGTCTATAACGTTGCACCATCGTCTTTACTTTATCTTCATAGCTGTAAGCTTTTCACTCTTATTGTAAGACTTCGTTTGATCAGTTCAATTCACTTTTTTTTACTTACTGGCGACCACATCTGAAATCCTGTGAGTACTATTGTCAAATATTTCCAACGTGATCTGTTTCGACGCGAACACGTTTTTGGCGACCATAGTGGGAGACGAGAACGTTTAATGCCCACAGATGGCGAAGAATACCAGGAGTGGGGTTAATCGCGACCCTCCACCTCCATTAGATGAAGACGGTCAGTTTATAGCAGGAGACGCAAATGTGGAGATCGCGGCTCTAGGATGCCAAGTAACTGCAACTCAACCCGAGTTCATACCCCTTCTGAGTTCATATCTAGGCTTGAGTTCCATAAAGAATTCAATGATATGAAGAACCTGGTGGACAGGCGTATCACTGGGCTACAAGATAATACAACTCAAATATTGGAGCAAATCAGCGCTTTGAATAGGCTAAACGTCGTTGCAAAGCCAAACGTCCCTATAGACAGGGAGAATTCTTTTATGGGAGATGCTCAACGCACAGAAAGGTGTAATGTGTCGTTTCAAGAGGATGACCCCTGGAACGGCGCTAATCAGTGCGCTCCATAGGCTTGCAATAGGGACAGGATGTCTCCCTCTATGCCTACTTCGTCTCGGTCTCCCTCATCTTGGAGGTCAAACGCTGTTTATGCAATGAACCCGGTAGACGATGATAGCGAAGCTCAGGGTGAAACAAGCTGGTACGCAAATTGCTTACCCCCTTGCCGACCTGGTAAGGCACCCATAGATGAGATACTGCCAGGGGAAGTTCCGTTTATGAGAGGTCCACCTCGGGCAGAAAGTTTCTACACGAATGTCTCAGTAAACCCGCAGCCATCTCTAGTCGCCGGAAGAATGCCTTATCCCCCAGAAAGATGGAGCCAAGACCCCGCGATATTATCTACGTGAGAGCAATTTGGTCAGTTAGCCCCACAAAATTTGAGGGAGGCAATCGCTCAGGTCTTGGAACAGATGGTGCCTGGGACTGTTAGGCAGGAAGATCCTTGCTTGTACAGGAGTCCATACCCGGCCTACATCGACAGAGACTTTCCCCTGCCTAAGGGATACCGAGTACCCGACTTCACCCGTTTTTCAGGGGAACATGAGATGACTCGTATAGAACATATAGCCCGGTTCTCTCATCAAGCCGGAGATGCTGCAACCAATGACGTTTGGAAACTAAAGTTATTCCCGAACTCACTCACAGGGGATGCATTCACATGGTACACAAGTTTGCCTCCTGGGTCGGTAACATCATGGGCGGAAATGTAGTCTTTATTCATGAGAGCGTTCGCTCGACTAGACATGCCCATGTCAATCTTCGAGGTGATGCGGCTAAAACAGACCTGGGGAACACCCAGGACAGTTCCTTATGCGTTTAAGAAAAGCGTTGCTTCGCAGTAGACCTGCGATTCCTTAAAGGGATTAGTTGATGTTCACGTTACATGCATAATCGATTCCGTTCTAGAAGAAACTGCAAGGAGAAAGGTTTAACAATCTTTACGACTTGGCCAGGAAGGCGACTGAATATCAACCATTGTTAATGGAAGAGGCCCAATCTAAGCGTTTGTATCAGTTAGAAACCTTCGAAGTAGACATGGCCGAGTTTGTGAAAGGCAAAGCAACAATTTTTGAGCCATTAGCAAGGAAAAATTCAAAAGCAAAAGCATCCCAGAAATCTGGCGAAGAAAGAAAGTATTCTTTCGACATAGACAAGGCAGATGCAATTTTCAACTGGCTTTTCCAACGAAAACTGACACGGGAACGGCAAGGAATAGAGGATTCCTTAACCAAAAACAAGGGAAACGCCACAGAATGATGCGGAATGGGTGACGTTGGGTATGGACGAAAGATAATGTTTAATGGGTGCGGCTGGAAATGGGATAAATGGGTAGTTGATAGATAGGTTGAGATTCAACCTCCACGGATACAGATGCACCACCGTGAAAGAAGAACTCGGATAGACTCGTTTGACCGTGGATACAGATACACCACCACGAACAAGACGAGGGCGAGGCACAACACGGAGGATACAGATACACCACCACCGGTTGAAACACTCTACTCAATCCGCACTTGGAAATCCACCAAATGAAGAACGAGGTTTGAAGGAGAATCCACTCACTTCGGATAAAAGACACTAAGTCTGATAAGGGTTTATAATTTGATTCAAAGCTGTCTTTCAAATGAGTACAAGGTGCCCATTATATAGGGAACACCTGAAGAAGAACTTAAATGCATGGAAATGAACCTAGGCTAGATGTATGCAAGGCCAGATTCATGGATGAACCATAAATGGCTTATTGGAAATGCAACAAAGTAAATGCAAAGCATAAATGAGGAATGCGAAATGATTCAGCTTCCTCGAGGCTCTCTTCATCTTCGAGACTCTTGGCTTGGCCGACTCTTCGTTGCTCAGTCGCTGATCGCGTCGACTTGCATCTCCTTTCGTCGCGTCGACTTGGTCGCACCTCCTTGAGTCGCGTCGACTTGGTCGCTCACTAGCTAGTGAGTAAAGTGACTCCTCTCTTGCTGTGCGTCGACGGGAATAAGTTGTCGTCCGTCTTTGTATCATCCTCCCCTTGTTGAAAAGAGTTTGTCCTCAAACTCTCGTCGTCGTCATCCTCCACAAATGGCATGAGATCCCGAACGTTGAATGTGGCAGAAACGCCATAGTCACCTGGAAGATCAATTTTGTAGGCGTTGTCGTTGATGCGCTCGATGATCTTGAATGGTCCTTCAGCGCGCGGCATGAGCTTGTTCTTCCTCTTGCCTGGGAATCGCTCCTTGCGCAAATGAATCCAAACTAAGTCTCCTGGCTGAAATATCTTCACTCTTCTTCCGCGATTGGCTCTTTCTGCGTAACGTTGATTGGCCTTCTCGATCTGCGCTCGAGTCTTCTCATGGAGCAATCGCATCTCCTTAGCGCGCTCTTCAGCATCTCGACTAACTGATCTCAAATCGCTCGCAGGCATTAGTTCAACAGGGACTAAAGGATTGAGTCCGTAGACTACCTGAAGGGTGATGACTTCGTTGTCGAACTTGGGGCTCGATTGTATGCGAATTCAGCATGGGCAAGCTTGATGTCCCAATCCTTCTGGTTCTTCGAGACCAAGGTTCGAAGGATTGCAGCCATAGTGCGATTGACAACCTCCGTTTGTCCATCGGTTTGCGGATGATAAGCTGTGCTGAATACAAGCTTCGTTCCCAACTTGTGCCACAGTGTCTTCCAAAAGTAGCTTAGGAACTTCGTGTCGCGATCTGAAACGATCGACTTGGGTACTCCATGCAACCTTAGCACTTCTCGAAAGTACAAATCTGCTACGTTGGTCGCATCGTCCGTTTTCTGACATGGGATGAAGTGTGCCATCTTCGAAAATCGGTCGACCACTACCATGATCGAATCCTTTCTTCGTTGCGTTCTTGGCAGTCCTAGTACAAAATCCATACTCACATGTTCCCATGGTCGCTCTGGGACGGGCAATGGAGTGTAGAGACCCTGAGGTTGGACACGGCTCTTCGCTTGCTGGCAAGTCGCACATCTCGCGATTAGTCCTCGCACTTGCTTCTCCAGTCGAGGCCAATAGAAATGCTCTTGTAGCATTGCCAGCGTCTTGTCGACTCCAAAATGTCCAGCGATTCCTCCTCCATGGACTTCTCGTATAAGTAGCTCTCGCGTCGAACTCCTTGGAATGCATAGCTTAGAGTCGCGAAATAAGAATCCATTCACCTGGTGGAATCGATCGATGGCTTGCTGGGCGCATTGGACGAAGATCGCTCCAAAATCTTCATCGTCCTTGTACAACTCCTTCAAATACTCAAATCCAATCAGCTTTGTCTCCATCGCAGATAGTAACATCATTTTCCTCGAGAGAACATCTGCGACTACATTCTTCGCGCCTGGTTTGTGCTTCAAGACAAAGTTGAATGCTTGTAGAAACTCTACCCACTTCGCATGTCGGCGACTAAGCTTGTGCTGACCATTGATGTACTTGAGAGCTTCATGATCGGTGTGCAACACAAACTCTCTGGGCAGCAAGTAATGACTCCAAGTCTCGAGTACTCGAACAATTGCTAAGAACTCCTTGTCATAAGTCGAGTAGTTCAATTTGGCGCCATTAAGCTTCTCGCTGAAATAAGCGATGGGTCTTCCCTCCTGCAGCAAAACTCCTCCAATTCCTACTCCCGATGCATCACATTCCACTTCGAACATCTTCGCAAAGTCGGGTAAGGCTAGAACTGGGGCTGCGCTTAGACACTCCTTCAGTCGCTCGAAACTAGCTTGTGCGACTGGTGTCCACTCGAATTTGTCTCCCTTCAAGCATTCGGTGAGTGGGGCTGCGATTGAGCTAAATCCTTGAATGAACCTCCGATAGAACGACGCTAAGCCATGGAAGCTGCGAACGTCAGCGGAAACTCCTTGGAGACGGCCACTCCTTGATCGCTTCAATCTTGCTCTCGTCCACCTTAATTCCTTCTGCTGAGACGACAAATCCAAGAAATATTACACTCGGTTGGAAGAACTCACATTTCTTGAGATTTCCATATAGCTTTTCCTCCCGAAGTGTGTTGAACACAGCTCGCAAATGATTGATATGCTCCTCATTGCTCCGGCTGTAGACAAGAATATCGTCGAAGTAGACGACCACAAACTTCCCCATGAATGGTCGCATGACATGGGTCATTAGTCGCATGAACGTGCTGGGCGCGTTGGACAACCCAAATGGCATCACCAACCACTCGTACAACCCGTACTTAGTCTTGAAGGCTGTCTTCCACTCGTCGCCTTCTTTCATCCGGATCTGGTGATAACCACTGCGCAAATCCACTTTGGAAAACACCTGCGCTCCATGCAACTCATCCAACATATCATCCAGTCGAGGGATAGGAAAGCGATACTTTACTGTAATTTTGTTGATCGCTCGACTGTCCATGCACATTCTCCATGTGCCATCCTTCTTCGGCACCAATATGGCTGGAACCGAACATGGGCTCAAACTCTCTCGAACTGATCCCTTGTCGACAAGCTCGTCGACTTGCCTCTGCAACTCCTTTGCCTCCTCTGGATTGCATCGATAGGCTGGTCGATTTGGTAGCGACGCTCCTGGAACCAAGTCGATTTGATGCTGGATGCTCCGCATCGGTGGTAAGTCGACTGGTAGCTCCTCTGGGAATACGTCCTTGAACTCCTCAAGAATGGAAGCGGCTGAGGATGGCTCGTCGCTTGACCTGGGATGGATTCGACAAGAATCACAAAATAAGCCTTCTCACCGTCTTGAATCGCTCGACTTAGTTGAACTCCCTTGAGAGGCTGGTCGCTGAGTCGATCCTGGGTCGCGATTGTAGGCTGACTAGTGAGGGGCATCAAAGTAACCTTCTTTTCTCCGATGTGGATGGAATAGGTATTGCGATACCCGTCGTGTTGTGCGCGTCGATCAAACTGCCACGGTCTCCCCAATAGTAGGTGGCACGCATCCATGGGAATGACGTCGCAAGCGACTTCATCCTTGTAGCTCTTCCCAATGGAAAATGGAACTCGCGCTCGCTGTGTGACTCGAACGTCACTCTCCTTGTTGAGCCATTGTAGACGGTAGGGATGTGGGTGCGCTTCGATGGGCAACTTCAGCTTTTCAACCATCGTCCTTGACACGGCGTTGGTGCAGCTACCACTATCCACAATCACCAAACATACCTTCCTGCGACTGTGCACCTAGTATGGAAGATGCTCTCCCTTTGACTTTCCTCCTTCGCAGGTGTCACACTTAAAGCCTTTCGGACGACTAACAGCTCTCCTTCGTCCGGATACTCTTCTATCTCTTCGGTATCCCAAACAGGGTCGGCGTTCTCCTCGAACTCCTCTTCTTCATCAGATAATTCTCTGATGACAACGTTCCTCCTCGTTGGACACTCAGAAGCCATGTGCCCAACTCCTTGGCACTTGAAACATCGCCGACTGATGTCTCGCTCGTGCGACTTGACTTCAGGTCTTGTAGTCGACGGTGGGACTCTCTGCGATGTTGTTCTTGACGGCGGCTTCGCCTGGGAGCTACTCCCCTTGTTGAAGGCGCGGCCTTCACAAATGGGCGGGTAGTCGCTCTCCTCGCTTGCTGCTGTTCCACCTTGTGCGCCAATGCTCGCACATCGTTGAAACTCCAATATTGTTGTAGGTCGACAGCATCTGCGATTTGGGGCTTGAGTCCTCGAAGATACCTAGCAATGGTTTGCTCTGGGGCTTCTTGGACGTCACATTGCAGCAACAGTCTCTCAAACTCCCATGTATACTCCGATACACTAGAGACTTGTTGAAGCGACTGCAATTTGAGGTAGAGATCTCGTCGATGATGCTCCGGTAGAAATCTCTTCGTCATGGACCTCTTCATTTTTGACCATGTACGAATTTTGTCACGCCCTTCCCTACGGCGCTGCTGGTTGGTGTTCTCCCACCACAAACTCGCGTACTTCTTCAATTTCAAGGCAGCCAGTTTCACCTTTCGATCCTCGGGCACTTCCTCGTAATCAAAGATGCGCTCCACGGTGTGCATCCAATCGATGAATTCGTTGGGGTCCAAGTTTCCTTCGAACTCCGGAATCTGCACGTTCATCGTCGGGGCTCTTCTCTCCTGTCTCTGATATTGCGGCGAATATCCTCGTTGAGACTCCTCACGCCATGGGTTCTCCTCATGATCGCTCTCTTCGCGGTTACGAGAAGAGGATGCATGGTGCGTTCGCAATGACTGTAGTTGCTGCTGAAGATCAGCGACTTGTTGCTCAAGTCGAGCAACTTGTGCTTCGTCTAGAGACATACCGCGTTGAAATCTTCCGGCCATTGACAACCTAGCGCAACCTGTGCTCTGATACCAAGATGGTACGGGGACGGCAAGGAATAGATGATTCCTAAACCAAAAACGAATGGTAACGTCACTGAAAAGGATGCGGAATGGAGTGACGCTTGGTATGGACGGAAAATGTGTGGGGTAGGCGGCTGAATGATAAAAATGAGGGGTTGAAATCAACCTCCACGGATACAGATGCACCACCGTGAAAGAAGACTCAGGTAGACTCGTTTGGACCGTGGATACAGATACACCACCACGAACAAGACGAGGGCGAGGCACAACACGGAGGATACAGATACACCACCACCGGTTGATACACTCTACTCAATCCGCACTTGGAAATCCACCAAATGAAGAACGAGGTTTGAAGGAGAATCCACTCACTTCGGATAAAAGACACTAAGTCTGATAAGGGTTTATAATTTGATTCAAAAGCTGTTTTTCAAATGAGTACAAGGTGCCCATTATATAGGGAACACCTGAAGAAGAACTTAAATGCATGGAAATGAACCTAGGCTAGATGTATGCAAGGCCAGATTCATGGATGAACCATAAATGGCTTATTGGAAATGCAACAAAGTAAATGCAAAGCATAAATGAGGAATGCGAAATGATTCAGCTTCCTCGAGGCTCTCTTCATCTTCGAGACTCTTGGCTTGGCCGACTCTTCGTTGCTCAGTCGCTGATCGCGTCGACTTGCATCTCCTTTCGTCGCGTCGACTTGGTCGCACCTCCTTGAGTCGCGTCGACTTGGTCGCTCACTAGCTAGTGAGTAAAGTGACTCCTCTCTTGCTGTGCGTCGACGGGAATAAGTTGTCGTCCGTCTTTGTATCAAAAACGAATTAAGCTAAAACCGAATCATAGAACTCCTCAGATGGAAAGAGAGAAACTAGGAATTATTGCAAGTGACATGGTTCGTTCACGCACACGACCAAGGATTGTTCGTCATTTAGGAACATAATTCAAAACCTCATAGAGTCAAAAGAGTTATGCTTCCCCGAAGTAGACAAAGTCACTATGGTCGACGACAAGTCTTTTGATGATGAAATCACCATTCATATGTTCGATATTTCTGATGATGACATCAATATCATTGAAACTAATATTGACTTTTCCCTACAGGACATAAAGATCCCTGGGGAGACCATAATAGCAAATGCCCTTTTTCGCCGTCTAGCCGATAAAGGTGTAGTCACCTGCCCAGTCAGGGAAGTGGCGTGTAACCTCTGCTATTGGCATATGGACGACACGTATACCACTGACAGGTACAACACTTTTAGAAAGTATCTGCAAAATAATCAGGAAGATGCTAGGTATGATCTGACTCCGCTTGAGGAGGTGGCAATAGGAATAGTTTCCCCTAGTTCGCAAAGTGCCTCTAATAACTTGCAGAGGGGAATCAGAAGCCCTCCAAGCGTGGAACGCAGGTCGGCTATCCAAGGAGGAAAGGGTGGCCCCCCATGGTCGAGGCAGAGCACCCCGAACAACAGCTCCGCACTTTGGAACGCCCTAAATGATATTTAGAATTTATTGACCCGTCCATCCAGCAAGGGGCAAAGTTAGGACAGGAGAAAAACAGTTACATTGGCGAGACGTGCCCCGGAGCTGCAGAAGGGAACGTTTTTGACAGAACTCAACAGGTCGAAAGATCACAGGAGAAGGAGGTCAAACCAAGATATGGAACACCTAAAGTAGACATCCAGGCACTTCGGACTGGACCACCAATAGCCCAGTCCCTAGATGAGAGGATGTTCTGTCAGAAATGCAAGCTAATAGCTCAGAACATGATCTTGATTACTCAACTCTGCACCCCGTGCTGTGTCAACTATTTCCTCAAGCTGGTAGACCTGTCGTCAAATGGGGAGATCGTGATCAAACCCGCTCGCTCTGCAACTACAGGTACTTGTGAAATTAACAATTATCAAAAACGATACAGGTGCCAACACGGACAGTAGTGGGATATGATCCGTTCGCTGGAGACTTTGTCGAGGTATGTCAATCTTTGCTTGGTTCTAAGAAATCAAGGGTAATCAAAGCGGTTAACCCCTCGAAATATTGACAGAGAGCTATGGGCAAAACGTTTTTGCCACCAAGGGCTCGTAAGATATGGGATGGACGTCTAAGTCACGTAGCTAAGAGGCCTAGGCCTACCCTCTCAGGGGCCACATTACCTGCCGAAGTGTATATGAAGGAATCAAACACTGAGGTAGAGCATGTCGAGTCCACAGACCATTCAGAAGAGCCTGACTCGAGTTAGGATTACACACCTCTTCGGAGTGAAATCCCAAGTGATGCTGCTGGTGAAAGGAAACCAATTGTGAGCTGTAACGCTCTCACCCTTGTCGGTAGACTTCGCCAATAATCGGGAAAGTGGAGACTGCAAGAGGTAAGATACCTCTTCCTCGTTCACTAGTTTATCCGACAAGTTTTTCCAGTCCATTGGTTGAAGAAACCATCTGATAGCATGAAGCAACATATGCATTCTGTGTACATCACTGCTACCTTTGATGGTACTGTGATGAGTCGGGTCCTGGTAGAAATGGAGCAACAATAAACGTGCCTTCCGCTGTCCAGGTTTAAAATGCTTGGATATGAACCTCACGATTTGGTTAAAACCGATATTGCCGTGAGTGGTTTTAACTGTAGGAAATCTGAATGTTTAGGGGTCTTTTCTGTGCACCTAGAGGTGGGTCGCCAGGGGAAGGAAACTCCTTTCTTCGTAATAGACATAATTCCCGCTTTCAATGCTTTGTTAGGCCGCGATTGGCTTCATAAAGCCATAGCCATCCCGTCTACGTTGCATAGAGAGTTGATGTTGTGGCTTGATTATGAAATCGAGATTATTAGGGCTGATAAATATTCCTATTGTGACAAAGGAATTCTGCATGCAGAAATGAGCAAGACTGTTAAAGATCTTACGCTGGAGCAACGATTAAGCTAGGCGACCCTATTATAGGGCCTCTCGATCAACCATCTGGAACATTTGATTATATCGTGGATTATGGGACATCGCACCCCAAGCCAGAGATGGACCAAGTCGCTTCATCAGGATGGGGAAAAGAGCTTACTGTAAAGGACATAGAGGAAGTCCTACAAGGAGTCAATTCGGGTGAAAACCCCGCAAGGAGAGACGCAAACAGCCGAAATGAAGACGAAGGTGGTAAAGAAGAAGTTTTGAAGAGCCAGCAGAGTGCCGCCTCTGAGTCGGAACCAGATAAACTCCTAAAGGAAGGGACTTATGGACCAGAGTGAAAAAAGGAACGGAGTGGTCGCTGATATCCTCCGGCGACTCCAATTCTACAAGGGGAATCATTACCGTGAACAGCCAACATCTTGGCTCTCAATAAATTCGGAGCGCTTAGAGCGCCCGATGCTTGTAATAAACCAATGTCTACCGATTAAGGTGGTAGCGAGGGCCGCAAATCTTTGATGATGCCATGTGATCCATTAGTTAGTATCAATTTGGGAAACGAGACTTCTCCTAGGGTTCTTTACATCAGTTCTTCAGTTAATAAGGAATTATTTGATGCGATTAGAGGGGTACTTGAAGAGTTTAAAGACTGCTTCGCCTGGGATTATACCGAGATGCCAGGACTAGATCGTAGACTAGTAAACCGCACTCTTCCCATCAAGAAAGGTTTCAAGCCGCTCAAACAAGCGGCAAGATGTCTGACCAGGGAAGTAACACAATTAGTCTCTGAAGAAGTTAGAAAGCTTTTCGAGCAGGGTATATAAGGACATCACGTTATACGGAGTGGATTTCTAGTATCGTACCTGTATTAAAAAAGACGGCAAAATTAGAGTATGTATAGACTTTAGAGATTTGAAACCGCGTAACTCCAAAAGATGAGTATTCCATGCCTATTGCGGATAATGTTATAGATAAGACAGCAGATCATCACGTTATGTCATTTATCGATGGTTTCTCCGAACCAGATCTTTATTGCGGAAGAAGATATACATAAAACCGTATTCATATGTCCTTTAGGGATTTTCGAATGGGTAGTAATGCCGTTTGGTATTAAGGAATGCTGGCGCTACTTATCAGCGAGCAATGAACGCTATATTTGACGCTTCTCTTAGCAAGACGGTAGAAGTCTATATCGACGATATAGTCGTTAAGTCAACAAAAGAAGAACTACATGTCGAACATCTCAGAAGTGCTTTTATAAAAATGAGAAAACATCAACTCAAATTAAACCCACTTAAATGCGCTTTCGGAGTTAAAGCAGGGCAATTTTAGGTTTCTTAGTACATCAACACGACATCGAAGTCGATCAAAACAAGGTAAAAGCTATTCAGAATTTAGCGGCACCAAGAAATAAAAGGGAGTTATAGGCTTTTCTTGCGAGAGTGAATTACCTACGTAGATTTGTCGAAAATGTCGCAGGGAAGACATAGGCCTTTATTGACCTGTTAAGAGGAAAAAATGATTACAAGTGGACTGAAAAACGCGGGGAAGCGTTTAACGCCTTAAGAAATACTTAACACACCCACCATCCTAATACCCACACAGTACGGGAGACCTTTCATTCTTTATGTGGCTGCCACTAAAACGACTATAGGGGCTATGTTGGCACAAATGGATGAGAATGGACGTGAAAGGGCCGTTTATTACCTGTCAAGGCAATTGACACCAATTGAAGTCAGGTATGCTCCAAAAGAGAAGTTGTGTCTGTCGGTATTTTACGCTGTCATGAAACTTAGTCATTACGTCAGGGAACAGCGAAGTCAAAGTCGTATCCAAGTCGCCCATAATCAAATATTTCTTCGAGAGCCCATTATTAGGTGGACGGATTAGCAAATGGAACTTGATTTTGTCCCCATACGATTTGAGATATAAGCCCCAACAGTCGGTCAAAGGACAAGCGCTGGCTGATTTTCTTGCTGACCATGACCCGGCTTTGTCTATAAAAGAAGAAGAAGCAACTGAAGAAGTCTGGCAGGCATGGTTCGTTGCCTCAACACCAAAAATGGGGCTGGGATAGGAATTCACATAATATCCCCAATGGGTAAAGACATCGGATTAGCTTTTCGTCTACAGGTAATACCAACCAACAATGCTACTGAGGATGAAGCATTGATAACAGTGTTAAAGGAACTCATGTCACTGAAGGCAAGGCAGGCCCGAGTCAGGGGAGATTCTCAGTTAGTTATTAATCAGGTTAACAAGGAGTGCGTGTGTCAAGGCAAGTTGCTACCCTATTTTGAGACGGTACAGTGGCTAGTCGCACGATTCGAAGATATGTCTTTTCATTTGTAGGACGTGATGAAAATGTGGTAGCCAATAGCTTAGTGCAGTTAGCCTCGGGATACAAAAGCATGACCAAACGAGATAACACACCCGAAATAGGATCGCATCTGCAGTCAGATGACAGCGTCATAGTCGTAGACATAATGAACCAAGATGAAGACTGGAAGAAACCTATAATAGATTTCTTACCAAATCTGGTCGGAAAGCGAAACAACGAATCAAAGTTCAGGCATTGTCATACATCTATTTGGACGGTGTTCTCTATATGAAGGATATGAGTAGAGTTATTTTAAGATGCGTAGACTTAGATGAAGCTGCTCTAATAATGTTGAAAACCCACGAGGGACTCTGTGGATCGCACCAAGCAGGGATTAAAATGTGTTGGATTATTCGTAGACATGGTTTTTACTGGCCATCGATGATGAAAAATTACATTGAGATGGCCAAGGGATGTCAAGAGTGCCAGCGACATGGCCCGACAACTCGCGCTCCGGCAGCTGACCTTACCCCAGTAATTAAACCTTGGCCTTTCAGGACTTGGGCCCTAGATGTGATAGGGGAAATTCATCCTCATTCTAGTCGAGGGGATGCGTTTATATTGGTAGCAACAGATTACTTCACCAAGTGGGTAGAGGCACAAGTCTACATGAAAATAGACCATAATGAAGTCATTAGTTTTTTGCAGACTTGTATCATTTATCGATTTGGCATCCCCCAGAACATCGTCGTAGAGAATGGGACGGCTTTCAACAACGCAAGAGTGAGGGAGTTTGCCGAAGAATTTGGCTTATCAATCCTGAATTCCATTCCGTATTATCCTCAAGCAAATGGACAAGCTGAAGCCTCCAATAAGTCAATTAAAATAACATTCAAAAGATGGTCGGGCTTAATCCAAAGAAATGGCATGAAATACTGAATGATACGTTGTGGGGCTCTAAGAGTTTCCAAACGTGAAAGCACTGGAGAAACTCCATTCGCACTAGTCTATGGTCACGACACAGTATTACCCATCGAAATAAGGTATAAATCACTTCGTGTCAGTCAACCTTGTCTACAGGACGAAGCTATGCATATAGCCTTAAAAGAGTTGGAAAGGAAAGGATTGGAGCTTGTAGACAAGATATAAGTGCACAAACAGAGGATAGCCCGACATTACAACAAGAAAGTAGTTCATAACCACTTTCAAGTTGGTGACCTGGTTTGGAAGATGATCTTACCTTTAAAGTCTAAGGATCAGATTTTAGGAAAATGGTCTCCAAATTGGGAAGGACCATATCAAGTAAGTGAAGCCTTTCAGCAAACAGCTATAGGTTGTCAACCCTTGAAGGAGTTAGACAACTTCTGGAAATTAACGGTAAATACTTGAAACACTATAAGAAAACATTTGGGAATCTCACGAAAAAATTATAAAGAAACGCTTCCCAGTTATGTGGGAAGAGATTACTAAGAAGTAAATTTAAAAAAGCACTACACAGTTGTAGACTGATGAGCTTGTTGAGAGGGTGTAATCCATTGAGATCTTATGTCTAGAGCGGGTAGATGTAAAGAAAATTGAGTTTGTTTTAAGGGTGTCTTCCCTTGAGACTTAAACAGAGGAAATAAAGTGGCAACACTTCCTGGGGACCTGGAAGCTTAAACTCGCGGCATCATGTCTCGATACCATCCGTGCTGCTTCAAACAGGAAAGTCAAAACCTTGGCCTGGGTTCGCTTCATGGTAATCTCGTTCTTCTGATGAAATCAAGACTTTAATTCATCTTGACTCTGCTGATCAGAAGCATGAGCAGATCGTTCGGTGAGCAGAGAGTCCACCACGAAAACCCGATTCTTGAGATCTTTCTCAAGGACCAAGAGCTCTACAATCCTAGCCTGGACTTGTGAAAGCTGATGAGACAAGTCGTGCCTTTGTTTCCTGAGGAGCCTCACATCAACCACTTCTTCCGCTTGAGTTTTTAGAAAATCAACAATCTTGGACTCGGCACTGCAAGATATCTTGAGGTCCTCTAAGTAAAACCGACCACTCAGTCCAGAATTGCCCTTTGAAGTCTTCACAAGCTGCTAACATTTGGATCGTAGCTGCGGGGGAACTCTCAATCTCCTTGATGCAATTCTGGAGGATCTTAAACTGACTACAGAAAAAGTTTCAAGGCGGAGGAGATCCCCAACACGGTCTACGTTCTCCATCAGGCGGTCATAATCACTAAAGCTACTTGAAGTACCTTCCCCAAGATTTTCACTTGATGGCTGGCAGGGAGATTGGTTGGTCGTCATTGCAGTTTGTTGATCTGCGAAAAAGAGGGATTAGCGCCCGTCGCGCCTATCGCTTCCTGAGTAGCAACTTCTATTACACTGGCAACAGCCTCCGACTCCTCAGACGCTGAAACTTCAAGACTTAGGGAAGAGATATCCTACAAATTGAATAAAGGGTAATCCTTAGTATTGAAACTGGACAAGTAAAGTCTATATAGACCTGGAGTACCTCAGAAGGAGGAAGGTCAACTTCGTTGGTCCCCAAGGCTTTTTCAAGATTAGGAATCGAGAGAGATTCGGACCCTGAGGAGAAGTAATATATTATAATTTTTTCTCTCGAGCTTTGAGAAAACAAAACAACATTGGTACAGGAATACTTACAAATTCTTGAGAGGTCTCCGCCGTTGGGGAATTCAAAGGGGCCAGACTCAGTGTCATGGCCATCCTCCTAGAAACAGGATCCCAAGTATTGGAAGGGGATCTATAGTATTTAAGAGTGAAAGGTGTCGCATACCTTGGAGAAGGAGTCCCTAAATACTAAGCATCTGTCTCAGAAGATTCAGGAGCTTTAAAAGAAATAGGGACATGATACTGAATGGCAGGACGACGATACTTAAAGGAAACTGAAATAGGTATATCCTCGGAGTCGGAAGACTGAGGGGAAGAGGCCTTTCGCTTGCCAATCGCCTTCTTCTCAGGAAGGGGTTGGTCCTCAATCTCGATTTGTTTGCCCTTGGTAGCAAGGGTCTACCGGTGAAGATGGGTCAAACGACCAGTCAGGGAGGAGGACTCCTTTCTGACAACGAATCCCTTGAGCCCACAACTGAAACTGCAACATGTTGGATCGTTTATGTACACTAAGAGGGGGGTGAATTAGTGTTTATCACTTTTTCGCCCTTTCTCGGTGTAAGCGGAAGCGTACTGTATCACAGCAGAGCGTTTCTCAGAATGAGAAATACCTTACTGTAACTGTTACGATTTTGTCGAGTAGGTTTTCGTACGAGTGTTGCGCGATCGTAATGGACACAGTGATTTATAGTGGTTCGGCCTTAATTGACCTACGTCCACTTTCCACCAACAAGGTGATTCCACTATATAAAATAATGGGTGCAAAGAGCCCTTGCACTAGGCGTATGTTCCTCTCACAAAGTGAGATTTAGAATTCCGTACAATAGATGATCACTCCTGGCAACGGTCAGCTCCTCACACAGTGGATGTCTTCTCGTTTCCAGCAGAAAGATGCTTATCCTCAGCAGTTGGTAGCTCAATGGATTCCACACAGCTCGTTGTCGCTTAATATAAACCTGACTTATCAAAAAGCACAGACAACGTTATGTTAGAGTATAAATCCTCGCAGATAACTCCTTACGGTGAAGAATGTATTCTCAGAGAGCAGCTCGTTTCTGCTTCATAGCGAAGGATTGCTTCAGCACTTTATCGTTCAGCAGAGGATTTCCACACAGATCTTGTCTCTCCTTAAGATAAGCCTGCATTTGCTTAAGAGACAACCACAAAGTTGAACCACAAAAACCACAAAGACAGAAACCACAAGGATCACAAAGAAAACCACAAAGCCACTTAGAAGGTATACGTCCTACACTCAGTTCGGACGTGCACGGTTACCACAGCCGTGACTCACTGCACTGCACACCCAGTGCCTAGGGTGGAATTTTCCGATCCGTTGGCTTCCACGCAACCTGCTTTACTAACCCTCTGTATCAGGCGTTCAAGACTTCTGCACAGCACCCCTGTGCTCGGGAGGAACTCTTTCCACTCCGGCGGCGTTCCCAACTCCTGCTCTACCCTGCAGGCACGAGACTTCTGGCGCGCACCCGCAAGTGCGTGTCTAACTGCTCAAACTCCGTAGGCTCGAGACTTCCCTGCGAAAAGACACGACAAGAACGGCTTCTTGCCGATGGGTCAGCAACCGGTTACTGAATTTAGAGCAGGTATTCACTTAGCTTCCCTCAGACGATTCGCCGGTTGCTCGTTGAACGCACCGAGGACACCTAGTCCCTCTCAGACGATTCAAGGGATCTGACCTCAGCCCCTTGACACTCTCACACGCAGCTTGCAAGAGAAAGAACCAGGAGACACTTAGCACCTTCCGCTCTCCGTCGACGCACAAAGCTCACTTAGACCACTTAGACCACTCAGATGCACAAAGGCAGAGAGAAAATGTCGTCCTTGGACGGAGAAGGAAGCAAAAGGGACGACCAGGCAATCTTCGAGATTTGTTGCCAAAACTGGCAGCCAGGATTCAGCAACAGTCTGCTCAATGTTTGCTGTGCCATAGAAGGAAAGACACCAACGGTAACTTCCTTTACTCATCTCAATCAAATAGATTATTTCCAATCTCCAACATCATATCTAATCGATTATGATAATTAAATATATTTAATTTGATATTTTCTCCCATTACAGCGAGACGTTGCTGCAGAAGATTAGAGAAATATTTTGTTTCCAAAAATAACAATTGGAAAGGTAATCTCATTTTATTTGTTGCCTAAGTGCTTATGATAAAATCATTAGGCTACGATAAATGAACTTAGACACTCAGAATAATTATCTGAGATAGATTAAAATAAATCTTAGAATAAATCGTGATTATTAAAAATATGTTTCCATATTTTCAACTTCTATGCGTAATATCACAGTAATAGTGTACTGGAACGCAGTAATATATAGCGGTTACTAGCTGTGGTTCAGCAACGCATTGCTCAAGCTCATCACTAAGAATGAACACATAACTTGTGAAACATTACTACTGACCACCAGTAACATGTCGCTTACCACCAGTACCATGTCGCTTAAGTTCATCATCAAAACCAGGTCAACACTACATATGTCAGAAAGGAAGCTTTCAGTTAAAAAGAAAGAAAATAAGTTTAGTCTATACCAGAAGGTCTCTGTCCGGTCTTTAACATCATGTTAGAAGAATGGTAAAGATCTGGCTCTGTGGAAGTCTTGAGAAAAGTCATTTTCTTCAAGAGGGCATCAAAAGTGATCGCCCATTGAATAGAAAAGAACTCCGTAGCATAAACCGAAGTGGTCTCAAAAGGGAACTCCATGTGACGGAGCTCCATCTTCTTGGACAGAAGGTTCATAGAGGCTTGGAAAGAATCCTTGGAAGGAATGCTGTCGACCCGAGTATGAATTGGGATATTGAAGGAGTCAGAGAAAGGGACTAATGGCCTCTGGATAAAACCCAATTATCTTGGATAGAGTTAAGGGTTGTAGACTTCGAAGCCAAATCCACCCTCTGTCACACATACCAAGTCTCTGCTGGTCAAAACGGTATCCCAATACAGGCCTGGGGTAAGCCTTTGCCGGCATTTCAAAATGAGGTGGCCGACAGGGAATGTGACCCAATTGCGGCGCTCACCTCGCCCAGTGTCTACAATGTGTCTTATATGCCCCGTCACAGATCCATACAACCATTTGTCCTTAGCCTGGTAGCAGGATTCCAGCATATGTGTTCCATAGCAACTGACCTGGGTGGCGCTAGAAGGCATCTGGTACCCCGTGAGTCCAAGCATCCATATGTAGGACCACAGGTGAACGATCCAAAGGGGGCCGCCGGCCGGATACCTCGGGAAGGGACTTGTACATGAACTACCTTTGTGCAAACCCTAGTAGACTAAACCCATAAGGAATGGGGCCCAAGCTATCTTACTGGAAGTCGAGCTTAGAAAATTAGCAATCCCATAAACAAGTTTTGGCACTCGCTTGCTGGTGAAACAAAAGACGTACTTGCTCAACCAGACGCTGAAGAACTCAACCTCCTCGGCCTTTCCTCAGACAGTAGTGGAATGACCTTCGATCATTTGATGGTGTTTCCTCGCTGTACACAAGATTTGAAGCATCTATTTAGGGTTGTGGTCGTCGTCTAGAGAGTAAAGACGAACAGGGCTACCAGCCATGTAACTCCCCGTCAAGAAATTTATATCTTCCAGAGTGACGGTCATGGGGCCTTCAGGGAAGTAGAAGCAGTTTACCGAGTTGTTCCAGAAGGGAAGTAAACTGGCACATACCCGGGGGTCGTAGCGCTTCGTAACCAAAGAAAGCTTGAAGAAAGACCAGAGGCGACCAAATTAAATATTCATGAGAAACCGGACGGAGGAAATGAGTAGGGTCAAGAACGGGACCAAGGGTTAACCCGTTGTCGCCAGTTTGGACCACACCAGAGGGACTAGCACGTTGGGTGTGCCATTGGAAGGTTGAGATTGAAGACATGATCAAGAAGAGGAGATAGGGTTTTCTAAGATGATCAAGAGAGTTCAGGAAGAAGGAGCGCTCGAAAGATAAGTGAAGGGAGGGAAACGAAAGGTTCTTCTTTAAAAACCCTAGAGACTGACAAATGTGCTCAGGCGACAGAAGTCACCTCCGCAAAAAGAGGGGGGCTTATGTTGACATGATGAGTTATCTTGGGCCTATTTTTCGAACGGGTTAAAGCCCATGAGAGGAATATAAGGGATGCGAGGAGATGTGGGCACATACTAAGTCTATAGCCCATGTCTGCACAAGTCGCACGTCTTCGGAGAGCGGTTTGTTAACTCTGAGATCCACGGAAGGTAGTTTAGATTGGGAGGATTTTTTGAGAACGTGACAAACATCCCGGGCCCGCAAGATCAAATATAAAAGGTAAGAGATCTTCCCAAAAAAGGATGATCAATTCAGCCAACAAATGGTCTATTTGCTCGTCATCCCGTAGTTGTTAGATTCCCCCGATCTGGGCGAACTCGTGAGGGTTCATTGGTCTTCACTTTCACCGCCAGAATGAGCAGCCGTAGCTCTAGTAGCCAATTTCCGCTAGCATTCCACCGTCGGGACGAGCAACCGTAGTCCCAGCAACCAATTCTGCCTTTGTTCCGCCACCAAGGTGAGCAAACGTAGCCTTGGTATCCACGTCCGCCACTGCCTTCGACCACACTTCGCCCACTAAGCCCCAGCGACCAGGTTCCGTCGTCCAAGTTCGCAAGTTTACAGCGTCCAGCAACAAGTCTACGGCGCCACCACCATCCAAGTTCGCAAGTCTACAGCGCCCAGCAGCAAGTCTACGACGTTGCACCATCGTGTTTACTTTATTTTCATGGCTGTAAGCTTTTCACTCGTATTGTAAGACTTCGTTTGATCAGTTCAATTCACTTGTTTTTACTTACTGGCAACCACATCTGAAACCCTGTGAGTACAATTGCCAAATATTGCCAACGTGATCCGTTTCGACGTGAACAGATAGGAATCGTTCAATGATGGTGTGAAGGAAAGGGGGACTTTTTTTTGGGTTATTGGGTCTTTTTTTTTCTCATTTCTCTTCTTTTCTAAGGGGGTGGGTGAGAGTGAAGGTAATGATTGTAAGACTAGAAGAAAGAAAGGTCATATTCCTTTTCTTCTTTTCTTCCTAATTTTTTCTCTGTTTGGATTGGTTTGATTTGGATTAGATTGGATTCCTTTTTCTGGCAAAGCTACTGTTTCTGGGTGTTTACTCTAGCAACTTAAGTTTTTCTTTCCTCGGTCCCCCTGAACCGTTGTTGTAGTCAAATCACACTAATGATCAACTTCTTTGCTAAATACTCGGCAACAATAACCAGTTCACCAATTTCCCGGACCAAACTCCAAATTTGCAATTCAATCAACAACCATCACAAGTAGCAACTCCACAAGTCGGATGCCTACCAGCCAACAACAACTACTGCACTACAATCAAGTTCAACCCCTACTTACAGAGGAATCACAGTCCCTATTTCCGTCCTCGTCTTCTCTCTTCGTTCCTTCTTTCCCGCTCTTTTCCCCTACAACCGTCTACCGACTCTGGAGTTGGATTCCCCTTTTATACTCATCCATTCTTTTATCTTCACCCCTCTAATTCTCAAACTTCTTTCCATCCTCCGATAAGCTCCCAACTTCACATTAGTTATTTGCACTTAAAATCCTTCAATTATTAAAACTTCCCACATAACTCCTTGCAACATCCGTCAGTTTCATTCTTCACTTGCAGCGAGAGTAGCATCAATATCATCATGTATCAAGTCTCCCTCCCTAACAACACCCTTGTCCACAAGGGTAACAGACGGAAATCTCTGCTGAAGATCATACAAAAATTCCCAAGTAACTGTAGATCCATCAGATCACTCTACCAAAACCTTCGTAGCAGCCCGATTCCCTCTTTTCACCATTTGACTCTGAAGAACATGCACCGGAACAGGATCTACCACTAGTGGTAAGGTTGATAACCCCGATGCCACCAATTCTGGTCTCACAAAACGCTTCAATTTAGAAATGTGAAACGTAGAATGAATCTGGGCATCCTTCGGTAACTCCAACTTATAGGCTGCAGAACCAACTTGCTCGGCCACCCTATAAGGACCGAAGTACAAGGGACTCAGTTTATGAGAAACACGTCTTTGCACAGAAAACCGTCGGTAGGGCCGCAATTTAATATAAACCCGATCACCAACTGCAAAATACTTGTCAATTCTCTTCCTGTTAGCCAGCTGAACCATCCTATTATGTGCCCTATGCAAAAGGAATCGAAGAAGTCAAACCATATCATCATGAGCCTGTAATCGCATATCTACATCCAACACAGTAGAAGTCCCAAGGACATAAGGCACATGAATCGGAGGAGGATAACCATATAAAGCTTCAAATGGAGTCACACAAATTGAAGAATGGAATGTGGTATTGTACCACCATTCCGCCAATGGCAACCAACCAAACCATTTAGTAGGACAATCGCTCACCATATAACGAAGATAGGTCTCCAAACACCTATTTACTACCTCAGTTTGTCCATCAGATTAAGGGTGATAAGCAGTCGACAAATTCAGCTCCACTCCTTGCATTATCCACAGAGCCTGCCAAAAATGACTTAGGAAAACAGCATCACAATCACTGACAATGGTTCCCGGCAGCCCATGAAGTTTAAAAACATTATCCATAAAAGCAGTTGCTACCATATATGCCAAATACGGATGACTCAAACCAATAAAATGGGCATATTTTGTCAACTTGTCTACGACCACCATGATAACCTCTTTCCCTTGCGACTTAGGTAGCCCTTCAATGCAATCCATGCTGATTTCATTCCAAACCATAGTAGGAATAGGCAATGGTTGTAATAACCCTGGAGGAAGAGTATTGTCATACTTACAGCACTGACAAACATTGCATTGTCATACAAAATTACGAACATCTCGTTCTAACCCCCTCAAGAAACAAAAAACCGAAACTCTTTTGAAGGTAGCATGAATACCCGAGTGTCCTCCAGTGGTAGAAGAATGAAATGTCTTTATAATCAGCTGCATCAATTGTAAATTCCGTCCCACCACCATTTTGCTATTCTTTCATAACAAATCGTGCCTCCAAACAAAAGAGGTAGACTCACCCTTCTGAGCAGCCTGCAGCTCCTTTTGTAACTGATGATCATCCACCCAACTCTTCTTAGTGTCATCCAATAAAGTTTCTTGCTGCACAGAAAATGTCATAGCTAAAAGCTCAGCCCCTTGAACTCGTGACAAGGAGTCTGCTGCAACATTATCGCATCCTTTCTTGTAAACCACTTCATAGTCAAACCCAATTAGCTTAGACAACCATTTAAACTGACTTTCATTATTCAGATGCTGCTCAAGAAGGAACTTGAGACTCTAATGATCAATTTTAATGATGAAATGGAGCCCCAACAAATAATGCATCCACTTGTCGATTGCATAGACTATTGACATTAGTTCCTTTTCATACACTGATAATCCAAGATGCCTTTTAGCCAACCTTGTTAATAAATGCTATAGGATGCTTCTCTTGTATAAGGTCAGCCTCAAGGCCCATTGAACTTGCATCTGTCTCTACTATAAAAGTCTTGATAAAATCAGGCAAGACAAGCACAGGTGCAATGATCAACGCTTCATTTAACGTTCTGAAAGCGCAATCAGTAGATTCACTCCACTGAAATGCGTCTCTTTCGAGTAGTTCAGTTAAGGGCTTCCTAACAACCCATAGCCCTTGATGAATCTTCTGTAATAATCGGCATGTCCCAAAAAATTCCTAATTGCTTAAGAGACTGAGGTGCAGGCCACTGTTTTATAGCATCCACCTTCTTAGGGTCAGTGGAAACACCCCTCTCATCAATGTAATGCCCCAAGTATTCTACCCTGCTACAAGCAAAAGAGCACTTGCTTTTCTTCACAAACAGAATCTGTTTCCTCAAAATTCCCAGGACTGTAGTTAAATGGTGGACATGCTCCTCCAACTTCCAACTATAACCTAAAATATCATCAAAGAATACTAACATCAATTTCCGTAGAAACGACCTAAATTGTGATTCATCAGACCCTGAATGTAGCCGGGGTATTAGTCAAACCAAAAGGCATGACTAAGAATTCATAATGCCCATAATGGGTACGAAACGCCATTTTCTCAACATCACTCGGGCACATTCTAATTTGGTGATACCCCGAAAGCAAATTCAACTTAGTAAACCAACAACATCCACATAATTCATCCAACAACTCTTCTATTATAGGAATAGGGAACTTATCTTTGATAATTTTCTTGTTAAGTACCCGGTAGTCAATGCACATCCTCCAAGAGTTGTCTTTTTTCTTCACCAACACAACTGTGGTGAAATGGGACTAGAACTAGGTTGTATAACGCCGGAATGCAGCATCTCCTTCACCATTTTCTCAATGACATCCTTTTGGGATGTAGAGTATCGATAGGGCCTGAGACTCAACCCCTTCACTCCATCTTCCAAATGTATCATGTGATCATGCTATCTAGACGGTGGTAGTCTTCTAGGCTCTTTAAATATACAAGCACACTCATCTAATGCTCGCTGGATTACCTTAGGTATTTCTCCTTCAGTCTTCAACTTCCCAGCATTTCTAGAATGATAAGCTTCTGTCAATACAAACACACCAACATCATTTAGTAATTCGAGAACGTTACCCTCTATTATCTTCATAGGAATATCTCCTTCAGCTTGCAACCCCACCCTCTCTCCATCCTTAACAAACGTCATTTGCATCTGCTCGAAATCCCACTCCACTACCTTCAAGGATTTTAACCATTGCATCTCCAATACGCGTTCACAAGCCTGGCATCACTAACATTTCGTTCTCACACTGAATGTTCTACATCTTCCATCGAAACCCTTTACAAATGTCTGTGCATACAATGCAATCCCCATTAGCCACCATCACCTTCTGCACCGGAATAGAATGGAGTTCACAACTCAGCTGATTTGCAACCGCAGAATCTAACACATTATGAGTGCTTCCAGAGTCAATCAATACATTCATTGTCCTCTTCTTATAAAAGCCAGTTTACCTCATACTTCTCAAACTCGTACCTCCCTGCAATCCGTATAATGCATGTAGAGTAATAACAGGAGATTCGTCACAATTCAGAATTTCCTCCCCCTGTTCTTCTGCTTCCTCTGTAGGTTCCAGAATCAAGGAAAACAACTTCTTATTAGCACATTTGTGACCAAAAGTATACTTCTCATCACACCAAAAGCATAACCCCTTCGCCCTCCTATCATCAATATGAGTATAGGGAATTCTTCTATGAGGTGGTTTATAAGAGTCCACTTTACTCCCTATGGACAAATTGCTCCTGTTCGTGCTGGAAGTTCTGTCCGTCACTTGCAATATTCCGGAGTTCTTTGTTGAGCTACAACAGTCAATGATTTATCCGTATTAACAGGTCTACTCGTGTTTGAGATCATGCCTTTCCACCCCATTCTATTCTTAGGCCCATCTTCTTCCATAGACAGAGTCTTCGCAAAGGATATTGCCTGCTGCAAACTCTTAGGTTTAAAAACTTACACGAATTTTCGATTTGGAAACTTAAGTCCCTCAATGAATAAAGCTACCTGGTCTTCATCAACCAATTCCATCCTACTCATCAAGGATACACAATCATTAATATACTCATCAAGCTCTTCTTCTCTTCCAGCCGTTTAATTTCTACAATCAGCCTCTTCCTTTCTCCTGGCCCAAATCTCATAAGCATTGTGGCTGAGTACTCCTCCCAGCTGATTGGCCTGACCATCTTTCTTCCCTTGATGAATGTGTAGTGCCACTTTAATGCCATTCCTGAGAGATACACAAAAGCAACACTGACTCGCATCCCTGGTTCCGTGCAATCCAATTCAAAGAACCTCTCTGCCTTGAATAACCAGTCATGGACATTATAACCAACACAAGAAGGAAATTCTATCCGTATATGTCTAACCAACCCTTATGTTCTCCATTCTTCCCTTCTTCTCATCCTTCCCATCAACGCCTCTTCATCATCAACCGTCGTTTGTTTGCTAGCCGAATTCAATGACTGGTTTTCAACGGTAGTCAACCTTGACTCCAATACATCAAACCTTTTCATAACCTCTTGAAACATTGCAGCGATTGACTCGGCCTCTGAAGCGGACGTTTTCGATCGAGTTCCATCTGAAATGGCCATAACCCTCGCGTCACCGATTCCACTTGAAGCGTGGTTGTAGTCAAATCACACCAATGATCAACTCCTTTTGCCAAATACTCGGATCAACAGTACACCAGTTCACCAATTCCACGGCCCAAACTCCAAATTTGCAATTCAATCAACAACCATCACAGGTAGCAACTCCACAAGTCGGATGCTTACCAGCTAACAACATCTACTGCACTACTGTCAAGATCGTCCCCTACTTACAGATGAATCGTAGTTCCTTCTTCCGTCCTCGTCTTCCCTCTTCGATCCTTCTTTCCCGCTCATTTCCTCTACAACCGAGTATCGACTCTGGAGTTGGTTTCACCTTTTATACTCATCCATTCTTTTCTCTTTACCTCTCCAATCCACAAACGTCCCCAACTTCACATTAGTTATTTGCACTTAAAGTCCTTCAATTATTAAAACTTCCCACGTAACTCCCTGCAACATCCTTCAGTTTCACCATCTGAGCCTCTGTTGGTCTTGTGAACTTCTTCCTTGTTTCTGCCCGGGGATAATGGATTTGGGTCTTATTTTGGTGGGGATTGTGTGATGATGTTATTAGGTTGAAGGAAAAGGGGAAGGGGGAAGATGAATTATTTCCCGGACGAGGTGATAGAACATGTGTTCCATTTCGTGGAATCGAACAGAGATCGGAATTTAATTTCCCTAGTTTGCAAGTTATGGTATAGGATTGAGAGGTTTAGCCGGTCGCGGTTTTTCGTGGCGAATTGCTATGCAATTAGTCCTGAGAGGGTTGTTGCCAGATTCCCATTTATGAAGTCATTGTTCCTCAAGGGGAAGCCTCATTTCGACTTTGATCTGGTGCCGGATGATTTGGGAGGCCTCTTGTACCCATGGATCGAGTACTTGGCTAGGAATAAGGTTAATTTGGAGGAGCTTAGGTTGAAGAGGATGATTGTCGCAGATGATAGCCTCGAGCTGATTGCAGTGTCTTTTGCCAATTTTAAGTCTCTGGTTCTTGTTAGCTGCGAAGGTTTTACAACTGTGGGCTAGCGGCAATTGCAGCCAACTGTAGGTATGTCTTTTAAGAAAACTTTTAATCTTCTCCAATCCGTGCTTTCTAACAGACGCTGCATTTGGGTCTATCCCGTGTTTTATGGACTAGGTCATTCAAGCTTTCCTTGAATTTACAGTTTTCGTAGTTTATCCTTATTTAGCCACTATTTTACTGCAATTGTTTTTTTCGAATTTCACTAGGAAGACTCAGTATATCTGGCTTTTGATTTATGCTTTCACTGAAGCATCTCTTTCTATTTCATCGAGTTGTAGAAAGGTTCTGATGGAGAATGTTGACTTAGAGAGTAGCGGGAAGGAAAGTATTTCTGGATGGTGCTGAATGTTGAGCTTGCTTTGGCTGATGATTTTGGCATTCATGACCGGTGGGTGCATTTGTCAAAAGTGCTTCATTGTCATCCGATACAGAAGTTTGTCCTGTGTATGTTTGATCTCATCAATGCCACTGAAGTATTCCTTTTGGGTCTCTGTCTTGTAGCTGTTACATAACATGATGATGGCCTGCAAATCGAGGGTTTGTACTTACAAATGCATAATGCTAGAAATATTTCTTTTCTTTAGTCCTTGGTTCTGGCTATATGGTTCTTGTGACAGCTGATGGTCGTTTTCTGTGTTGCATAAAGGTTTCTTAGGGAGCTAGACTTGCAAGAAAACGAGATCGAGGACCATTGTGGCCAGTGGCTAAATTGCTTCCCAGAATGCCACACGTCTCTTGTGGCTTTAAATTTTGCATGCCTCACAGGTGATAAAAATTTGGTAGCCCTTGAGAGACTTCTGGCAAGGTCCCCTAACTTGAAGAGCTTGAGATTGAATCGAGCAGTCCCTCTGGAAACATTGCAGCGGATTTTGGTTCTATCACCACAGCTTGTTGAATTGGGAGTAGGTTCATTCGTTAATGATCCTGAATCTGAGATCAATGACAAGCTCGCATCTGCTCTTCAGAAATGCCAATCTATGAGAAGTTTATCGGGATTCTTTGAGGTCACACTGTCCTGCATGTCGTCAATCTATGTTGTGCGTGAGAACCGATATCCTTGAACCTGAGCTATGCACCTGACATCCCAGGAAATGATCTTATCAAGATAATCCAGCATTGCCGGAAACTTCAAAAATTATGGGTGCAGTATCTTACTATCATACTGAAATGCACCTTTTTTTGTTCTTTTATATGATCTTGCAGATTTGGTTTGAAAGTTCTGAGAGATGGTTCTTGGCTGCATTGGAGATAAGGGTCTGAAAGTGGTAGCTGATAGCTGCAAAGAACTGCAGGAACTTTGTGTTTTCCCATATCCTAATGGTGTTCGCAACGGTGCTGTTACCGAAGAAGGATTGGTGGCAGTAGCAAGTGGCTGTATGAAGGTGAACTCGTTGCTGTACTTCTGCACGCAGATGACTAATGAGGCCTTAATTACTGTAGCCGGGAAATGCCCTAATTTCATCAGGTTCAGACTCTGCATCCTCAACCCAACAGAACCCGATGCTGACACCTTGCAGCCGTTGGATGAAGGTTTTGGGGCGATTGTCCAGTCATGCAAGGGTCTTAGAAAATTATCTATGTCTGGTCGCTTGACTGACCGGGTTTTCCAATATATCGGTTCATTTGCGGAAAATCTTGAGATGTTTACTGTTGCATTTGCCGGGAATAGTGATGCCGGCATGCTCTTTGTGCTGAATGGCTGCAAGAAGCTTAGCAAGCTAGAGATCCGGGACAGCCCGTTCGGGAATGGCGCCCTCCTGATGGACGTGAGGAAGTACGAGACAATGTGATCTCTTTGGACGTCGTCTTGTGAAGTCACGATGGGAGGATGCAGGAGGCTCGAAAAGATGATGACGAGGTTGAACGTGGAGGTTATCTTGACTATGGCGATCTCGATCAGCACGGGGATGATAGTCAGGTTGTGAACAAACTGTTCGTGTATCGAACACTGGTTGGGCTGAGGAAGAATGTGCCGGACTTTGTATGGACATTGTAGCTCCCATGTTCTTGCAGGTCGCCATCCCCTGCTCTTTTAACCTAAGATTCACCTAATTGTTTTTGTCAGACTACTTGCTTTTTAGGCATGCTCTTGTGGATTGGTTTCTAGCATTTATAACTTAGTTTCCAATTCAAATCTTGTTGATCGCATCATGAATAGGGCTTTGCTCCAAGTTGTATTGTCCCTCTTAATCATTGTGGCTTATCCGATGAATATTCCCGGTTAAGTTTGGTACTTAAGTCTCGGAAGCCATGTGCCTGCATTTTAGTACTTCGTCTCAGGATCTACGTCCTGATGCAGTCTTCATCGAGCGTTATAGTTCGATCCAACCGTATGCATTTTGGGGCATTCCAGCCCCATGTTTTCCATAACTCAAAATTGATAAATGACAGTATTCTGCCGCATTGACAGCGACCACACAGATGGGGGCAAGTTCTGCTTTCATTCAGCACAAATTATATCAAATGTAGCATTGTAGTAGTAGACTGTAGATACACCAACAATCATAGGATTTGATTTTTAGGACAAAAAAGAATCTTCAGATTATACATGCTCATGGGCTCGGCCGCCAAATTGGCCTGCCCGACCTGCTCACTATTTGAGTGGATTTGGACAATATAATTTATTGGATGGTTCGGGTTTGATCATAATTTTAGAAGCGATTAAATTTTGGGCCGAGTTTGGACAAATAAAATAATAACCTTACCTAACCTGTCCGACCCGGTCAAAAGTGTTTTTACTTTTATTTATGCTTTTATTTATTTTTAATGTGAATTTCGGTTTTTACTTTTGCATGGAATTAACTTTCTTTTTTTATTATGTTTTATTTTCTATTATATTGTAAAGAGCTTTTGGGTCGGCCGGGTCTTAGTTAAAAAATTTTAAGTCCGATAAACTCGGCCCGGCATTAAGGCCAAAGTGAATTTGAACAATGGATAAAAATATTTGGCTCAAAAAAATTCGGCCCGAAACTACCCGAACCCGTTCATTGAGCAGGTCTAACTTCAGATGCACTGCATTGTAATGTTATGTGTTCAAGCTCTACAGGCAGAAACAACTCTGTTCCATCATGGAGCTGTGCCACAAAACTCTGAAGGAACTAATCGTTGCAGCACTCATAGGAAAAATGGGGCATTCGTACACGATGTTACTAGTTACTACCACGTGAAAGCTCTAGTGCATTTCCCTTATAACCAGGCCACGGATTCAAGTTAGCGGTGGTGCTCAAGTTAACCGAATCACAGCAAACGGCCTCCCAATTATGTGGAATTCTGCCCATAGACTAACACGCGTTTCTCAAATCCGAAATGTAGCTCAACGGACTTGAATTTACCACGTCAAATTGCACCACTCATTAACTTTTTCACTAGGAGTGAATTATTCTCTCATCTTTCTTTAATTTAGTAAAAATTGTATGGGTGAGTGTCTACACCGTAAAGCCATTTTGGGCTTCGATGATAACGGGACCCATCATTGTGGTTTGGTCGAAGGAGCGTTTGGCCGAAGTTCAAGGATGTCGAAGTATGATTCGTCGAAGTTAGGTGCGTCGAAGTACGGACAAGGCCTAGATCGAGATGTTGTCGAAGAAGGCGACGCTCGAAGGAAGAGTCCTAGTTGAGGTTTCAACACTTAGTCAATTTTCGGTGAGAACTTCATCAGGACGTGGTCGAATTAGGTAGTGTACAGTTAGCATAAATAAGACATGTGCAAAATGTGTCTAGTAGTTGTGTTAGCAGTTATGATTAGCGGTTTTATTAGCAATTATCACTTGGGTAGGATTAGATTTCAGTATAAATATGTGGCCAGTCTTGTGTAAAAAGGTATGACAATCATTCAAAGACCCGGAAGGGCTGCCTGGTTGTCTTATCGTATTTTGCTCTCCAGAAATGAAAGTAAGTGTTCTTGTTAATGCAATCTTTTCTCGGTTCTTCATATCATTGTATTTGTAAAAGACTTAGCGACCATATTCTTTAACATTGTTTTAGTCCATAACAATTTCCGACGTGTTTAGTCGGCCCGAACTTGTTGCAGGACCTTATGCAAGTTAGCCTTATCGCCTTGTGAAGCGGTAAAGGGTTTGAAAAGGTTTGCTTACAATTATTGCCGTGTAAGTAATTCATATTCGGCCAAATTTCTAAAACAGTCGGCATTAAATGTTGATATAAAGTATGCACGTTTCGACGGAAATCTTATCATCCAAAGTTGGACCAAGTAAGTCAAGTCTGTTTCTCTAACATCAAAAGAATTAAATGCCTGGCCTCTTTTTTCGACTTGGCAATCATTTTCAGTTGGAGAACAGATGGGAGCTTTTGTTGCATCGATACCCTATCGGTCTTCTCCTGCTCGAAGGAGGCTCTTAGAGCCTCAATCTCAGTGTCTTTGCCCTTCACTTTAGATTGGACAGCCTCAAGCTCACGCTCTTTCGATTCTAAATGAACTTGAAGTTGGTCCAGTTGGGCTCGAAGTTGGTCCAGGTGAGCTCGAAGTTCGAAGACTTCCTTCGACAATTCCTCACAACACGAGTTGGCAGCATGGTGAACTCTTGTAACTCATCCAATTGATTTCCCGGGTATTTTCTGGGAGATTGCATAAATTTTTCCCAGTCATCATTAGTTGTGAGTGTGTCGGTATAGGATTCCCTTGAAGTCCTATATGAGCCGAGAGCAATGCAAATCCCTGGAAGGAACCCAGAAGCTGAAGGAGTTTCCTCAATAATGTGCACTATCACCTGAAGTCGATCCAGGGATTTTTTGGAGACGTCATGTCGAAGCAAAGTGTCTACTTCCTTCAAGTGGTCATCTTCTTTCCGAATCTGCTCCGAAACAGATGTCCTCTAGGTGAAGGATCACCCTGCTGTGGCAAGCGCTCTTCCTCTGGATTTTCGACTCCAGCATCATTTGCATGATCTCCTTCCTGGGTCTCCTCCTCACTAATGTCCAACTGATCATGTTCAAGGAGACTATCCGGAATCACTTTGTTTCCATCACAGAAGACTCATATGACTGAAAATATTAGATAATACGTACATAAACGGTTTAAGATTTACATGCAGCATCAAAATAATACAATTGAGGAATTTAACATCATTTCCTCGATCATTTCGTTGACTTCATGTTTAGGACTCTCGAGTTCTCCAGTCCCCACAGGTGGTGAAGTATGCTCAACAGATTCCAAAGAGGGTCTCTGAGTCGATGAGACACCACCAACGTTGGTATCCTCTGCTTCGACATGCTCTCTGCCGACGTCCTCAGTATTGATGTTTTCATCAGCAACATACTCTGTGACATTTCCTTATTTAATATTTCTGCCCTCGACATTTCGCTCGTCAGTTGACCTATCTGAGTCGACCTGTTCAACCCGGATTCGGCGGGAATATCTCTTTAACTGAGTAAGCATAAGCAATAGGAAGTTAAAATTCGATCTTCTCATGAAATTTGTGTTATCGAGGGAGAGAGAATTTTACACTTCCTGAAGTAGGTGTAGAATCCTTCTCATACACTAATACCTAGGGAGAGTCCTCTGTGAGCATTGCAGCATCAATATCTGTTGCTATAGACATAAAAGCTAAACTCGACGCTATAAGCCCCCTGCTGGGCTGTAAAGCCATTAATGAGAAGTCAGGTTAGTTGTCAAGGACTTGGAATGCTTAAAAGAATTTTAGCATTACCATGGCAGGCTCTTTTCCTTGGGACCTTTCCTCACTTCCTGCCTAGGGAAGGACTCGAGCTGATTCCGCCGTTGACTGTAGATACTTGGTTCTGGGCTTCTTCGACAAAGGAACCTCAGATATAGTGTGCTCTTCTAAAGAAGAGTAAACCCGTAGCCTTCGCTCGGCTTTAGGCCGAGGAGGGTCAGGACACGGTTTTGCGATCACAATACCCTTCCCTTTAACTCTCGGAGATTTCCTCGTAGGATTCTCCTGATGAGATTGTCTCTGCTTCAGCCTAACAAGCTTGGGTCGACTGATCAAATGACTTCCGGTCGAAGCTGCAGTAACTTTACTAATCAGTCAATAACACTAAGCAAGGTGTTCATATATGTTATAATAGCATAATTTACCAGGTAATAAAGGTTTCTCTGGCCTATAATGGAGCCTGGTTAGGAAACCGTTTAGAAGTTCTGCTTCTTCTATGGCAAAATTAAGGAATTGCAACAGTTCTCTAGTTTTCCTAAATGTTTCACTCCCAATTTGGTCAAAAGTCAGGGTCGTTCTAATTACCACATGAGGGGTTGGCAAATTCACTATATTCATCGATCTCGTTATTATCTGAAAAACCCGTAGATGAACTCATATAAGTTAGAGTGTAATTTGATAGGAGGAAGATCCCAACATGAGATCGATTTGAGGGCACTTACAGCTTTTTCATGAGAAAAGTGAATGCAATTACGCCTCAAGAGGTCTGTGTTGAAAGACTCGAAGTGTGGTAGAGCTGGGCATTGTACAAATCCAAACTGCCTAGAACAGAGTTGAGGATTCTAAACCTCAAAGATGAATCTTCCAGCCTCAGAAGCTACCAAATCTCTAGCGCACAGAACTGCAGTCCAAAATTCATCTGCCTTAACTTGTTCTCTCAGTTGGTGAAACTCATAATTGGCAGGGAATGGTCTCCTCTCCAATTGACACAATCCTTGTCCAACAGTCGCTCAAGATAACCTCTGGGAGTGAGATTTCCCCAATGTTCATAGCAGAAGTTCTTGGTTATCTCCGACCCATAGAAATGAATAGAACTTTCGTGCTTTTGGAGTTTGAAGTTGCCACAGAACTGAGGGAAGTACAAATGGATCCAACCATATACTATCCACAGCGGGCTGGTTCTAGGAACATTTGGGAATATGAACGGAGGCTTTGTTAAATTTGTCTTCGGAGCACTGGTATTTATGCCTGTTACTACTTCGTACATCCTCGGTAAATCAGGCATAAAAGCAGGGGAGCCATGGCTACAATTTCCTTCGCCCTAACCATGAAACTAGCCAGGAGGCACATCATCTTCAAGGGTTATTTCCCTCTGCTGCAGAAGATGAACTTCGACAGACAAACTATCAAGAATTCAAACTCATGGCGCTTTCCCCATTTGCTAGGTTCAATTTCCATATGACTGCCAATAATCTTCTTCGGGGGCTGATCTGGAAGGGGAAAGTCTAAATCACTTTCTCCTAAAATGGGGAAAGCCCCTGATACATTGCATCCAGTAAGGAAACAAACGTATTCTAAAGTAACAGATAGAGGGCCTTCAGGCAATAGGACGGAGTTGGTGTTGACATCCCACACTAATAGCAAGGCAGCTAGAGGTCGAGGATTGCATCGCATTCCCTCGATTGGTAGCCTAATTATACGAAAAGTCCCTCTCTGCTACCATTTTGTCTTACGAACCTTTAGCCACTTGCTAGCCCACTCACTATACCCCATAGACGTGCTAACCGTCGGGAAACAAAATAGATTCTCCTGAATCAAAGGCTTGCACCAGTAGGAAGGATCCGCGAAATCCGTCTTATGAATGGGCAGACCAGCAGAGGGATAAAGATAATCGTACTTCACCTTTTGCTGGATAAATACCGATGGTTGGAAGAAAGGTCCGACGGTTACCACCGGAGGGACTTATTTGTTGAAGCTTGGAAGATATAGAGGATATAAAGGATCCTAGTACTCAAACATAGAGGATATAGATGATCCTAGCTCAGAGGATATAGAAGATCCTAGTACTCAAACATAGCCTGGAAGCATCGTCCGGCGCCACCGACAGGAGTGATGCTGATGGGAGCGCGAGACATGGCGATTTATAGGGTTTTCAAGAGGTTTCTTGGCTTAAGGGAGAGGTTTGAGGAATTGAGGCATACGATTGCTGGGAAAAGACAAGTGAACGTGAAACCCCTAAAGTTGAAACGTTTCTCTGAAAGCGTGACACGTATCGCGAAAGGGAGGCTAAATGTTTACACCGTAAAGCCATTTTGGGCTTCAATGATGATGGGGCCCATCATTGTGGTTCAGCCAAAGGAGCATTTGGTCGAAGTTCAAGGATGTTGAAGTACGGCTCGTCGAAGTTAGGTGCGTCGAAGTACGAACAAGGCCAAGTTCGATCGAGATGCTGTCGGAGAAGGGGACGCTCGAAGGAAGAGTCCCAGTTGAAGTTTCAACACTTAGTCAATTCTCGGTGAGAACTTCATCAGGGCGTGGTCGAATTAGGTAGTGTACAGTTAGCATAAATAAGACGTGTAAAATGTGTATAACAGTGGTGTTAGCAGTTACGATTAGCGGTTTTATTAGCAGTTATCGCTTGGGCAAGATTATATTTCAGTATAAATATGCGGTCAGTGTTGTGTAAAAAGCTACGACAATCATTCAAAGACCTTGAAGGACCGCCTGGTTGTCTTATTGTATTTTGATCTCCAGAAATGGAAGTAAGTGCTCTTGTTAATGCAATCTTTTCTCTATTCTTCATACCATTGTATTTCTAAAGGAGTTGGCGACCACATTCTTTAAACATTATTTTAATCCCTGACAATTCCTGACGTGTTCAGTCGGCTCGAACCCGTTCTTTTCGGTGCAAATAGTGAGCGTAAAAATCTCACGATTCGTATATTGACCAGAAATAGCCTACAAATTATCGAATGAAAAATATGAGTAGGCTTTATCTCTAAAAACAGACAAATCACATGAATCTCCTAATTCTATACTCGTAAGGTATCCAAAATGTGGATGAGTTAAGGCTCTGGCGAATATCCATTGGAGCTTCAGTGAAGTATGTTGATGAAGACGCTGGTGCTGTAGAGTGATGCGGAAACGCCCAACAAAGTAAACTTGAACTTAACAAATTATAAACGAATCCGAACAAGGACCGGATAGATCAACCTCAAACCCGGATACATCGACGACACCACTCTGAACGAAGGTTGCGACACTCTCAACTCACCACACAGATTCTAGGCTAAGTGATACAGAGAATAGATAGAACAATCTTAATTTCGAAATTCCCCAAAGGTCTGCCTTCTTTCCATTGAATAGAACACTTAAAAAGAAATCAAAGGGAGTTCATATGAAAGGCACTAAATGCACTCCCAATTAAACCCTTATTCAGTGCTCTACTACAACTACTCAACTTCCAGCATGCTCCATTTAAGCCTAACTTCATAAATGCTCCATTTAAGTCTTCAAGAGTTTAAATTCGTACTTCCATGGGTTGTGTCTTAAGTAGGAGCCATTACTTCTCCAAAATGCTTCAGACTTGTCCAAATGAAGCATTACTTGGTCCAATCCACTCCAACTCATTATAGGCCACAATTTCCTCCTTGATTGTAACTTCATTGATCTAGTTGTGGTGCGCATCATTCCCCCTTTGTTGGAAAAGATCTGTCCTCAAATCTATGGGGTCTTCGTCATCGTCGTATGGTGCCAGGTATTGAACATTGAAAGTTGCCAAAACTCCGTATTCCCCTGGGAGGTCGCTCTTGTAGGCGTTATTGTCAATGCTTTCCATCACATGAAAAGGTCCTTTTGCTCGATGCATGAGTTTATTCCTTCGCCTTGCAGAAAACCTTTCCTTGCAAAGATGAATCCACACCAGATCACCGGGTTGGAAGATTCGTTCCTTACGACCCTGGTTTGCCTTATTCATGTATCTTTCATTTTGCTTCTCAATATTTGCTCGAATCTAGTTGTTAAGTTTCCGCATTTTCTTGGCTCGTTTGACAACGTCCATGTTCATGGCATTCCTTGCTCGGCATCGGTAACAGTTCAATAGGCACTTGTGGGTTAATACCATAAACTACCTCAAAAGGAGATGCTTTCGTGGTGCTATGAGGAGCTCGATTGTATGCAAATTTGGCATGGGCAAGCTTGATGTCCCAATCCTTCTGATGCTTTGACACCATTGTCCTAAGGATGGCTCCCATTGTTCGATTAACTACCTCTGTCTGGCTATCCGTCTAAGGGTGACAAGTGGTGCTAAGGAGTAGTTTCGTCCCAAGCTTGTGCTACAATGTCTTCCAGAGGTAACTCATGAACTTTGCATCATGATCAGATACAATTGTCGTTGGTATACCATGCAGCTGGACAATTTCGAGAACGTAGAGATCTGCAAGATTAGTGGCATCGTCGGTCTTCCTACAAGGAATGAAATGTGCCATCTTCGAGAAGCGATCAACAACCACCATTATAAAGTCCTTTTGTCGCTGCGTTCATGGCAATCCAAGAACGAAGTCAATGCTGACGTGCTCCCACGGACGATATGCCACCAGTAGAGAAGTGTAGAGGCCTTGCGGATAGATATAACTCTTCGCTTACTGACAAGTGCTACACCATCGAACCAGCACCTAGACGGCTTTGTTCATCCCTGGCCAATAGAAATGTTCGTACAACATTTCAAATGTCTTCTGCACTCCAAAATGGCTAGACGTCCCTCCTCCATGAACTTCTCGAATCAGCAACTCTCAAACGGAGCTTTGAGGAACGCATAGTCTTGAACCTCGAAATAGGAAACCATTGAGAAGATGGTAATGCTCCATCGCTTTGGTCAAGCACTCGTGGTAAATCTCCTTGAAATCATCAACGGTGGCGTACAGCTCCTTCAGCGCTTCAAATCCAATCAACATGGATTCAGTCATACTGATTAACGTCATTTTCATTGATAAGGCATCTATAGCCACATTCTTTGCTTCGGACTTATGTTTCAGCACGAATGTGAATGTTTGAAGGAACTCTACCCATTTCACACGTCGCTTGTTGAGCTTGGCTTGCCCATTTATGTGCATCAAAGGTACGTGGTCTATATGAAGAACAAACTCTCACGGCATCACGTAGTGACTCCAATTCTCCAATGCTCGAACTATTGCGAAAGTAGGCAATCTGCCGCGATCAATTCAGCTTTTCACTAAAGTTGGCGATCGGTCGACCTTCATGAGGTAGGACCCCTCCAATTCCAATCCCTGAAGTGTCACACTCCACCTCAAATATCTTTTCGACGTTCGGAAGCGCTAGAACTAGTGCCTCGTAAAGTCGTCTCTTTAGGTTTTTGAAACTCGTCTCGAT